>JBBDGP010000293.1:1985000-2504040 GCA_037952835.1 Lithobates septentrionalis
CGTCCATCAACCTCCAAGGCGCCGCCTAGGGTTAGGTAACCAGGCGGCTTTGTGTGCCGGGCATTTCAAATGGTCGGCCACAGCATGAGGAAAATGAACAAGGAGAAACCCCTGGGAGGAAGAAACAAAGTAGAATTAAATAAAATGAGAATGAATATAAATATAAACATTGACATTATATAAGTGGTAAATCAAAAGTTCAAAATATAATATTTAGACAGATACCTGTGCCCAGATAACATTAGAGAAAAGGGGCCCCACAAGCAACAATATACATTAATTGTTGCTCGTGGGGCCCCTTTTCTCTAAGGTTACCTGGGCACAGGTATCTGTCTAAATATTATATTTTGAACCTTTGATTTACCACTTATATAATGTCAATGTTTATATTTATATTCATTTTATTTATTTCTACTTTGTTTCTTCCCCCTAGGGGTTTCTCCTTGTTCATTTTCCTCGTGCTGTGGCCGACCATTTGAATTGCCCGGCACACAAAGCCGCCTGGTTACCCAACCCTAGGCTGTGCCTTGGAGGTTGATGGACGCATTACTTCTTCGCCCATGGCCTCCATCTTGCCACTCCGGCGGACATGCGCAGTCTGCTGGTGAGGCTTACTGTGTTGGTGGGCTGGATGTGCGCGATGCTGCTCCGACGTACAGGCGTTCGCGCATGAGCGGTGGGGGCCATGCATTCCTAGTCCAGGGGGCAATCAGAGGATCTCCTGGCAGTCTCCTCCCCAACATCAGCTGTTTGCAACTTAGTTGTGTCAGCCGATTGGGGATCAGCTGCCATAAATACACAGCCAGCGCACACTCACATCTAGCACTTGCTTGGATGTTGGGATGTGCGGCTCGCTCTCTTAATCTCTCTCCAATCAAGGTAAACATCATCTATTATCACTTTAAAATACTGCCTTTAAATGCATGCAAATTACTGGGTAGATCTTTAAGATTTTTTCTATGATTAATTAAAACCCTATGTGATATGCTTAATATATTCTTGCACCCAATCCTGCAATTTTATTGCAATTGATGGCTCTAGGTTTAAATTAAGCCCCTTTCTGATATATAATTTTTTGCTTTTTCCCTTCCTTCATTAATGACAATATAAATATATATTTCCCCTGATCTAATTTAAGTGTCTTCTATTCACCCTTTTGTATTTTAAAATCGACCTTCAAGCCCATCCTGGATACATGGGGCCTTATATCTAAGGGATATACTTAATTTTTTTTTTATAGGGGATCCCTTTTTATTTTTTACTTTGTACTCACTGCTAGATTTGTACTACAGTATCGGCTACACCAATTCCCAAAGTCCAATGATGTACATTGACATATATGCATATCACCTGTAATATTTAAGGCTATCACTATAAACATATCTTTGCGTGACTTGCCCATACACCTTTGTGGTTGCTGTAGTTGGTTTTCCACGTCGCCTGGCTGTCAGCTTTACCAGCACACCTCTAAGATGAGCAGGTACTTTCATTCAGTCTATCATACATGTTTTGAGCAGTTAATATTATCAGTTCTGACATACCTCATACATTGAGACACAATTTGGTACATCTCTTTCACTTCCAGGGATTTCCATTTTCTGGACTCAGTATATTCTTCTGGCCGTTCTGCTGCCTTGGAATGTAAGGAGATTTTTAACCCTTGGAGGATAGCAACATCGAGTCTGATTTCTAGACCCTTCTGATGCCCTCTTGCCTTGAGATAGCAACCCCACTGACACAATTATCTTGTGCTGTTTGCCTACACTTTTTAATGCTACATAATGAAATATTAAAAATTATCTCACCATTCAATTCTATGTAAGTGGATTACTACAATAGTCTAGCATTTAACTATGTATTTCATGTTGGTGAATGTTCCACTTAAAGATACTGTTTATATATACTAATTATGCCTTAGATGAACTCCTTCCTTTGCACCCCTGAAAAAGGACCAAACTGTATCCCGAAACGCGTTGGTATAAGGAGGTCTCTTCATATAACCCCTTTGTATGGTGACAATAACTGACTGTTTTCAGATAAATGGTTCATTACAACTTTAATCATTAATAAAATAAAATGTATTATTATTTTACTCTTGTATACCTTTATATAACATTATTAGTTGCCTAAAAAGTCCATTAAAGGGGAACTCCCTTCTCAGTCTTCCTTGTCAATCTGCAGCACTGTAAATTTCTGTAAACTGCAATGCAATATGGAAACCTGGAGGTGTTCTGTACATAGATGGTGTACAGGACACCCCTCAGAAATGTAATTTCCTGCTTGTGTGATTGGCTGTTTCCCAGAAATCTGCACTAAGATACAGATCAGATTTTGGGCACCCCCCTAATAATAGCGTCTGCAAACCGACCCGAAAGTGCCGCTGCTTTGTCTCCAGTGGGAAGGCCCCGAGGGCTTTCACACTGAAGTGGTGCGCTAGCAGGACGGGAAAAAAAGTCCTGCTAGCAGCATCTTCGGAGCGGTGAAGGAGCGGAGTGTATACCGCTCCTGCCCATTGAAATCAATGGGACAGCGCAGCTATACCGCCGGCAAAGCGCCTCTGCAGAGGCGCCTTGCGGTGGTATTTAACCCTTTCTCGGCCGCTAGCGGGGCGGTTTTATAGACAGTAAAGCGCCGCTTATAATAGCGGCGCTTTACCGCCAACGCCGCCCCCGCCCCAGTGTGAAAGGGCCCTTAGAGCGGTCAGAGGGAATGCATAACACGGCTAGTGTGCCCAGCTTTGAACGTATACACTCTTGCCGGATTCAAAATCGCCGCCCCTGCTTCTCATGCTCCGCATCATCAAAAGCTAAGTTGGATTTGCTTGCGACTCTCACGAGGGAGGCATCCACTTTGGGACATTTTCGTCCAAGTCTTGGTGTCTTCCTCTGCAAATGGACACCTGCGCTTGACCGCACCTGGTATGAAGAGCTTCTCCTGGGTTTTCTGGGCTGCAACCCCTTGTATATTTTGTCGTGCAGAGAAAGCCCTGCAGCTTTTTGATACCCAGTGTGTCTGCTATAGCCTTTGGGCTAGGTTCCACAACTGCCACCTGAAGGTCGCATAATTTTTTGACACAATTTTGCCAGGGATTTTGATGCAACATGAAACCGTGGTGTATTCTTGAGGTCTATGGACCTCAAGTCGCATTAAAGTGGGACCAAAGTAGTGCAGGGACCACTTTGAAGTCGCTGCGACCTGAAGTCGCACAGATATGAACAGTATTCATTGGAAGTCACAGGGTATGACTTGTTATGCGACTCTGCAGTCCCAAGTCGCATGACAAGTTGCACCAGATGAGACCGAGCCTTGGAAGATTATCTGTGTCTTCTGAGGGAAATACGGTGCCCTCTGATGCATAGTCATCCTCCTCAGGATCCCAGCATAAGCCGTCCTCTGAGATTTGTTCAGAGTTATCCGAATCGACTAGATGGGGTACTGGCTTGGCTAGAGCTTACTGGCACCTCCAGCTTCTCTACTGCTGAGTGTATTGGCCTAATAGTGCTCTTTATTTCCTTTTTGAAGAAGTTAAGCATGTCCTTAAGGAAGTCTTTTGACTCCTTAGCCACCATTTTATGCATTTTTGGCATAGTGGCTTTTTTCACTCAGGGAAAAACCAGTGACCGCAAGAGACGCATGCCTTGCTCTGGTCTGCGTCCTTTTTTTCCTCTGGGGCCTTTGCCTGCAAGTAAGCACAAAGGGCCTGAGTGAGGTTGGCGGTGTACAATGCAATTGTACGGTTTGTAAGGAGGTAAAGACAGAGGTGACTCCAGAGTGCTCTAGCTTACCTTGGAGCTGTCCTGACATGCAGGATCCACAGGGCAGGGTGGGGAAGTGTCCTGCCTGGCCGGCCAGCGGGATCCTCTGTTTAGAGAGCCCTTTCTGCTTCCTGCTCCAGCCTCTCCCCCAGCTGACCCCGTGCGGGTTGGTGGACACACCTGTAATGTCCTCTCTGGCGTCCTCCTTATTGGGTTTCCAATAGGGAGGGGGCACATTAAAAGGACTTTTCCCTGGAGGCTCCAGCCTCCACCGAGATGGCCGTCGACCGGACCGCACGATCGGAAATGATGCGTTCGGCCTCCCTTGCTATACCTCCCAGGACCGCAAATGAGGGGATCTTGCAGAGAGGTTTGTGGGATGCGAGCAGAATACAAAATCGGTAAGCATGAGGGCCGGCGGCCAGGTCGCCTGCACAGCGAGGGAGCCTCTAAAAGCACCTGGAGTGCAGGGCTCAGCCGGATGGCCCTCCACCATCGAGGAGCAGTAGCTGTGGGGAAAAATGTCGACTGCATGTGGTGCAGCTAAGGGGATAGTTGCATACCCCTCTGTAGGGGCGAAACTTCAGGCAGAGCCTTGAGGCTCAGATTGCTGCCCCTGCTCGCCCTCCCAAGGCCCCCTGGGCTAAATGGGATGCTGGTCAGGGAGTCCCCTGCAGAAAGCACAGAGACTGGATAAAATAACAAACGTTTGCAGCTCCTGTGGGTCTGGAGGAAACACAAAACAACTGAGGCACACAGGTGATACTAACAAATTTATAATGGTGGACTAATGTTTTTCCTGTTGCAGGAAGGAGGAGCCTATCTCTCGGATGCTGCCCTGGAAGACGATTAGAGAAAAAAAAAAAAAAAAAGCAGGAATCTGCAACTAAGTTTGTTAAAATCCCTGCAGTGTACACAGATCACCCTGAGGAGAATGTTTTCTTCTCAACAAAAGTGAAGTTACGGTTTAAAGCTGAACTCCAGGTGGCTATAAAAGCCACAAATTAATGCAGCTCTCTATTCATGAATACACTATCAAAGTATTTTTAAACAGAACCAGTGCAAGAACCTGAATTTGACTTTGTATTGGGGCCAGTTCACATCATAGAAACGCAGTCTTGGTGCTTTTCCGCATATGCATTTGACGCGTTTATGATGCGTTCCAGTGCATTTTCCCCCTCTTTTTCTTCACCTTAAATAAGGATGTGTGCGTTCCAGTGCATTTTCGATGCGTTTTAATATGCTCCAGTACAGTTCACTGCAGAAAAAAATGCAGCTTGGTGTACTTTTTTCTGGAACTGGAGCACACTGGAACTGACTGCACTGGTGTGAACTATGCCATTGAAAACAATATAACCTACTATCCATGTGTTTTTGATGCAGAAAAAAAAAACACTGGACTGCATGTGGCATGAACTGGCCCTTAGACTCTTAGCCCTCTATACAGCAGAGCTTAAAGTGAGTTTGGGGGAAACACAGGGAGCCAATCAGTTATGCTTCAGTGCATGAAGCATCCTGATGGAGAAGTTAGCCCAGATCCTCCTCTTCTCGAGTCCCTCTCTGGTGCTCCTGGCCCCTCCCTCCCGTTGAGTGCCCCCACAGCAAGCAGCTTGCAATGGGGGCACCTGAGCCCAGCCACAACTCTGTGTGTCCATTCAGTCATGGAGTTGTGGCCCTGCCCCCTTTTTTTTCTCCTCATTGGCTGACTGATTTTTATTGACAGCAGCGGGAGCCACTGACGCTGCTGTCTCAGCCAATGAGAAGGGGAGTTCGTGCAGCCAAGAAATCCTACAACATTACTGGATCAGAGGGAGCGCAGGTAAGAATTTAGGGGGCTGAGGGGCAGCTGCTGCACACACATAGAATGCATTAAGATGAAAAATCTTCTGCCTTCTACAATCACTAAGCCAACATTTGTATGTGCGAGTCTCAATTACTTGTTAGAATTCTTGTAAAAAATCCTTGTGACAGATCAGCAGTCCCTAAATGTCGGAATCCAGGGTAACGACTTCCCTGCTCTAGGACCCTCAGATGCAAAGCAAGGCCTGCTACCCTGATCTACCTACAAAATGAACAGAACAAAAAAAAACAAAAACAAAAACAAAACTTACCAGTCTGTATTACTGAAATCAGAGTTTGAAGAAGCTGAGCTTGAAAATCTGTGTCACCAAGGCCAATCATTATCACATCTTTACATACTGTCAGATAAGTCTATTTAGTGACAAGAAAAGAATAACACCAAATGTGATTTCCACATTATGGAATATTAAGATGCAGATTGAAACACAATGGAGCTCATTATGCATTAGAAAGATGAATCACTAAGTGGCATTAAAATTCCTGCAATTCAAAATGAAAATAGTACTTGTATATAAAATAGAGAGAAATCCCCTTTCATCTTCAAATACACTTATATTTAAAGGATACCTACATGGTACAGATTTTATAATCACCCAATATAAGTAAGCCCCTATGTCGGTGGGAGGGCTGGACAGAGAGGGTAGCCTTCCTCCTCTGTTGTAAAACCAGGACTAAATACTTGAAAGACCCGAAAGTGGTTGTAAACCCTTACACAGATCCAGTGAAGGGACTGTCCTCAGGTGATACACAGAGATTAAACAAATTCACTTACATAAGTTGAACCTGTCTATCTCTTAACTACACCCATTCAAAGTGCAGAATCTTAAAGCCTGTCTGAGAGTTCAGAAAAAAGGGGGTGGAGAGCTAAAGTTGCACTCTGTAGAGCTCAGAGTAATAGTTAGCGCTAAGAGCCCTTTCACAATGGGGCGGGCGTCGGCGGTAAAGCGGCGCTATTCGGCCGCTAGCGAGGCGTTTTTAACCCCCCTCTAGCAGCCCGCAAAGCGCCGCTGCAGTGCCGACGCGGCCCCATTGTTTTCAATGGGCAGGGGCGCTTTAGGTGTATATACCGTGTATACACCGCAGCAAAGATGAGGCTTGCAGGACTTATACCGTCCTGCAAGCGCACCGCTCCAGTGTGAAAACCCTCTGGTAGCAATACTATTAAAGTATAATAAAGTATATAATATCCACACTCCCAGTAAAATCTTCAGCCACAATTGAGCTCCAACATCCAAGTGGAACAATGACCAATTCATAAAAAAAAACAAACAAAAACAATCTGTGCCCCCTAACCAGCGATAAAAAAAATATATTTTTATGAAAACATTTCTCCTCTTCAACACCATTTGTATTTCAAGTTGCCAATTGTAAAAATGAAATTAAAAATATTTAATGGAGGGATGGTGTAGAAATACAAAACAGATCTCACCTGAAGGATCTGTTGAGCCACTGTACTCTGCTGCTCTGTGAGTGGCTCACCGCTTCCAAGGAGGCCAAGAACCTGACTTTCAACCCAAGCACCGGTATCCTCCAGCAATGACAAGTATGTTCTTCCTTCCGACTGGAACTACACAACCAGAAGTAAAAAATACAAAAAACACAAATGCATGATTTATATGCCTAGCCCATTCACACCACAAAAACTTTCTGTAGATCCATTCTGGATGCGTGTTAAAATGTTTGATTTTTTAATGTGTGCCGAATGCATTTCAGATGCCTGCCCCCCCCCCCACCCCACCACTGTACTGGGGTGGGGTGCATTTTTGATGCTTTTTACCTCACGCCAGTACAGTTTCTTTTTTTTGCACAGAAGAAGCAGGGCGTTGTACTTTTTTTCTGGAACTGAATAGCACTGGAATGAACTGCGCTGGTGTGAATTTTGCCGTTGGAGCTCATATAACCTACTGTCCTAGAAATGGCAACCCACATAGAGATAGAAAGATGCAGTAAAAGGACATATCAGACAAATGTCAATATGAAAATAAATTTTATTCTCCAAAGATTAAGGCCAACAATCGTTTAAAATATGAGCTCAATGCTGATCCTCCCTGCAGGGGCACTTCTTGGCAGGATCAACATTAAGGAAATTATTGAATACAAGTTAATACCTGCCTGCATCCATGTTATTGTGGTTTCCATGCCATAATGGGATTACAATGTAACAAGAGCTCATATTTTAAACTATTGTTGATCTTAATCTTTGGAGAATAAAATTAAAATTTGTATACATTCTTACACACAAACCAAATAGGAGATTTCTCAGGACCATTACCTTGCATTGGAGGTGAATACTGAGCCTGCAGTAAAGACTAAAGGCCCTCATGGATGTTTCTTGACTAAGAATAGGAGTTACTCCTTCAGACGGCTTCAAAAAGGAACACAGAATCTCCTAAAAAATGCAAAGCAAACCATAATTTCTACCAGGAGTATAATACTACATATACAACTGAAGCGAAAAAGCAAATGCAATTTGAAGATTTTTTTAAAGTTTATATCTCTCTTTTTGTACTATGTTAAATCTTTTGCATTACAAACACTTAATTCAGTGTGCACCATTTAAAATGTAAGCACAGGGAGGGAACTATGAATCTTTTTATGCTGATCGCTGGTGCAATGCTTCCCAGGGTCCAAAAATAAAAAAAAATAACTATAGTAAATGCAAATTTTTTGCAGGTAAGTAAATGCACTTTTTTTTTTTTTTAGGAGCTTGGAAAGCATTGCACCAGTGATCAGCAAATCGCTGATGCAGAGTGCCAGTGTGATCTGTCTGCCCTGTATATCGTATGTATGAGCAGGCAGTTTCATGCTGAGAGGAAGACTCAAACTACCACATCGCCGTGGTAGTTCATAGAGAACTACAAGCCAACAGTCACAATGGATGTCGGGACTTGTAGCTCATTCACACACAGAGCTGTGTGAATGAATGACATGGCCGTGTGGGTGGAGCACCACCTGTCTACCAGTCTGACCCTAAAGTTCTTTGCTCACTACTTTTACTCCACAATTCAGTCCCCACCTTCTCCTAAAATGAGCTGGTTTAAAGTTATTCTGTGTCTTTTAGTCCCACAAACTCTAGTGACAAATGTATTGAACAAAATTTCAGCCCAACTCCCCCTCCCTTCACTGAGGAGTTACTGAAATATAATACAGGCTCTATACACAGCTAAGCTGGAACATACTGTAGCTGCTGACTTTTAACATTAGGACACTTACCTATCCTGGAGTCCAGAGATGTCGGCAATGCAGCCGATGTTTGCATCAGCTGTTGGGTACTGCTGCTGCCGCCATTGCGGGTAAGGGTACCTGGCAGTGTAGCCTTCCGGCTTCACGGCCAGGTCCCTACTGCGCATGCGTAAAGCACACGGAGCTCTCTCACTAGCCCGACAGAAGGAGAAGGACCACCAAGTTGCTGACGTACTTCGCCGTGGCCCGATCTCCCAGAAGTGGGGACAGGGGACCTGTCAAAAACAGGTACCGGCTCCCCACTTAAAGGTGCCAAGTGTGGCACCGGAGGGGGGGGGGGGGGGGAATGAGATAAGTGGAAGTTCCACTTTTGGGTGGAACCCTGCTTTATCTCATACATACTCTGCATCTTAAAGCAGAGTTCCACCCAAAAAAGGAAATTCCGCTTTAAGTGACGGTGACCCCCTGACATGCCACATTTGGCATGCCATTTTTTTGGGGGGGTGGCTCCATGGCGCCGGAAGGAAGTTCACCTCTCCCCCCTCCCTCCCTGCAATCTTTTGGGACACGTCACAGGTCCCAGAAAATTGCCCGGCCAATCACAGCGCGGCTAGCGCATGCGCAGTATATATAACTCAATTATACTATTAAGATCCAAAAAATTCATAAATTCATACTTAGTATTGTTAATATGCAAATATTAGCCATTAAAGGAAAGCTTCTAACAGCGACACGATTTTAAAAAAGTGACAGCTAGCACGGGGAACTTTTCCCCATACTGTTGTCACAGGGAAAGGAGGGAACAGCGAGCGGCTGCAGCAGTGAGAACATGATACATGTTCCACCCTAAAGATGGGTGGAACATGTAACATATTCCCAAAGGTAAACTCATCCTTTAGAGCGGACCTTCAGTCATTTTTTTAACTTTCCATCTATTAAATCGTCTGCCCTTCTTGTTTTAACTTTGGATAGTAAAACATTTTTTTTCTGCCAGTAAATACCTTATACAGCCCACTTGCTGTTTGTCTGGTAAAAAAGCCTAGGCTTATGACATCATGCGCAGCTCTCTCTCACATTCTCGTGCGAGTTTGCCAGGAAGGGAGGGGGGGATGAGTTATAAGAGGGCCAATGAGAGCTGCAGAGCAGGAGATGTGCCTCTACTTTCTGGATTTACCCAGACACACAAACAGGAGGCAGCTGAAGCTGCCCGCAGTGGAGGGGAATTTCTGCAGCATATTTGGCAAGTACAGAATCACAGTATATATAAAATAATATGCAAAGTGGTTAGGGAGGAAGCTTCAGAATGGCAAATGGCAAAGATGTTTTTGTTACAAATTATGTGAGCAGACTGCAGTTCCTCTATAATGAGGGTATTCATCGAGTCTGAGAATCAAATGATGGGGGTATGGAACTAGACCTATGAATACATTAGAACAGGGTTTCAATATTAAACCTGAAATTAAAGTGGACATGTCGATTTAAGTCAGATGACATGTTAATAAAATTTTTTCTAAATGCCTATACTTAGATTTCATGTTCTTATGCACAAATACAACAGCATATAACTAAATAGTTGTAGGTAGCGTGAGCATTTGTAACATAAATAAATATGATAAAATCTTTATGAATTTCTGTGATTCTGTTGCTTGCTATCTGTATGTAAAAAGTAAAACCATAATCTGACTTTATATTACACAACACAAAATTTGAGTTCATGTAAAGCAAAAATTATAATTTTTGGTTTAACCGCTTCAGCCCTGGAAGATTTTACCCCCTTCCTGACCAGAGCGTTTTTTGCGATTCGGCACTGTGTCGCTTTAACTGACAATTGCGCGGTCGTGCGACGTGGCTCCCAAACAAAATTGACGTTCTTTTTTCCCCCCAACAAATAGAGCTTTCTTTTGGTGGTATTTGATCGCCTCTGCGATTTTTATTTTTTGCGCTATAAACAAAAAAACAGCGACAATTTTGAAAAAAAACGCATTATTTTTTACATTTTGCTATAAGTGACATGTCGGACATTTTTGGGACCATTGTCATTTATACAGCGATCAGTGCGATTAAAAATGCACTGATTACTGTGTAAATGACACTGGCAGTGGAGGAGTTAACCACTAGGGGAGTGATTACTAACTGTAGGGGGATGGGCTATGTGTGTGACGTCACTGATCTCTGGTCCGATGACAGGGAGCAGAGATCGAGTGACACTTGTCACTAGGCAGAACGGGGAGATCCTGTTTACAACGGCATCTCCCCGTTCGATCTCTCCGTGAGGCGATCGCGGGTATCCCCGCAGCGATCGAGTCCGCGGGACCAGACTCACGGAGCTCCCGGCCGGCCAGCACGCAATGGCACGGCGGGGAATTCAAATGGACGTACCTGTAAGTCCATTTGCCCAGCCGTGCCATTCTGCCGACGTACATCGGCGTGCGCCGGTCGGGAACCGGTTAACCTGTAAAATCCTTTTATGGAAGCACATTACAGGACACAAAGGAGTTCATATACATGACTATTTGGGTTTGCTACCCCTTTTAGATGAATGCACACTGCCCAAAAAAAATGCAGAAATCTCCACCCAGGCATAACCCCTCACAGCTATTCTAAGCCTTGGCTTTGTAGCAAGCAAAAACAAAAGGGAGATGTCATCTCTCTGCAGCACCTCCGACATTGTAGCTCCCTGGCTGTGAGGGTGGAAAAGCGTTGATGCAGGGCGCAAATGCGGGGCCTTCGTGGCCCGGATGCAAACCGGCCGCGGACTTGCACAGAGAATTTTGTATAGCTGTGCAAGGCTTAGCACATGCAAAAGACAAACTTTCCAAACTTATAGCTACATGAGAGAAACCAACAATGAATAAACTTGGTGCTTACTTTGACCAGACCCAGCTGTTTAAAAAGGTTATTTAGTTTGTTTGGTTGTGCAGCCAGAAGATAATCTCGGTTATTGTTTTGGGTCATAAGATATTCAATATATTTAAGAGCCAAGTCTGGTTTGCACTCCATGTTATCCTGGATTCGCACTTTACGCGTCTTCTCTTTTTTTTTCTACAAGAAAGGGAAGAAAATTAAAAAAAAATATTTCAGCAGATATGTTTTCCATAGTGAGAAAGAAAGGAAAGAAAATAAAATATTTCAGCAGATATGTTTTCCATAGTGAGAAAGAAAGAAAAGAAAAGGAAAGGGAAAAGGAAAAGGAAAGGGAAAAGAAAAAAGGGAAAAGAAAAAGGGAAAAGGAAAAGAAAGGGAAAAGGAAAAGAAAGGGAAAAGGAAAAGGAAAAGGAAAAGGAAAAGGAAAAGAAAGGAAAGAAACCACGGGATGTGTTGATGGGGTAATCCCTCCCGCTGAGCCATTGTGTTCTCCCGGTACAGGGAAGCCCAGTGCTTATTGCTAGCGAATAAAACAGGTTGCAATAAAATCGCGTGTAAAATCCAGCAGGCTGAACCCAAGTTGATCGATCAGATACATCCTTTACGGCCCGGTTCCCTCTGAACTGGCCGAGATTCAAGCTGGCTCAAGTCATGAAGACTGTTTTTCTGACTATTTACTAAAGACAATTATTCAGCATTATGCACCATTCTGATAAAACTATTGTTTCTTTCAAACATAGATTGAATGGGATTCAGTCAATAAATTATTGTCATAGATAAAGAATGATTGACCCTTGAAGAAAAGCTACATAAATTCAATATTGTCAAATAATGGTTTCTTGAGTGACTGATTGTGTGACATGATCCATCATTTATTGCTCCATGTGCAGATAGCACAGCATTACCTTCTTCTCTGGCAAAGCCTCCGAAAGCTGGTCTGTTATCAGCTCCAGTAGGTGACCCACTTGTCCCCAGCGACACAAGCAGTCGATAAGTGCAGAATATTTTTTCTCTTCAGTCTCGTTATTTAAATGCCTCAGCTTGGACAATACAGAACAGCTAAGAGATATTGGATGAAGAAATGGACAAAGTATAAATAAAGTGAAACAGCACACAAGTTGGAAAACAAATACAACTGTTCACCTACCAAATAGTTTGTGGTGCCAAGACTGTTATAACTGTTTTCAGAGTTAGAAATTCTACAGACTTTTACTTTCACTACTACTATGAATGTCAACACAAAGGTCACCTACTCTGCTTTGCCTCATCCTATTACACAGTACATCACTTCTAAACCTTCAATCTGATTTCAGCATGTTATAGGAGATTTCACATAATTACACTTGCTGAATATACACACACACACACACAAACACAAACACTAACCATTTCACTGCCAGGCCCTGTGTTCCATTGTGTGCACTCAGGTGGCAAACCCATTTTTGCAATTTTTTCCTTTGCTTTTTTATTTTTCACTTATAACATTCAGAGTTTGTAAAAGACCCCCCCCCTCCCCCACAAATCATATTTTCTGAAAGCACATGACCAGTAGAATTTAAAAAAAGGCACTACCAATTTTTAAGGTCCCACGATATTTGCGCAAATGTTTATCAAAACAATATTTTTGCTAAAAATCCTTTAAAAATCATTATATTAGCAGATAAAAACAGCAAATTTTACAAAATCCCTACTAAATATAAAAGCTTAACCTGTATGGACTAAATAACAAACAGTTTTAATTTTTACATTGTGCCTTTTTGCAAAATGGTGAAAATCGTACATACGCAAAAATGTAAATATCCAAATTTCTCTAAAAATCTGAAGGTTTACATTTTTCCCTTACAGCTTTCAGAATTTGTGAAAGACCCCCCAAACCATATCTTTTCTGAAAGCATATAACCTCTAGAATAAAAAAGGTGCTACTTATTTCTTAGGCCCCGCGGTATTTGCGCAAATGTTTATCAAAACAATATTGTCGCAAAAAATGCATTAAAACAATTATTCACATATAAAAAACACACAGTTTTACTAAATTCCTGCTAAATATAAAAGCTTATCCTGTGTTGAGTTAATAAATAGCGCCTTTTTACAAAATGTTTATCAAATCACTATTTTTACAAAAGAAATGTAAAAAAAATCCTTATTTGCACACATAAAAACAATATAACTTACGCAATTCCTGCTAAATTCCTACGAAGGCCTCGTTCAGTGGGGTGGGCCAAAGCGTACGCCCATGGATGGCCGCGTTTACCTGCATGGGGATACACGGGGTATTCTGTGCATCCCTGTGCAGGCAGCCCTATTCATGTCAAATGGGACACAGCAGCTGCAAGGATGTGGGTGTAGCTGCATGGACCCAAACAAAGACAGTGTGAGTTCAGGGACATGCACCCACATGGATGTCAAGTTGGGAGCAGTGGCTGTGTCCTTGCAGCTGCTGCATCTCAATTGACATGAATGGGACTGCCTGCACATTAAAGCGGGGTTCCACCCAAATTTTGAACAATATCTGTATGTATTCTCTTCCTTGCCTAGATGCTGACATGCCGTTTAAAAAAATTTAAATCGCCGTAATTACCTTTTATTTTTCTATTCTTCTTTGCACTTCCTGGTTCTCCTCCCATGGGAGTAGGTGTGTTTCTAGCTTCTCCCAGACTCCTGGGAGCTAGTCTCAGGCTTCCCAGGATGCCACTGAGCATGTGCGGGAACAGGCGGTGAATGCTGGGAGCACAGCATTCACCACATCCAGGAAATAAATGCTTGTGGGCTTCAAATGCCCACAATGAAGATGGAAACCGCCTGCAGTGAATAATATAAGTTATTCTTTCCGACGAAATCTGACACAGGCGGACATATTACACACAATATGTGAGTATGTAATGCTGAGAAGAAAAGTTTGTGAATGAACTAAAAAAAAAAAAAAAAAAAATAGATAGGTGGACCCCCGCTTTAATGCACGGAACACCTGTACATTCCCATGCAGCTGCCGTGTCCCAATTGACATCAATAGGACTGCCTGCATGGGGATGCACAAAACACCTGTGCATCCCTCTGCAGCTAAACACGCCCCTCTAGTGGTATGCCCTGCATGAACAAGACCTTAGGCTTTGTTTAGACTTACAGTTGGGGGTTAAAACAGGTGGCGAGGAGGCATCGCATTGCTTCCTCACCACCTTCCAGTAGCCTCGGGCTTCAGAGGCAAGGACGATTTAGACACGTCTAAATTTACCCTTAGGGCCCTTTCACACAGGCTGTCCGATCAGGTCCACCTGTCAGTTTTTCAGGCAGGCCTGATCGGACACTCCAGTCTCCCCTATGGAGCGACGGATGTCAGCGGTGACATGTTCGCTGACATCCGCCGTTATCGGATTCTGCCTGCAAAAAACAGACGGATGGTGGTCCCACATTCCATTTGTCTGACGGATCAGATGAAAATGGACAGGCGGTCCGTTTTCACCCGATCTCCCTATAGAGGAGAGTGGCAACCGCGTCATCCGCAGGGGATTAGCAGACCGATCCCCCGCTGAACAAGTGGATTCTGTTCCATGGAGGCGCGTGTGTGAAAGGGGAAGAGTTCAGTCCCTTTCTCTGCAGGCTCAGCTGCAATACTTGGATGGAAGCCTCTGAATAGCGGCTCTCATTCATTCATAAACGGTGGCATAGTAAACAATGTTTATTATGCCACATGAAAGCAGAATATAGGAGCGATCGGTACCCCCCAGCACTCCATCCTGACACACCGATCTCCCAGGCAGCAGCTGCTAAAAAGAAGTTCAACTGTGCAATTGCCGGCAGGAGTGACAGCGGTGGGAGCCGGCAATTGCAACGGATCCACAAAGATCTGTGCTGGCGGGTTATGCTGATGCTGGGGTGAAAATTAGTGCTGGGGGATAGATGTAATAGGCAGAGGACAGTTTGGGTAGTGCAGCCGCTAATTAGAGCTATTGTTTTGCTCAGCAGAGTCTGCTGAACATTTCTGACATAAGTTTAGTCACTGAAGTGACCATGAGCTTATAACAGAGGAGGAATGTAGGTCCGTACGGCGTTGGCCACCTGCAGGTAGTTCTGTAGGTCCGTACGGCGTACAGACCTGGCAGTAATAGGGTTTCTGCCTCACCCAATTCTTTTGCAGGCTGTAAGCTTACAATTTACCTGACAACTGCTACCCTGAATCAGTTTAAACACTTGCAAAGATTACCAAGTTCTTATGAAGGGCTCCCAAAGTGCATTACTTGTCTTGTGAATCAATAAAAGGCCAACTCTGGGAGAAGTAAAAATCCTCCCTTGCTGCAGGGTTGCGCCTGCTCTGCAAGTACTAAATGCTTATTTTAGTCTGGGGAACGGAAATGTTTTACTTACCCGAGCCTTTGTTGCCCCAGCAGACAGCGATTCTCCCATGCTTCAGCGGTGGAGTGATCCCTAAGTGCACTGATGTCTACTGTAAGGCTATGGGCCCTGCATCTGCGTTGATGACATCAGAGGGCATCCAACCACTGAAGTGCAGGGGAAAGGAGGCTACTGGGACCAGAGTAGCAGCATGGAAGAGCCTGAGAGCAGAGGATCGTGTGTGTGTGTGTGTGTGTGTGTGTGTGTGTGTGTGTGTGTGTGTGTGTGTGTGTGTGTGTGTGTGTGTGTGTGTGTGTGTGTGTGTATGTATATATATATATATACACACACACATACATACATATATACATATACATACACACACACATACACACCTTTTCATATTCCTTAGACACAAACGGGCATTTAACCCATGCAGTGCAGCCACAGTCCCACTGCAAGGGAGCATGGCTACCTAGAGACAGCATAGGCCCCTCACCTCGACTGGCTATATGTTCCCTGCAACCAATCATCTAAAGAATGGAATGCTTTCCCGCTCGGAAGATTTTTTTGCTACAGGGGAAACCTGTTCATTTGTACAAGTACGGATTTCTCTCATTATGTCTTGTTTGCCTACGACTATATGTTTGGGGTTTTCCCCTCCAATGTGGTGTCATTTTTTTTCCATTGATTGCTTTTTTTACGGCATATTGCATTTTGCTAAAAATTCGAAATTGATCGTATTGAGTTGTTCTATAAAACTCACGTTCCTTTATGACAGGTTTGAGAAAGGCAACGTATCAAAACGATTAATTAAACTTTTGCATTGGTGAATATACAAATACCCAGCATACTGTGATTATGTGAGAATTCAGTACAGAACATTACACAGCCATACCAACTTCAAACAAAACTGATTATACCTTTCAATAAAAACAGATTTTAAAAGCTTTTGCAGACAAACAAAAAAATTTAAAGATTTTGCCATCATGACTTCCTGCACCAGATTGGTGAGAATGATGGCGACCGAGAATGAAAGAGAGAAGCCTACCTGAATGTCGGGATGGCCGATGGGTGCATGAAGGAAGCCAAGATTACTAATGGTACGGTACATCGATCCTCCTGCAGGTGGGATTATATAAATACACAGCTGACTATATGAAGGTTCCACAAGAAACTAGGTTATGTTTTAAGAACAAATCGCACAAAATAGGGAAGCTGATCTAAGAACATTGGATCATGAGCATAAATGTGGTTTCCTGGATTCAGTAAGGTTTTCAAAAAACAAAAACATTTTTACCACTGCCTTGCCAACACTGAACCCAGTTTTAACCCCAAAGCAGAGATTTTAATCTGTACTTGGCTGCTCTTTTAGTGTCCTATCATATTCTAGTGTGTGTATAGGACTGTGGTAGGGTAGGGTAATAATTACACTATTTTAACAGAACTACAAACCATCCCAACACAGACCCCACCCACCTTCACTACACTGTTCTAAAAACTAGTAACTACAGTAACTATAATAAGTTATTTGCAGGCCACATTGGACTTATGGTCCTGCAGCGGACTACGGCAGCAGATCTGCTTTGCTCATCGAGGAATCTGTCAGCTGATCCCAGCTGAGCAGGTGGATGACAGGTCCGTTTATGCTCCGCTTATGCAGAATGGACATGGACACAGCCCGTTATTCTCTATGGGCCAGTCAGATGGAAATGGACTACCTGTTCGCTTCCATCCAACTGACATCCAATCGGATCCGCCAGACGTCTGTTTTTAGCGGACAGAATCTGATCAGATGTCGAGGAGTGACAATGGACATATGTCTGTTGACATCCGCCACTCTATTCAGGGGTCTGATCGGGTTTGCCTAAAAACTGAAAGGCGGACCCAAATCAGTCCACTCGTGTGAAAGGGGCCTTATCGTTAAGTATTCAGCATGTGATTCAACATGCAACCCACAGCGCTAAACCAAAAGATCTGTTTTGGGTGGAAGTCCCCCACTTTGGGCGGGGGGCTTGTAGAACCCAGCTTCTCTTGGAGAGCTCTGGAAACTGCTTGTCCAGCTCCCCGGCCCGTGACCGAGAATCTCAGTCTGATATAAAGACTATATGAATATAAAGTCCCCCTTTGGTCAGAGACCATTGCTAGATGGTTTGAGGTGGGGTGGGGGTTGCTATGTGTTTGTTAAGTGCCTGTATCCCATTGTTCTATTGTTTGTGTCTGCCTTGGGAGCAACCCATTATGGGATGTATATGTCTAGGTCTCTGTGGATTAGCTGTGAGGGGGGTGGGGGAGAGGGGGGGGGGGGGGAGGGGGGAGAGGGGAGAGGAGGGAGAGGAGGGGGGAGAGGAGGGGGGAGAGGAGGGGGGAGAGGAGGGGGGAGAGGAGGGGGGAGAGGAGGGGGGAGAGGAGGGGGGAGAGGAGGGGGGAGAGGAGGGGGGAGAGGATGGAGAGGAGGGGGGAGAGGAGGGAGAGGAGGGGGGAGAGGAGGGAGAGGAGGGGGGAGAGGAGGGGGGAGAGGATGGAGAGGAGGGGGGAGAGGAGGGAGAGGAGGGGGGAGAGGGGATTTCTCCAGCAGCCCCTCTCAAAGAGTCTACTGATGAGAAGTTTGAATAAACCTGTGTCATACTACTGGAGGAGGTAAAGTGTACCCCGCCCTGTTTCATTATGCAAAGAAGGGGGGTCATCTGAGTGTATATCTGTGTGCCTTTGTTCAAATAAACAGTTCATGTTCCAGCTTTGCAGGCAAACGAGTCCTGCCTAGTTCTTGGTTGTAATGTGGCAATAATATTTAAGATCTATATTCAGACTGGAGGAAGTGGTACATGATGGAAGCACTCAAGCGCAGTGTTGGAAGTGATTGCGTTACAAAAGCATTTATGGAATTCCATGTATATGCATCTATGGTACACAAAAAATAATTAGCAGCTAGTGCATAGCAAACATTACTACAAACACTGACACCCAGCCAAACACTAATAGACATAAGAAAAAGTAATACTGAACCAGGTGTGGTGCTTTAATTCAGTTCAAATCAAGAGTAATCTTGACATTTTTTTCATCCTTACCTTAAATACTCTGAAATACTCTGGCAGAACAGAGGCAAATTTGCTGATTGTGTAGTTTTTAGCCTCCTCATTTTGATCCAGAGCTTTTCTGATACTTCTCCACAAAATTACAATAATCTCCAGTAAACTAGCCATAGATGTTGCATCTTCTTTGGACAGCACATTTTCCAGGACCTAGAATCAAGCAGTACAAGCTCCCATTATTCCAAGAGCAGCTATGAACGCCTGGAAATTTCATATTCATTTTGGTACTATGATACCAAAAAAAGGAAGCTAATGCAATCCCTACATCTTTTCCCCTTTATTTTTTTTTACCTGGGGATCCTGCAAACACCACACTTTCTCCATTTTATCTATAGAGGGATCCATGATAGCCCCCTTCAATTTTTTTTCTGGTCTCAAAAATTTCCTTTAGGGCCCTTTCACACGGGCTTTCCAATCAGGTCCGCCTGTCAAATTTTTAGGTGGACCTGATCGGACACTCCATTCACCCCTATGGGGCAGCGGATGTCAGCGGTGACATGTCTACCGACACCCGCTGCTATCCGATCTAATAAATCCAGACGGATGGTGACCCTATTTTTCCATCCGTCTGGTGGATCGAAAGAAAGCAGACAGGTGGCCCGTTTTCATCCAATCTCCTTATAAAAGGACCACAGTTAGCAGAGATGGACCTCCCATCCGCCTGTTCAGCAGGTATCAGTGGATCGATCCCCCGCTGAGGAAGCGGAGTCCGTCAAACGGACAAACCCATGTGAAAGGAGCCTTAGGCCATGAGAATGAAAAGGAGGTTACTGTAAGCATACAGGTAGTGTAGGGTTATAATGGGTTTTCTCCAATTGCAGGGATTTTCCCTTCACATCCTGCCCCATAGCCAACCAGGAAGTGAGAGGAAATCTCTGCAAATGGCATCTTTTGGGGGCCCCCAGGTCACCAGAACTAGTATACCTATTGGAAGATTTCCCCTCTATTACTTTGGTAGGGAAAACCTAAGGTGTGGGATTTACTTTTACTTTCAATAATGGTAAACAGAGCAAATAGAGTGGATGAATCTCCCCTAAAGGGGACACAGACCGCAATAAAACCGACAAGTGTTTGACTACAGCTCCATTCTATCCAAAGCTAAAATTTAAAAAAAAAAAAAAAAAAAGGGGGGGGGGGGTTGCCTTTATTTTCTTCTCCACATTTAAAGTATAACTAAAGGACCCCCCCCCCCCCACACACACACACTTTTAAAGTATAAGTGTGTGCGTGTGGGGGGGTTCCTTTAGTTATACTTTAAATGTGGAGAAGAAAATAAAGGTAAGTGGGGGGAAAGAAAAAACAAACAAAAAAAAGAAAAAACAAACAAAAAAAAAAAAAACGCTGTATACAGCCATCAGCATTGTAATATACAATCTTATTTGAGAAAGTAGTCCAATAAAGGGATAAGTGAAACAGTTGTTCAACATGCTCAGTGTACAAAGCAAGCTCAGCTTTAGGTGCATGGCTGCCATGTAGGAGACTTTGCTCATTCTAATTTCAGTCACCAGGTGGGTGGCCGGCAGTAAAAGGAGCATGGCTTTTAAGAAGCTGAGAAAAGGGCAGTATATACTTACAGGACACTGGCACTCTCCAAATTGTGGGTACAAGGATGGAAGTAAAAAAAAAAATGCAACTGAAAAACCTCTTAAAGAATAGTGAAAGTGTACATTTCTGAATGAATACTGACCAGTGACCTACAGTACAGCTCAAGCAATGTTAACCACTTCAGCCCCGGAAGGATTTACCCCCTTCCTGACCAGAGCACTTTTTACAATTCGGCACTGCGTCGCTTTAACTGCTAATTGCGCGGTCATGCAATGGTGTACCCAAACGGAATTTGCGTCCTTTTCTTCCCACAAATAGAGCTTTCTTTTGATGGTATTTGATCACCTCTGCCGTTTTTATTTTTTGCGCTATACACGGAAAAAGACCGAAAATTTTGAAAAAAAATGATATTTTCTACTTTTTGTTCTAAAAAAAATCCAATAAACTCAATTTTAGTCATACATTTAGGCCAAAATGTATTCGGCCACATGTCTTTGGTAAAAAAAATGTCAATAAGCGTATATTTATTGGTTTGCGCAAAAGTTATAGCGTCTACAAACTAGGGTACATTTTCTGGAATTTACACAGCCTTTAATTTATGACTGCCTATGTCGTTTCTTGAGGTGCTAAAATGGCAGGGCAGTACAAAACCCCCACAAATGACCCCATTTTGGAAAGTAGACACCCCAAGGAATTTGCTGAGAGGCATGTTGAGCCCATTGAATATTCATTTTTTTTGTCCCAAGTGATTGAATAATGACAAAAAAAAAAAAAAAAATTACAAAAAGTTGTCACTAAATGATATATTGCTCACACAGGCCATGGGCATATGTGGAATTGCACCCCAAAATACATTTAGCTGCTTCTCCTGAGTACGGGGATACCACATGTGTGGGACTTTTTGGGAGCCTAGCCGCGTACGGGGCCCCGAAAACCAATCACTGCCTTCAGGATTTCTAAGGGCGTACATTTTTGATTTTACTCCTCACTACCTATCACAGTTTTGAAGGCCATAAAATGCCCAGATGACATAAAACCCCCCCAAATTACCCCATTTTGGAAAGTAGACACCCCAAGCTATTTGCTTTGAGGCATGTTGAGTCCATGGAATGTTTTATATTTTGACACAAGTTGCGGGAAAGTGACAAATTTTTTTTTTTTTTTTTTTTTTTTTGCACAAAGTTGTCACTAAATGATATATTGCTCACACAGGCCATGGGCATATGTGGAATTGCACCCCAAAATACATTTAGCTGCTTCTCCTGAGTATGGGGATACCACATGTGTGGGACTTTTTGGGAGCCTAGCCGCGTACGGGACCCCGAAAACCAATCACTGCCTTCAGGAATTCTAAGGGCGTACATTTTTGATTTTACTCCTCACTGCCTATCACAGTTTCGGAGGCCATGGAATGCCCAGGTGGCACAAACCCCCCCCCAAATGACCCCATTTTGGAAAGTAGACACCCCAAGCTATTTGCTGAGAGGCATGGTGAGTATTTTGCAGCTCTCATTTGTTTTTGAAAATAAAGAAAGACGAGAAAAAAAAATTTTTTTTTTCTTTTTTCAATTTTCAAAACTTTGTGACAAAAAGTGAGGTCTGCAAAATACTCACTATACCTCTCATCAAATAGCTTGGGGTGTCTACTTTCCAAAATGGGGTCATTTGGGGGTTTTTTTTGCCACCTGGGCATTCCATGGCCTCCGAAACTGTGATAGGCAGTGAAGAGTGAAATCAAAAATTTACGGCCTTAGAAAGCCTGAAGGCGGTGCTTGGTTTTCGGGGTCCCGTACGCGGCTAGGCTCCCAAAAAGTCTCACACATGTGGTATCCCCGTACTCAGGAGAAGCAACAGAATGTATTTTGGGGTGTAATTTCACATATTCCCATGGCATGTTTGAGCAATATATCATTTAGTGACAACTTTGCGCAAAAAAAAATAAAAAAAATAAAAAATTGTCTCTTTCCCGCAACTTGTGTCACAATATAAAATATTCCATGGACTCAACATGACTCTCAGCAAATAGCTTGGGGTGTCTACTTTCCAAAATGGGGTCATTTGGGGGGGTTTTGAACTGTCCTGGCATTTTATGCACAACATCTAGAAGCTTATGTCACACATCACCCACTCTTCTAACCACTTGAAGACAAAGCCCTTTCTGACACTTATTGTTTACATAAAAAAATAATTTTTTTTTGCAAGAAAATTACTTTGAACCCCCAAACATTATATATTTTTTTTAAAGCAAATGCCCTACAGATTAAAATGGTGGGTGTTTCATTTTTTTTTCTCACACAGTATTTGCGCCGCAATTTTTCAAACGCATTTTTTGGGGAAAAAACACACTTTTTTACATTTTAATGCACTAAAACACACTATATTGCCCAAATGTTTGATGAAATAAAAAAGATGATCTTAGGCCGAGTACATGGATACCAAACATGACATGCTTTAAAATTGCGCACAAACGTGCAGTGGCGACAAACTAAATACATTTTTAAAAGCCTTTAAAAGCCTTTACAGGTTACCACTTTAGATTTACAGAGGAGGTCTACTGCTAAACTTACTGCCCTCGATCTGACCTTCGCGGCGATACCTCACATGCATGGTGCAATTGCTGTTTACATTTGACGCCAGACCGACGCTTGCGTTCGCCTTAGCGCGAGAGCAGGGGGGACAGGGGTGCTTTTTTTTTTTTTTTTTTTCTTTATTATTATTATTTTTTTATCTTATTTTTAAACTGTTCCTTTCATTTTTTTTTTAAATCATTTTTATTGTTATCTCAGGGAATGTAAATATCCCCTATCATAGCAATAGGTAGTGACAGGTACTCTTTTTTGCAAAAATTGGGGTCTATTAGACCCTAGATTTCTCCTCTGCCCTCAAAGCATCTGACCACACCAAGATCGGTGTGATAAAATGCTTTCCCAATTTCCCAATGGCGCTATTTACATCCGGCGAAATCTAAGTCATAAAATGCTCGTAGCTTCCGGTTTCTTAGGCCATAGAGATGTTTGGAGCCACTCTGGTCTCTGATCAGCTCTATGGTCAGCTGGCTGAATCACCGGCTGCATTTTCAGGTTCCCTGTTGAGACAGGAGAGCCAGAGAAAAACACGGAAGACGGTGGGGGGGGGGGGGGGCATTCCCTCCCACTGCTTGTAAAAGCAGTCTAGAGGCTAATTAGCCGCTAGGATTGCTTTTACATGAAAGCCGACCGCTGGCTGAAAAGAATGATACCAAGATGATACCTAAACCTGCAGGCATCATTCTGGTATAACCATTCAAAGTCGTGAATGGCGTACCTGAAGACAAAAAAATGGTTAACAATAAAGCACAGTAAACGGTAAAGTATAAAAAATTGCATACCTGAAAAACAAACATGATAAAACATAATAACAATAAAACATTGCAGAATAGAATACAGTAAAAAAGAGCAGAACAATAGAGAGAGAGAATAGAGAGAGAAAGAACAATAAAACGACAACTATTTTTTTTTTATTTTATATTTTTGTATGTGTTTTTTTTTTGTAACTAACTTTTATAACTGTACCCGGTTCCAGGTTCGGGTCTCTCAAAATGCGATGGCATCTTGGGAGACCCTGTGAAAGTGTGCCTAGTCTGTGGAATGCTGTACCCTACGCTAATAGTCAACTAGTGAATGGTAGCGTTCAAAACATTCACCAATGCAAAGACCAGGATTGTCAGGACAGGAGGGACAATAATAGCGGGTGTCACGCCTATATCCGCGCTTGCTGCAGACACAACATCTTTTTTGGGGGGGTTCGTTGGGTAGGGGTACTCGGGAGGACATAAAGAAAATGCCTCTCATGCAGCCGACTGCATTTGGTTGGGGATGTGAATGGGGGAAGTACGGGCGCTGCAGAAGCGGTGGGTTCCCAATTAGGATTGGCGAATGCAGCAGGAAGGGCACTATGGGCACGACGGGCCTGTGTTTGTCTTTTTGGTGGCAGCGGGACACTACTTGTGCTTGCCACCTCACCAGCTTGAACTGCACTTATGGGACTCGCCACGTCACCAAGTGTTACTGCAGTGCTGGTTTGACTACGACCGGGGTGTACTAGGCCGCTGGCGCTTGCCAGTTCACCAAAACGCTACCAAAAAATCTGTTAGCGATCGCAGGGATCAGGCCTGACTCTGCGAACGCTGCAGTTATGCGTTTAGTGTTCTGTAAGTGACAGTGATCGATCGATACTGCACTTGGGTGGGCTGGGCTGGGCCGGGCGGAGGGGCAAAACGCAGGTGCTAGCAGGTATCTGGGCTGATCCCGCTAACACTGCGTTTGTGGGAACCCTAAACTGCTGGGGACGCTAGTATAGATCTGATCGGATCAGATATTGATCCGTTCAGATACTATACCACTAAGGGAGGCGTATGCTGCGTGCGTGGGTGTTAGCGGTACTGGCGCTAATCTGACGCTGCCTGGGGCTGGTGCTTGCCAGTTCACCAAAACGCTACCAAAAAAACTGTTAGTGATCGCAGGGATCAGGCGTGACTCTGCGAACGCTGCAGTTATGCGCTTAGTGTTTTGTAAGTGACAGTGATCGATTGATACTGCACTTGGGTGGGCTGGGCCGGGCGGACGGGAAAAACGCAGGTGCTAGCAGGTATCTGGGCTGATCCCGCTAACACTGCGTGTTTGGGAACCCTAAACTGCTGGGGACACTAGTATAGATCTGATCGGATCAGATATTGATCCGTTCAGATACTATACCACTAAGGGAGGTGTACGGTGCGTGCGTAGGTGTTAGCGCTACTGGCGCTAACCTGACGCTGCCTGGGGCTGGTGCTTGCCAGTTCACCAAAACGCTACCAAAAAAACTGTTAGCGATCGCAGGGATCAGGCCTGACTCTGCGTACGCTGCAGTTATGCGCTTAGTGTTTTGTAAGTGACAGTGATCGATTGATACTGCACTTGGGTGGGCTGGGCTGGGCGGAGGGGCAAAACGCAGGTGCTAGCAGGTATCTGGGCTGATCCCGCTAACACTGCGTTTTCGGGAACCCTAAACTGCTGGGGACGCTAGTATAGATCTGATTGGATCAGATATTGATGCGTTCAGATACTATACCACTAAGGGAGGTGTATGCTGCGTGCGTGGGTGTTAGCGGTACTGGCGCTAATCTGACGCTGCCTGGGGCGACGCATATCACCGCCGGGCGATCAGGGGGCTAAACCTTTATTCGGTAATAAACGGCGGGTGCCCTGACACTATAAAAAATAAACGAACTAACCAGCGTCACCCGTAACAGTTATACGGTGATCAGTGGTGAAAGGGTTAACTAGGGGGCAATCAAGGGGTTAAAACATTTATTAGGTAGTATATGGGGGTCCCTGTCGCTATAAAACGCTGACGGCGAACCTAAATATTTATGTCCCTAACTAGCGTCACCAGCGACACTAATACAGCGATCAGAAAAATGATCGCTTAGTGACACTGGTGACGGAGGGTGATCAAGGGGTTAAAACTTTATTAGGGGGGGTTAGGAGGGTACCCTAGACCTAAAGGGGGCCTAACATTCACTGCCCTAACACACTAACTGTCACAAACTGACACCAATACAGTAATCAGAAAAAAAAAAAAAAAAAAAAAAAACCTGCTTTGTGTCAGTTTGTGACAGGGGGGGGGGGGGGGGGGGAAATCGGGGTGTAATGTGTGCCTGGCATGTTCTACTGTGTGTGTGTGTGTTGTGCACTCACATTCCAGTCTTCTCTCCTCGGCCCGGAACGGAAAATACCGAGCCGAGGAGAGATGACATCATTTCCTCTGCCTCTGTGTACAATACAGAGGCAGGGAAATTATCCCATTGGCTGGGAGCGATCGCGAGGGGGGGGCCACGAATGGATGGCCTCCCCCTCACCACCGATCGCCGGGGGACATTTGCCGACCGTCGCAGGCACCGGGGGGGGGTCCGATCGGACCCCCCACCCGCGGGCAGGCAGGGACGTACAGGTAAGCCCTTTTGCCTGCCCGTGCCGCCCTGTCGACGTACATCTGTGTGCGGCGGTCGGCAAGTGGTTAAACAAGTATAGGTTGATGATACTGTATGCATGGCAACACTAACCTTCAGGTTGTGCTTACAACTGCTCTACAGAGATTCTGAAAGTGGTACATATCTGATACGTTTGGAAAGCAGTGTGATAAAATAATCCAGTCTAAACTGCCATTTGTTCCATTAAGCATGGTTTGAGTTTGTTGGAATGGCAATAAATGTATAAAGGCAGCCAATTATCAAGTGGAAGAAAGTTTTGAAAAAAATATTTGCTTGATGATGGTATCCGTTTAGAGCAGGGCTCGACAAACCCCGGGCGCCAGGTCGCATTTGCGACTAGAATTAGCGACCTGGCGCCTGGGGCGGCACAGCTGGGGTATCCTGCGTCCGTTCGACACCCCCCCCCCCTCCCGCCGCGATCGCGCTGGGCCGCGCCGGTAATTGAGGCCCCGGCTTTGCGGCCTACTGCAGTCCTATGGTTCCTGGTTCCTTCTGCAATCGGGCGCCCTCTGGTGGTGGCCGTTGGTATGACAAGACATTCATCAATGCTAATGGAGCTTTCCCTACCTGTTTTCACTGCCCGTTCATCTCCTTCCCTTTACTTAGAACCCCCAAACATTATATATATTTTTTATTCTAACACCCCAGAGAATAAAATGGCGGTCATTGCAATACTTTCTGTCACACCGTATTTGCGCAGCGGACTTACAAGCACACTTTTTTGGGAAAAACTACTTTTTTTAATTAAAAAAATAAGAAAACAGTAAAGTTAGCCCAATTTTTTTTATATTTTGAAAGATGATGTTACGCCGAGTAAATTGATTCCCAACATGTCACGCTTCAAAATTTCATCCGCTCGTGGAATGGCGACAAACTTTTACCCTTTTAAAATCTCCATAGGCGTCGTTTAAAAAATTCTACATGTTGCATGTTTTGAGTTACAGAGGAGGTCTAGGACTAGAATTATTGCTCTCGCTTTAACGATCGTGGCGATACCTCACGTGTGGTTTGAACACCGCTTTCATACGCGGGTGCTACTCACATATGCGTTCGCTTCTGCAAGCGAGCTCGGCGGGACGGGGCGCATTAAAAAAAAAAATTATTATTTTTTCTTATATATTTTACTTTTTATTTTTTATTTTGACACTGTTTTTTAAAAAAAAATAAAAATGGTGTCACTTTTATTTCTATTACAAGGGATGGGGCACATTTAATTTTTTTTTTTTTCTTATTTATTTTAACTTTTATTTTTTCACTGTTCTTTAAAAAAAAAAAAAAAAAAAAGTCACTTTTATTCCTATTAGAAGGAATGTAAAAATCCCTTGTAATAGAAAAAAAACATGACAGGTCCTCTTAAATATGACATCTGGGGTCAAAAAGACCTCAGATCTCATATTTACACTAAAATGCATTAAAAAAAAAATTGTCATTTGAAAAAAAAAAAAAAAAAAATGTCCCTTCAAGAGCTATGGGTGGAAGTGAAGATTTGACGTCGCTTCCGCCCTGCAATGACTTGGAGATGGGCGGGGGGGCCCATCTTCCTCTCACTCGTCTCCATGTCAGGCAAGGGACAGATCCGGATCGCCTCCGCCGTTACCGACGGCCACGGTAAGCGGTGAAGGGCACCGGAGAGCGGCAGTAGGGGGGGCCCTCTCCTGCCGCCGATAAAAGTGATCTCGCTGCGAATCTGCTGCAGAGACCACTTTTATCTGAAAGAGGACCGCCGGCTCTTAAAGAAGATACCGGGGTTATGGTAGCTAGCTGCTACCATAACGGTATTTCTCTTCAAAGACAGGATGTATATAGTCGTCCTGCGGGAAGGAAGTGGTTAATTAAAATGAATTTATTATTTGTCATCTCCCTGCTTGTCCCCTTTCACACGGGCTGTCTGATCAGGTTCGCCTGTCAGTTTTTCAGGCGGACCTGATTGGATCCTTAGCGGGAATATGGTGGTCTTGTGTCCCTGCATGGCGGGAAATAAAAGCAGTCACATTAGTTCTAGTCGTCTGTGTAAATTTAAGATTGGTTAATTTTTATATTGAAAATAAAGCTTTGTCGGTCGTTTAAAAAAAAAAAAAAAAAACCTGGCTCCTAACTTTTTTAGCTGGCTCCTAGATTCCAAGCAAATTTGTCAAGCCCTGGTTTAGAGGAATCCTACTTACACTTTTATTCTTCTTGTCATTCTCTTCATTTTCAATGTCATCTTCATTCTCCTCATTTTCACTGCGAACTGTCCTCTGAAGACAGGCATTCAGACAGCGCCGTAGAGTGAGCATCAGTTTAGCTGTAGGTGTAACATTCAATGTTAAAAAAACAACACCGAGGCTAACCCGGTTTACCCCCCTACCAAGAGTGTGAAGGAATGGGTTCTGTCTTGAGGGACACAGGAATTTAATGACTGCCAGGACATCAAAAAGTAGAGCATCCAAGAAATGGGCAACAGCAACAAAACAGAACATATTTAATGGGTTCAAAAGGGAGTTTTTTAAGTGTTAAAAGAACAAAACTTTAGTTCCCATAGAGTCACTGGGGAGTGCGCAGCAAAAATGTTGCAAGACACTTTGTACAAAAGCCTTAAATCAAAGAGTGTAAAGTCAAATGCTGATCACGCCCGCAGAGAATTTTCTGGGATAAAAGCTTCACCCACAAAACACTAATGCAGTCACCACATCTAAAGATTGGTAAGCTGCAATATTACATTTTTGGTTTTTGGACTTAATAAAACACAGTGGACCAACAGCAGCAGATGACATGGCTCCCTAAATCTTTACTGTCTGTGTAAACTTCACACTGGACCTCATGCAACTTGGATTCTGTGCCTCTCCACTCTTTCTCCAGACTCTGGGACTTTGATTACCAAATTAAATGCAAAATTTTCCACAGTCCGTGATAAATTTGGGGAGCCATGTTATCTTCTGGTATTTCACTGTGTTTAATCTAGTCCAAAGCCAGCGCAGCCCTCTACCAGGAAATTCTAGAGCACTTCATGAGTCCCTCTGCTGACCAGCTTTATGGAGGAGATGCGGATTTCATTTTCCAGCAGGACTTGGCACCTGCCCACACTGCCAAAAGTACCAATACCTGGTTTGATGATCATGGTATCACTGTGCTTGATTGGCCAGCAAACTCGCCTGACCTAAACCCCATAGAGAATCTGTGGGGTATTGTCAAGAGGAAAATGAGACACACCAGACCCAACAATGCAGACGAGCTGAAGATCGCTTATCAAAGCAACCTGGGCTTCCATAACACCTCAGCAGCGCCACAGGCTGATCGCCTGCATGCCATGCCGCATTGATGCAATAATTCATGCAAAAGGAGCCCCAATAAAGTATTGGGTGCATACTTAACTGTCAAATTCTCTGAAACGCATTTGGAGACTGCTTATGGTAGAGAAATGAACATTGAATTCAAGGGCAACAGCTCTGATGGACATTCCTGCAGTCAGCAGGCCAATTGCACGCTCCCTCAAAACTTGCAACATCTGTGGCATTGTGCCATGTGATAAACTTTTTACATTTTATTGTAGAGTGGCCTTTTATTGTGGCCAGCCTAAGGCACACCTGTGCAATAATCATGCTGTCTAATTAGCATCTTGATATGCCACACCTGTGAGGTGGATGGATTATCTCGGCAAAGGAGAGGTGCTCACTAACACAGATTTGTGAACAATATTTGAGAGAAATAGTGCTTTTGTGTACCTAGAAAAAGTCGTAGATCTTTGAGTTCAGATAAATCAGGACTAACACAAAAAAGTGTTGCATTCATAATTTTGAGAATCTCTCTTATATACATACATACTATATATATATACATACACATATATATATAGTGTGTGTGTGAGTGAGAGTGTGTGAGAGTGAGAGTGTGAGTGTGAGTATATATATATATATATATATATATATACACATACACACACACTAAAACATTACAGCGCATCATACTTACCAATATTAGTGGGGGCAGTGTGTTCATAGGCATACTGATAAAACTTCCGGGTAGCCCCTGGGTTCATTTGTATAAGTGCTACACACCGCTCACACCAGACTTCCTCTGGCTCATTGACAGGAAAGAAAGAGTTAAAGAGCAGATTGACAATGCGCCGACATACAGGCCGGGAATCAACCTCAAGTTGGGCCAGCAGGTTTTCCATAGGGCAAATCTTCCAGAACTGGGAAAGACAGAAAGAACAGTATATTTAAAAACTCAAAACTTTTGGATCTTTCTAAACACAAAGCTAAGCTCTCAAAAAAGATGCAGAATACTTCTTAAAATTAGGTGATGGCTCCTGCCATACTACTGTAAACTAAACAAAGTGCGCAAGTGGATCCCAAGCAGTCTAACACTTACAGTACAGGCAGTGTGTGGGTTATGCAAATTCACCCCCAAAAAAACAAAAAACAAAAGCAGGACAATGTTTGTGTTTGAAGCTACCCTTTTGAGCTAGCCTGGGAAGACAGCAGGTGAAAGTATACCTGTTCAAAAAAAGCTGAGGCCAAGATAAAAGTATCCTTCCAATGACTGTTTTTAGTGTGCCCTAAAGAAACAAACTGCATACTGAGTTGTGTTTAGGATGCAATCCCATTCAATGTAAATCATTAGTAACTTCAATGAACCCGTTTGCAGTTGTTCTGTATATTACCGATGATCATGATTCACAGAATCTGCAATACTAGTTTTTTAAAGTGAATGGGCCTTTTATAACAAAAGCAACACAACCAAAAGCTCTGCAGGGAATTGAGGACAAGTTCTAATGAATATTCAGTACAAGATGATTTCCAGAAGAAAGATGACCTCTGTTTCTACTTACTTACTGTGATGCAGGGTGTGGGAGTGCTGCTCAGTCTGTAGCAGGGGTGCAAAGGTCTACTTGTTAGTGTGAGAGCTGCCATGGATACCTTTTAGTGCTCCAAATAGCTCCCCTTATCCTTTCATCTCAACTAAGCTGTTTCATATAAGGGTCCAAGCATTTCTTTGATGGAAGCTAATGAACTGAGGGCCAACAATCAAAGAGTGCCTCTATTGATAAATATAAGCCAAAAGAGCTAAACTCTTTCATGCTGAACCTCTTTGAAGGGACATTAAGATTTTCATAATAAGAACTAGTACAAGCAGTTTTCTGTAAAATTATTATTTAGTACTGTTATTTACAGATTTTTATTTTGCAAAATGTGTTTTGTGTTATTCTTCATCATCTAGGGTCACACAATATAAAAATTTAACATGTGAAACCTTTTCTAGCTTTACTTGTTACCTATTGCTGTATGCTTTCTGATCCGATTATATTCTCTAATGTAGACTAATAAAAATAGGATGGTCTCACTTTATTCTTTTTACTACAGCCGTATAATGACTAAGCTGGAAGCAAAAGCACTATGAAAATGTGTGTAAATATCAGATGTTAAGATTTTGCAAATATAAAACTTTAAAGGAAAAAAAAGTGTGCTTCTTTTTCTTTTCTTGGGAGCCTGTAATAAAAGCATTGCACCTGCGATCAGCAGTTTGCGGGTGCAGTATCAGGATCCTGCAAACTGTATGGGCAGGCAGCTACTGAAGTCCTGGAAGCTCAATGAACTACAAGTACGCTCACCAGCACCCTTATAGTTCATTGAGAACTACAAGCTGTCAGCCACAGTAACATGTTACGAATAGTGAACCTTTAAACAAAAGGTTTTTGTAAAGACACAAATCATTCAAAAGTTGCTCTCAAAAAACACACCTGCCTATGATTTATTAGGGGGGGGGGGGGGGAAAAGATTCAGTTAATATGCTTATTCAGAGAAAAAAACACGTATACCTGCATAGGAGCATACCTAAATTTAAAGCTGGACTCCAGGCAGAATTTTTTTCCACACTGCAAGGGTTAACTGCTTGTTTTTGTCTAGGGGGATTGTAGAGCGGACAGTCTTGTCCTCCCAGGACAAGATTGGTCCCTGCGGCTTCGATGGGCTGCTGTACAAAATGGCTAGAAATCTCAGGTCTACTGCCTAAACCCTTTATTTTACACAGACTCTTGACTTGATAGAGGGTAGTTCAGTCATACCATTCTGGATATTTGGTTCAGATAACAATTGCAGTGTAAAAGCCTTTTCACCACAGGTGGAAATAATAAAGCGTTACCCTTTTTCAATATTATCATGCATAACAATAGTCATTGATCAGTTCTATGCGAAAACTGAGACATAGACGTAGGATGAGGTTACTGAATTAGCGCTTCAGTTGCAAATGGATGAATCACCAAAGTAACCTTGTAGGTTATGATCTTTGTTGAATTCTAAACGTAGGCAAGCTGTAAATGGCCTTCTATAAAAGGTATTATAAGAAAGGATGCGAGCATACCTCTACCCATAACAAGGATACATCAGCGATGGCCAGTTTTGTGGGGGGAGGAAAGGGCATAGGGAAAGGGTACGGTTTAAATGTAACTTCTAGTTTGTTTACTTTTTCCTGTAAAAAAATTCAATAACCTCAGAATAAAAAAAGCACATCTAATAAGGGGAAAAAAATAAAACAAAATAAAAAGCTTAACCATTTTCAAACAGAGTGGAAAAGCTAGGGTTTTCACTTCAAAAAGAAAAGCTGAACATTGAAATGTTGTTTATTTTGGTATTTAAAGTGGTTGTAAACCCTCTCCTATACCCAGTTAAGTGAACAGCCTCAGATGATACACAGAGATTAAACAAATCTCCCTACACAAGTTTTACATGTATATCTGTCTTCAGCTTTCTACATTCTTTAGAAAGTGCAGATCGTGTGAGAGCTGATTGGAGGAAAGGCACCCCCCCCCCCCCCCCCCCACAGGCAGAGGAATGAAGAAACTTGCACAGCTGTATTCTGAATAGACAAGCTCTCAGCTCATCTCCCTAAAATTCCCTCCGACACAAATTCCCAGCTGCTTTAATCTCCTGTGTCAGAGAGCTTGTCAGAAGTGAACTCTGCTGATAAGAGGAACAGAGCAGCAGAAAGACAAGGGACTTAGAGCTTTGGAGAGAGATAAGTAAAACACTACAGATATACATGTCTAGGTCAGATTTAATGAATGGGGTCTACAACCACTTTAATATCTCTCTACGTCTAGCATTTGTGAATCCTGCTGGAATAAGGATACAGTCTGAAGCTAGATAAACATAGGATTATTTGTGTATGTCAGTTTTAAAATAATGATATACCTTAGCAGCTCGGGCAGCCTTCATCTTCAACAGCATATCAACAAAAGCCACTCTGACCTTCTCCGAATTATCGTGGAGACTGTACTTCAAAGATGGCAACATTTGCTCTAACAGTGGATGACTAAACTTGTTATCCAGAAGTATTTTCAGACACTAAAAACAAAAAATTCAAGAACATTAGTAACTTTTTAGGTTAAATGTTAAAGTGGACCTGTACGCAAAATTACCTACATTTATATTGCTCTCTAAAACTAGAACCATTGAAGCACTCTGTAATGGAGGTTCCCTTTATTTTGCACACTGGACTTAAAAATCTTTGCTTCTACAGAAGTTTTGCCTGTGGAAGCAGCTCAATGTTATCCTAGATGTCCATGTACATTAGGACGTTTAGAGGCATATTTTAAGCTTAGCGATTAGAGGCAGAAAAAAAAAAACCCTTCAGTACTGCATTTGAGAGGAGTTTTCTGGCAGAAAAAGAACACTAAACGCCTGTACAAAAACGCTTTACATGCGCTTTTTTTTTCTGCCAAAAGAATTGCCCAGTGTGCATGGACCCTTAATGAGCACTGTTCACTTTGAATTACCAATCATGTACAGATAAAATAAGCTGTATTTGGATAACTGCCCTCTCATTACAGCTTTGTCCAAGATTTTAACAAAAGACTGCCTGGCTTAAGACCCCTTTCACACTGGGGCGGTTTGCAGGCGCTATTGCGCTAAAAATACCGCCTGCAAACCAACCCGAAACAGCCGCTGCTTTGCCTCCAATGTGAAAGCCCGAGGGCTTTCACACTGGAGCGGTGGGCTGGCAGGACGGGAAAAAAAGTCCTGCTAGCAGCATCTTTGGAGCAGGGAAGGAGCGGTGTATACACCGCTCCTGCCCATTGAAATCAATGGGGCAGCGCGGCTATACCGCCGGCAAAGCGCCTCTGCAGAGACGCTTCGCGGTGGTTTTTAACCCTTTCTCAGCCGCTAGCAGGGGTAAAACCGCCCCACTAGCAGCCGAATACAGCCACTAAAACGATGGTAAAGCGACGCTAATAATAGCGGCGCTTTACCGCCGACGCACCTCCCGCCCCAGTGTGAAAGGGGCCTTGGAAATGTTTCTGGTGCTCTTCAGAAGACCCATTTTGCTGCATTTTTGTGCATTTGTCCCAGCACCGAACGCAATGCAAAGGCACATGAAAGCATCTAAAACGCATTTTAGTTAAAAATTGACATAAATGAAAAAAACAAAAAAACAAAAAAAAAAACCACGAACTGTAAATAACTAAAAATGCATGTAAATGCACATTAAGAAAAGCACAGTGAATGCAGAGACTGGTGTAAATGAACCCTTAAATAGACAAAAAACTATTATACTTATTTTTTCATCTTGAAATTATGACAGTTTTAAATCGGATACAAATTTTGGAAAAAGTAAAGCAAATTCTCCCCAAAAAGGCAAGGTGCTCTAGAACCCACAGAGAAGGTCCTATTTTCCTTGGACTTCACTTTTAAAGGGAAATCTCAGTACTTTCACAGGCATACCCACTGTCCAATAACGCTTTGGAATTCAATGAAAGTATCATCAGGTGGCAAAATCTATGAACAGGAGGAGCTGTTGCTCAGGAATATTCTGGAATGGCTGAAAAAAAAAATCTATTTTGTGAATTGCACATTACAGGATGCAGGAAAAGTGTTCTACAGCCTTAGGATGTTCAAAAGCAGTCCAAATGTGGGGTGGACAACACAGCAATGGATGACCAACAGATCCACAAAAAGCAGCATAAAAACAGAGGGTTTTTTAGAGCTCACCTGAAAAACATTAGGACTGAAGTGGGCATACACATCTAGCTAGTAAAACCTAACTAATGTGTGGACCGAAGATCAGGTGTCTGGAAAGATCCACCTGAGTAAAGCACCAGACTGGAGATCCACCATGTCACAGTTATGCCCCGTACACACGGTCGGATTTTCCGATGGACAATGTCCGATCGGAGCGTGTTGTCGGAAATTCCGACCGTGTGTGGGCACCATCGGACATTTTCCATCGGATTTTCCGACACACAAAGTTGGACAGCAGGAGATAAAATTTTCCGACAACAAAATCCGTTGTCGGAAATTCCGATCGTGTGTACACAAATCCGATGGACAAAGTGCCACGCATGCTCAGAATAAATAAAGAGATGAAAGCTATTGGCCACTGCCCCGTTTATAGTCCCGACGTACGTGTTTTACGTCACCGCGTTCAGAATGATCGGATTTTCTGACAACTTTGTGTGACCGTGTGTATGCAAGGAAAGTTTGAGCCAACATCCGTCGGAAAAAAATCCTAGGATTTTGTTGTCGGAATGTCCGAACAAAGTCCGACCGTGTGTACGGGGCGCATAAGTCTTGTCCTGCTGGTCAGGTGTGCGGGATGAGGACTGGACCCTGCTTGTCCTACGCTGCTAGAATGTTGGAGTTGCCTTTTCTCCATTGTCTCTATACCACTTTGAGGGATTATCATCTTCATTGGGTGCTGGTTCCAGACCAAGTGCTTACCCTTTCTGTGGCTGGTTATTGGATATTCAGGACACCCCTTATGTGCTTTTGACCTTCATTCATGAGGTCTTAAGCTTCTGAAACAGTCACTTGTGACTCTCACAAAGAACGTTATATTGGACATTATATTGGATTTGTTGTGTTGTGTGTCACATATCAACTTTTTCATTTAGCACTTTACGATAAATGTGTGTGCAAGTTTTTTTGTTTTTTTGCATTTCACAATATTTCATGTCTTTTTTTTTAATTTTTATTTCAGACACCACAATATATATATTTATTGCTTATTTAAAGGGAAGGTGCAACACTAGTTTTTAGATAATTTACATATATTTTACACTCAGACATTTTGGGGAGTGCAGCATTCCTTTGCGTTCACATTTTTCAATCCAACAGATAGGTGGGCAACATAGTAAAGAAGGCTATCTGACTCAAAAAAAAAAAAAAAAAAAAAAAAAACAACTGGGGACTGCTTGCAGTTCAAAGAGCCACCCAATTTACCCAATATCAGAAGCTGGCATCATATGAGGCCTAAACAGCCACCTGGTAAAAAAAATGAAAACCAGGATGGTAGCCTTGCAAAACTGAAAATGTTGAAAAACTACAAGTAGTACGAAGAACCACTCAGATCTACAAGAGTGTGGCAAGGGAGGAACTCTATGCACAAGACCATAAGTTTGGATGATGGTCTGCTCAAGTCTCCTAAAAGGTGGTGGACAGAAAAACCAGGGCATCCATACGAGGTAGGGCCTTATCTGGAATACAAAGGGAATCCACCTTTGGAAGAAGCAGCAGCTGAGACTTTTACAGTCTGAACCAAAACCAGGCAATGGAGGGAAATTTCCTTATGGTGAATTACAGCTAAAAACTGAGGGAATTGAGACAATGTCCTGGTTAAGGTGAAAGACAGAAACTACCTTAAAGCAAGGAAGCACTGGGCCTCAATATCAACTTGTCCCTTGGAAAAACAAGAAAGGGTTCCATGCAGGACAATGTCCACAGTTCAGACACTAGCTTGAGGTGATGTCAACAAGAAACACCACCTAGTGGTTGAGCATAGAAGAGGCCTGTTTTGATGAGTTTACATGAAGATCTTTGAAATGCTAACAGAACTAGATGAAGATCCCACATATTCACCACGGAACGAGAAGGGGCGCTACATGGGAGACTACCTGTATAAAAACAAAAATCAAGACAGAAGAGGTCAACGGTCTCTGAAACAAAATATACTGAGCAACTCCTGGCCCTTGCTTAGAGCCAAACACTGGTCCAGATCCAGCTGCGGGAAGAACGGATTAGTCTCATGGAGAAATTTAAGGTACAAATTTAAAAACGGTATCCAACTGCTACAATAAAGAAGAAAGAAAAAAGTCCCTACTGTGAATGTAATAGCCACAGAGGGCAAGTGGTTTCAACTACCTGCCTAAATATACTACAGTACCGAAGGGAAAAAGGGGGCCTGTACAAAGAGGCTCTAGTCAGCACCATACTGACTAATCCTACCAAAAAAAATATTCCATAACATCCTAAATACAGCATAGTCAGAGGAGACTAACACTACATTCCCAGGATGACTAAATTTCAGAGTTCAGAGAAGACTGTTCTAAAGTCAGCTAGACTCACACAATGCCAAGTAATCATGCTATTCATACATACAACAAATTAGCAGTGTTTAGTTGCAGACAGTTTAGCTGTGTTTAGGAAAGGGAAAGTGCTGTGTCCTGGGTTGATCTACAGCTAAACACGCATGGCGTTTAGCTGCAGTGCGTTTAGCATTAGAAAATGACATGCTCCCCCCTTTCTTCCTGAAATGTTAGTGTTCCTTCTCATGTTGGTATTCATTTTGGCAGACATGATCTAACCATAGTTCGTAAGCTTGCAAAGGTGGGCACTGACATTCTGGTACAGTTGTAAAATTTATTGGGATAGGTTCGGATTACCTCATACATCAGGACAAAATATCACATAGTTAGATGCGGGGGATGTACCAATCTGCACTTCTTTGCCTCTATCTGCCGCAGAGCTGGTTCACACCAGAAAATTGGGTGCCAATTAATTGTTGACGATACCCTAAAACGTAGATTGCAGCGCAGTGGATTTGCAGGCACCAAATTACATGGTACCGTAGTACCAAGCAGTTTGGTTTGGTGTGTTTTTAAAAGTAGTGCGTGTGAACCGGCCCTCTATTTTTGCTCTCCTCTCAAGCAGGCACACAATGGTAAAGCATCACCTTTGCTCTGCACTTCATTTTAATTATACAGCTCTATCTACTTGTTTAGAAAACCACCAATGTCGAAGAGGAGGTGCTTGCGTAAATCCCCCCCCCCCCCCCGAGAATGGGGTATTGCGAAACAATAAGGCCTGAAAAATGCTGGCACAGCTAAACTCAGCTATCTGCAGCTAAACTGTCTGCTGTCAGATACAAAGTATCCTAGTTCGGAAAAGACCCTGCCATTTACGCATCTGGACCTTAAGGGGAAATACATGTTGCTACTTGCTGTGATTGATAATTTACCTACGATAGTGGTGGGCTTATACATCCCGCCATGACTCTGCTTACCAGGTTGACGCAATTGCTCGCTACTTATTCTACAAGTGATGTAATCATTGCAGGAGACTTTAGCATGACTCCATGCCCACACCTGGATAAATTCCCCGTTGTCCAAGTGGGCCTCTACGTTTAGCTTTACTGATGTCTGGCGGTAGAAAAACCCACACCTTAAAAACTATATGTGCCACTCTGCCCCGGATAGATCTGGTTTAGGTCAGTAGTTCCGTTATAGCCAACGTACAGGGTGTGCCTAGAGCTTCTACAATTCATTTGGCACCTACTCCGGTCTAAATACACTGGGATAAAAGAGAAGCCAACAGGCAGGGAAAGGAGAGGCAGGGGATCAAACCTGCAACTCTGACCTGGAGTAACACTCTACAGAATCCCCAGAATACTGGCCTAACTGATAAGAGTCCTATGAAAATGAACACAGATTGGGTTACACATATTCCCGATATGCCACGACCCTGGTCCCGACATACAAGGAATCCCCAGACAATACTAGCCCAATTTTAAAATTGAAGTCCTGCGATAGCTGAAACACAAACACTTTTCATCGCTAGGAGTACAGGGGGTCCCCGGGTTACAAACAAGTTAGGGACTATAGGTTTGTTCTTAAGTCGAATCTGTTTGTAAGTCGGAACAGGTACATTTTTTAAGTGTAGCTCCAGCCAAAAAAAACATTAAGCTTTTTGGATAGCATAGGGAAGGGTTAACACCCCTGTAATGTTTGTTTTGCTGTGTGTGCCCCTGTTCAGAAGATTTCACCTCACTTTCTGTCCCAATGACAATTGGATTTTGAAAATTTTGGGTTGTTGTGGAAACAAGCCTTGGTGATAAAGCATCAGTGGAGGTACCTTTTCCCCATTATAGCTCTTACAGGAGTGAATTTCCCTTCCTAGGGTTAGATTTCCTCTCACTTCCTGTTGTCTGCCTCCGTTTGTAAGTAGGAGTCGTTTGTAAGTCGGATGTTTGTAACTAGGGGACCCCCCTGTACAGGCTATTGTAGAGAGATCTTCAGTATGGAAACCTATACTTATAGGACTGAGGAGACCTCCAGGATTTCATATATATGGTATAAAATTGAACCGTGTATGTTGGCTGACTGGGCAGACCACGTTTTCCAGGATTTCACTATATCTGGAATAAATCTCTCCGTGCTAGCCCAGCTGGCTGACTGTAGAGATGTCTAGGATTTCACATAGCTGCCGTTGAATCTACCAGCAGCTGTTGAAAGAAACAATCCAGAAACTTCTTCCAAATGATCAGAGAACAGCAGAGCTGAAGAACAAAATGTCCACTCTTCCTGAGGACACTAGAAAAACTAAGGCATTTAGATTATCCTAAGGCAGGGTTATCCTGTGCTGGTCAAAGGACTTTTTGTTGCCAGTGTTCATTTCTGCTGTGTGGCGCAGTATGACTCAACAGTATAAGAATTCCTGTGTTCCTCAATGGCAAAATTGGCACCAAATGAAACTGGACCTCTCCCGCAACTAGCTTGCTAGCTAGTGGGTCACAGCTGTGCATTTCAACCCATAGGGCACTGAAGCACTGCACATCCATGCTACCAGAGAGGGCCCCGACGTACTGCAGTGCTGTTCATCTTGCACCTCCCCAAGCTGATGGGTAGAATGTTAGTTACAAAGCCCTATTCAGCAGTCTTCACCCTTTCAGTGGGTATTTTCCCTAAAGAGTCTTCAGAGACAGGGTTCCACCAGGCCATGGCAGGGCCTTGGACCTGTAGGGCACTGTGCAGCTAACACACCATGCAACACATAGGGCAGTTCGCACAAGGCACATTACAGGCTGCAATCACTTCTTCCTGGCAAAGTCCAGGTATGGTCACCCAAGGCAAAGCAGAGGAGTAACCAATCAGGATGTTAGTTACTCTGCAATTGCTGAAGAAATTTACTAGAATAAAAAAACAAAAAAAACAAAACAAAAAAAAAAAAAAACCACGAGGTTCGCTTAAAGTTATACTGGGAGGTCTTTACAGCTTTTGTTTACCAGTGTCCAAGAAGCATGACTCAAGCTTCCAGAATGCTTCTCCTGTGTGCCAAAATGTATGAATAAAAAAGTAAGCTTGGGCAAAAGAGCAGCTGCAGAATACTTACTAAAAGTTCTGCATCACTCATAAAATGACCTGTCTGACACTGAAGAATACAGCCGCCTGAATCCAAGTTCCATTTTAACATATCCAAAGCACTAAATAAACCATACCTTAAAAACAGAACAGCGGACATCAGCAGAGCTGATATCTCCAGCAAGATCACCGAGGATCTTCTTCATAAGGTCTGCCAGCATAGCTGGAGGGATTATCTCCCAATACTTAGCAGCGATCTTACAGACTCCAAGAACTCCAGTAGATCGAACAAGATGATGAGGATCTTCCAAGAGATTCTAGATACAGTGAACAGAAAATGCATTACGTGAAATAAGTAGCAAAAAAATAAAATAAAAAAAAAAATAAAAAAAAAAACACACAAAAAAAGTTCTCAACTTACAAAAAGTTCCTCAAACTGTTTTTGGATTTCATTGTCCATATCTGCTTGGTTCATATTTAGATCCCGGAGAGGAAAGACTTCAACAAACAGCAAAGCAGCATTGGATCGGACCTCTGAATTTGGAACCTATTAGGCGGAAGCCAATGAACAAGACATATTTTTCACAGAAACTACACAGGAAACAATGAATATTAATATTCTACAAGGCCAAAATCAAAGTCTTTACCTTCAAACCTCTCCAAATAATAGGTTGGTACAGTCTGTACAGCATCTGCTCCACACCCTGACGCATCTTCTGCTGGTGAAAGTAGCTTAGGATCTAGGACAATACACAATAATGTAACTTTACCAAAAAAAAAAAACCCACACACTTACCCATGTTCACCCCCTCTAAAAACAGAAGAGTAGAGAATATATATACACACACACACACACACACACACACACACACACACACACACACACACAGGGTTCCATATGCTCATAAGGAAACGAAGAAACTCCAAAGTGCTCACTGCATATTTATTAAAATTTTTGCAAATGCACTCACATCAGTATAATGTACAGTAAAACCTTGGTTTGAGAGTAACTTGGTTTAAGAGCGTTTTGTAAGACAAGCTAAATTTTTAACTAAATTTTGACTTGATATACAAGCGATGTCTTAATATACAAGTAGCGTCATGTCACAACTGAGTATAAAAGAGAAGAGAGGTGCCTCTAAGTGCAGCAATATGGATACATTTAATGAAGGTACAACATTTAGCAAGTCACATGGTTGATGATTAAAAGAGGCACATCCAAGTATGCAGGCAACCGGGGTAAAGCTGCCCACATAGACCATTCTCCACACCACCATCGACGTCATCCCTTCCATGAGTGCTTCAAGTCTCGCTTTCAGATCGCTCTACTGCAGGGTAGTCTTCCCAGTCACGATTGCAGACTGACAGCGGTGAGAGCTGGCGGCGCAGAGGACAGTCCATGTGGACAGCTTTATCCCAGATGCTTGCATACTTAGAGGTGCCTCTTTTAATCATCAACCATGTGAGTTCCGACATGTTGTACCTTCATTAAGTGTAACCATATTGCTACACTTAAAAAGGTGCCTCTCTTCTCGTTTATAGTCTAACTCCTGCTGGACTTCGCTTTTAATCTCCTTGTGGAGGCTGCCAATTGTGGATGAACATTTAATCTTTTTATATGGACTATAAACTGAAGGACTTTTGAATAAATGGTTGTGGAACGAATCATCTGAGTTTCCATTATTTCTTATGGGAAAATTTGCTTTGATATACAAAGTACGTTTCTGGAACAAATTATGCTCGCAATCCAAAGGTTTTATTGTACTTATGCACTGAAAAAGTACCCCAATCCAAAATGGTTACCAGACAACAAACTCCTTCCGTCCCACAGCGAGACTAGCATGACAACATCACAGGCCTTTGAGAAAGTCCAGAGAGATTCAACTTGTCAAGGGGGAAGGAGCCTGTTTCTACGCATAAGTCCATTATACTGATGCAAGTGTAATTGCAGAAGTTTAATAAATATACAGTGGAGTTTCTCTGCATTTCCTTATGAGCATATGGGACCTGAAGCGGATCCTGACTGAAGGAGATCTGTGGAGGCTGCGATATAATCCTGTTTATGACCTATTAACGCCGAGGTCCACCAAAAGTAGTGAGAGTACATCTAGTAGTGCACCTGGATGGCTGAAATCGGCACAAGGGAAAAATTGTTGATGCCTGACACACTGCACTTTTCTCGTATTTCACGAACAGCACATTTTTATACGGTATTTTGGAGCACAAAAAAAATATAATGTTTTGGTTTGAACTCATGAGGACATTTGCTTTTATATTCACAAAGATTGTCTTGAAATCATCTGGTTGATATATTTTTTTGGATTTCACAAATGAGGTAGTCATCTTTAGATTATATATATTTTATTATACACAATATTGTGTTGAGGAGCGCTGTGCCATTAAATCAAGGATTTGCAGGTAGACGTAACTAATAACCACTTATGCCAGGAAGTCCCCATCATGAAGCAAAGCAATCACAGACCAGGCAGACTATCCTGAATTTCTGTATCATCAGGAACTTGCCGAGAACCTTGAGGTCCAGAATGGAACGGACTTCTCAGACCCCCTTGGGACAGGAATCTTTCCAAGGCCGCAAAAAAAACAAAACAAAACACAAAAAAAAAAAAAAACTGAAATAAAACTGAACTTTTTTGTGGATATGAAGGTACCCTTGAGTGCAAAAAGCATTCAGGGGGAAAGTAGAGAAACTCCAGCTTGTAAATTCTGGATAAACACGCTAATGATTACAAAGGCCAATAGACATGCCCAAGAGTGGAGCTTCTCCTTAGCACTCAAGGCTGGTTGCTTACAAAAAAAAATTCTTGGAATCAGAAGGTTTCTCTGGCTCTTCAGTTTTCACCTTCTTCTTAGGGTGTAAAAGTATGCTTTTACCCTGTCACCTTTTGGATAAAGGCATCAGCGTCTGTATTCAAAGGGTATCCTCTCAATTTGTTTCCTGCATAGCAATTCTGACAACACTTAAAGGATAAGTTTTTTTTTTCATAAAAAGGTGGAGCCTGTAAAGCATTGCACGGGCAATTATCAGATAACAGGTGCAATGCCAGGATCCTGCAGACTCTCAGTGCACTGTCTGCTTCAACCTCCCATACAGGCAGGCAGGTAATGAATTGCAGGAAGAATCTGTGCACCCTCCCAGTGCATTGATAACTACAAGCTGTCGACTGCGGTGGCCGACAGTACTTGTAGTTCATTCACTGAAATCTCCGGCCGCGCCGTTTTTAAATGGCGACAGCTGTTTCAGGGTTTAGGGAGAGGGGAGGCAGGAGCTGAAACATGTTATATGCTCCTCCTGTATTACAAAGGTGGAACATGTAACACATTTTGAAGTTGAACTTAGCCTTTAAGCCAGTGATTCTCAAACTGTGTGCCGCAAGAGATTTGCAGGTGTGCTGTGGGAATTTTGAAAAATATTTAAAATTGATAGAATTTCGAAACCCTGAACATATTGAAAAATTAAATGGTAAATCAAGGTTGCAAAAGTTAAAAAAGCGTATATAAAAAACGCAATCTGTCATTCATTGACTCCTTTCATAACGTGAGACTTGTGCGAGATCTCAGGAGAACTCGATCGCTCTAATTACATATTTCAGTCAACATTTCCCAAAAAGAGCCTGGATGAGTTTTGGATCTCAATCAAGAAGTCATATCCTGCAATCAGTTCAAAAGCAATTAATCAAAGTAATTTTGCCACTTGTGTCTTCGTGGTTTTGTCAGTTTGGATTTTCAGCTTTGACTGAAATCAAAAACAGACAGAGCGTTCTTAAAATCGACGATGAAATGTGTGCTTGTTTGTCGACTTTAGAGCCTCGCTTCAATCTGATTTGCTCTCGAAAGCAGGCACATCCTTCACATTAAATTTAAAATTAAATATATATGCAAAAATAAATAAGTTCTTCACCACAAAAATTGTTAAATCTTTTCAGGTGTGCCGTGAAAATTTAGATCTTTTCAGTGCGCCGCAAGACAAAAAAAAGTTTGAGAAAACACTGCTTTAAGCCATAGGATCCTTATGTGGACAAACAGTGCCCACCCATGAAAGCTGCCAAAGGCTCGATTCACATCTATGCATGTTGCTTTTGAGAGTTTCTGCGGTGTTTTTTGTAGTGCTTGCCGCGTTTTTGAACAGTGTTTTTACGGCGTTTTTTTTAGACTGTATACAGTCTCAAAAAACAAAACAAAACGCCAAAACGCGTCAAAAACGCTGTACTTGCGTTTTTGATGCTAGTCCCCTGAATTCTATTACATGCAAAACGCTGCATTTTGCATGAAAAAAAAGTCCCTGACCCTTTCCAAAAACGCAGAGGTACAAAAATGCATTGATGTGAACATGTTCCATAGGAATCCATGTTAAAAAATTCCCATGCATTTCTGCAAAATGCATCAAAAAACACGTTAGTGTGAATGGAGCCTTAAGGAGTCTTTAAAATGCATCCACTATTTTTAGCGCCGCTTTACCGTCGCTATTCTGCCGCTAGCGGGGTCATTTTAACCCTCGCTAGCTGGCAAAAAGCATTAAAACCGCTGGCGAAGCGGCACTGCAGCAGTGGTTTGGTGGCACTGCCCCACTGATTTCAATGGGCAGGGGCGCTTTAGGAGCAGTGTGTACACCACTCCTACAGCGCTGCAAAGATGCTGCTTGAAGGACTTTTTTTTACCGTTCTGCAAGCACACCGCTCCAGTGTGAAAGCACTCGGGTTTTCACACTGGAGAGACAAGTGAGGCTCTTTACAGGCGCTATTTTTAGCGCTGTAGCGCCTGTAAAGCGCCTCAGTGTGAAAGTAGCCTCTGAATATGGATAGTGGTTTCAGTTATGTTTTTCAAGTAGTGCAAATTTCTCTTAGTTTGGGGAAATTTCATTTCACATCACAGGGCAGAAAGGGAAGGAAACTGTCCACTGTAGAGATATAGACTGCAGTAAGAGCCAAACAATTGGGTTAATTTCTTAAAACCGGGAGAGTGCTAAATTAGGTGCAGCTCTGCATAGAAACCAATCAGCTTCCAGGTTTTTATTGTGAGAGCTTAATTGAACAAGCTGAAGTTAGAAAGCGATTGGTTACTATGCACAGCTGCACCAGAATTTGCACTCTTCAGTTTTTAGTAAATCAAGCCAAAAGTTCCTAATCCTTCCTGAAACTGTTGATAAAGAAAAAAATCATCAAGTTCAAACTTTTTCAGAAATTAGGCAAAATAATTCTGTAGATTCAAACATTAGAAAGTTTTGACTATATACCTCTCTCACTTTGGGATGCACTGGAGAATTTCTTGGCAAGTGAACCCCATGATGCATGAAGTCCTGGATACAAGTGTGTTCAATTGTCTGTTGTGCAAAATGAAGGAGATTACATCAAATGTTATACACAAGTGATCCTAAAGTGGAACTACACCAAACTGTTTAAAAACAAAATGTTAAAAAAGGTATCCATTATCCAAGAACAAAAAAAAAAATATATAATGCAGCTTACCAGTCCCTTGACTGCATTTTTTTATTTCAGGCTTTGTTTATTACAGGTACTTATATAGCACTGTCAGTTTACACAGTGCTTTACTTATAAAATTGTACATTCACACCAGTCCCTGCCCTCAAGAAGCTTACAATCCAAGGTCTCCAAAGCCCAGTACACACTATAAGAATCAGACAAAACGACCGTCTGGTTTTCCTCAATGTTTCACAGAAGGTCAAACCCGAGGATTGTACCACAAAGGCTTTGTCGTACGACAAAGGCTTTTTTTTTTTTAAATGTTTGTCATTTGTTTCTGATCACTTGCAGTCTTCCGTATCAGATTTTTTTTTTTTTTTGTACAAAAATTGTGATTTCTGTTCATGTATGAGAAAAACTTTGGAATTTTCCCCCTTAACCTAGCTGTATTACTTAAAGTGTTTGTAAAGCTTCCTTTTTTTTTTTTACTAAAACAAACATGTTATACTTACCGTATATACTCAAGTACAAGCCGAGTTTTTCAGCACATTTTTTTGTGCTGAAAGTGCCCCCCTCGGCTTATACTCAAGTCACTGCAATTTGCCTACCTGATCAGCCCGTGTGTAATGCTCAGACAGCAGCCGACCAGTGTGCAAAAGCCATGCCTCCTCGTCCTCGATAGGAAAACACTCATTTTACCAGCAATGAGTCATTTTTCAGCCTATCACGGACGTCCTCTTCCCACCGACGAGGATGAGAGGATGTCCGTGATAGGCGGAATACTGAACAATGGCTGCTGGGAAACTGAGTGTTCAGCCTATCACGGACGAGGATGAGGAGGAGGCGCGGCTTATGTACACTGGAATGGACGCCGTCTGACTGCATGACACGGGCTGATCAGGTAGACAGATCGGCACAGGGGAGGCATGCAATGGACACAGGGAAGGCATGCAATGGACACAGGGGAGGCATGCAGCTGCAGATGGGCATTGTTGTTTCCACTTACAGTAACTGCTGCATTTCTCACCCTCAGCTTATACTCGAGTCAATAAGTTTTCCCAGTTTTTTGTGGTAAAAGTAGGTGCCTCGGCTTATATTCGGATCGACTTATACTCAAGTATATACGGTACCTACTCCGTGCAGGGGTTTTGCACTGAGCAGCCCCGGGTTCCTTGCTAGCACTCCTGGCTCCACCTCTTCATTCAGTGCCCCCAAAGGAAGCCGCTTCCTATGGAGGCACTCATGTGGGCTTGCTCCTGAGCCCTGCTGCTTGCGTCCATAGACTCAGACAGTGGGGCATGGCCCCACAGCGGTTCTGTCCCTCTTCACATAGTTTGATTGACAGCAGCAGAAGCCAATGGCTCCCACTGCTATTGATCTGCTCTGTGAGGAGGGACAGAGTCGGGAGAGCTGATGCACTCATGCACTGTGCTGAATCACAATGGGGCTCACATAAGCATAAGGCGAGGGCTGGTGGGGAGACCCAGCCTATAAGGTTTTTTACCTTAACACATAGAATGTAAGGCTTTACAACCACTTCCATACTGCACGAATTGCAGCACTCCTCACATATTATATATATATATATATGCTCATGTACTCTGCAGTGTAGTCGAGCAACATGGAAAATGTTTTTCCAAAACATCTGGGGTGCCAAGTTTTGCCATCATGTCCCTAGGGAAGAAATGGCGGTCGTTGCAACTTTTTAGGTCACACAGTATGTGCGCAGCAATTTTTCCTACGCAATTTTTTTTTGGGGGGGGGGGGGGAATTATATATATATATATATATATATATATATATATATATATATATATATATATATATATATATATATATATATATATATATATATATATATATATATATATATATATATATCTATATATCTCACAGTAAAGTTTGCCCAATTTTTTTTTTTATAATGTGGTAGATGTTATGCCGAGTAATTAGATACCTCACATATCACGCTTTAAAATTGCGCACACTCGTGGAATGGCACCAAACTTCAGTATTTAAAAAATCTCTATAGGCAACGCTTAAATTAAAAATTTTTTTACAGGTTACGTGTTTAGTGTTACAGAGAAGGTGTTGGGCTAGAATTATTGCTCTTGCTCTGATGTTTGCGGCGATACCTCACATGTGTGTTTTGAAAGTCATTTACATATGCAAACGCGACCTAATTATGCGTTCGCTTCTGCGTTTATTCCTATTACAAGGAATGTAAACATCTCTTGTATTAGGAATAGGGCATGGCAGGTCCTCTTATGGAGAGATGTGTTGGGTTTATAAGACCCCACATCTCTCCTCCAGGCTGGATAGCCAGAGTTAAAAAAATAAAAAATAAAAATGAAGCTGATCATGATGATGATCTCAGGCTTTCCATGTCCCCGGCAAGGTTTACTTCCGTTGGCCCGGACGTGACGTCATAACGTCGCGCCCAGGCCTCCAAGAGTCAGAGACTGCCTGGGACTATCTGGCCCTCGGTTTTCTCTATGGCCAACTTCCAGCACCGGTGGATTCCTTCTCCAGCTCACCAATCACACAGGTGAGCTTGTAGAAGCACCAGAGGGTGGCGGGGGACGTTCCCTCCCGCAGCCTGTAAGAACGATCAAGCAGCTAAACAGCCGCTACGATTGTTCTTACGGTGCAGGGATTCGCCGGCTAAAAAAAAAAATATCTGAATGATGCAAGCTGCTATCATTCAGATATCCCCACTGAAAGCCAAGAACGTCATATGACGTTCTGCGGTATGGAAGTGGTTAAAGCAGAACTATACTCACTTGTTCTCCAGAACTGCAATGTCCTGGAGCTACGTGCTGGCTGCTGACATTTTCAACACAGCAGCTCCTGAGATATCACTACGGAATGTGCAGGAGTTCACAAAACCCCCTATGCATTCCAGGATCCTCCGAACATTACATACCATTGTTCAGCTAGTAAATATTTCCTTCCGCTCTATATGCGCCAGAAAAAAAAAACTTAGTGCTTAGGCTGGACATGTCGCTGATGCTAGTGGGAGAGGGTGCATTACTCATATGCCCAGTTTGAACAAGCCAGAGCAGCTGCTGGGGTGCACTTCAAACATCTTGATTGTCTTACCATTTAGGCAGGACAAAGGGGAATTGAGCACCAAGGACATTTTTATACAGGCTGTAAAAAGTCATATGGAGGGGAAAAAGGAGCACCTTTTGAACAGCGGCATGCAATGTGCTGAGGATACTGGAAAATAGTTGTTTTTTTTTAAAGTGCAAAAAAGATAAACACTTTAAATTGTTGGAGTGCAATGCAACAAATGCTCTACATTGAAAATTAACGATCCCGTGAAATGTAAAAGGTGAACTTTAATGCAGTGCTTGCAAAACAGGAGCTCTGACATTATTAATCTACTTAGAGGCTTGTAGGTTAAAATCAGTGCAGTGCCAGTCATCAGTGAGAAATGAAAATACCGTTAAAAAGTCTTCAGATGCTTTTTTCCACGCTCTAAAATAAACATCTGCAACATGACACACCAATGACCTAGTATAAAGAAAAAAATATATATATTATTATTATTAATAATAAATTCATCAAAACACAGTCACTCATGAAAAATAAAAATACATACAGAAAGACCACGTTTATGAACTGTTTCTACAGCCAAACCTTTTTTTTAAGCTTTTTGCCACTTTAAGATAAATAATGATGTTTTAAACCCTCTGTAGTTTTTTTTGCTGTCTGTGACATGTTGGGAAGATCTCCTTTAACTTCCATTTTCAGAGAGACAATAAGAGAAAGGAAATCTTTTCAATGTAGTCACCTGGTCAGCCCAGATCAGCAACCCCGCTTGAAGATTGCCCTCCTATTCCAATGACAACTGTAAAAAAACGGTGGATTTCCCATCACTTTCTATTTCAGACAATGGTTGCCAGGGCATAAAAGGGAAGGTGAATTTATGCAGTGGGAAAGAGAAAAACAAACCATTGAAAAACTAGGAAAAAAAATTTATGGGTAGAGATACGCTTAAAGGGGGTGTAAACCTTCAATGTTTTGCACCTTAAAGCATTCTATGCATTAGGCTGGGTTCACACTGGTCCGACAAACGCTCCGACATTGGGAGCTCATGTCGCATGACGTGTGAAATTCAATGTTTCCCTATAGGAGCCATCCGAACTGGTCTGACACAAGTCGTTCCGACTTTAGAAATCCCTGTACTACTTTGGTCCGACTTTGATCCTACTTCAGCCCATTGACTATCATTGAAGTCAGATCGCCGTCTTGCATGATCCGACTTCGGCATGCGACTTGTGCTCAGATGATCTTGAGCGGGAACTCCGGCCAAATTTTAAATAAAAAACCGGCATGGGTTCCCCCTCTAAGAGCATACCAGGTCCTTGGGTCTGGTATGGATTTTAAGGGGAACCCCCTCTACGCCGAAAAAAACGGCGTGGGGGTCCCTACCAGATCCATACCAGACCCTTATCCGAGCACGCAGCCCGGCCGGTCATAAAAGGGGGTGGGGACGAGCGAGCACCCCCCCGACCTGAACCATACCAGGCCGCATGCCCTCAACATGGGGGGTGGGTGCTTTGGGGCAGGGGGGCGCCCTGCGGCCCCCCCACCCCAAAAGCACCTTGTCCCTATGTTGATGAGGACAAGGGCCTCTTCCCGACAACCCTGGCCGCTGGTTGTAGGGGTCTGCGGGCGGGGGGCTTATCGGAATCCGGGAGCCCCCTTTAATAAGGGGCCCCCCAGATCCCGCCCCCCCCTTATGTGAATAAGTATGGGGTACATCGTACCCCTGCCCATTCACCTAGGAAAAAAAAAAAAAAAAAAAAAAAAACCCACACTAGACAGGTTTTTAAAGTAATTTATTAGGCAGCTCCGGGGGTCTTCTTCTGACTTCGGGGGTCTCTGCCTTCTTCTCCGCACTCTCCGCCTTCTTCCGTCGGGCTCCTCCGCTATCTTCTGCTCTTTTGCTAGCGGTGGCCCGGTCTTCTCCGCCGTCTTCATTCCTCTTATCTTCTTCCGATGTTGACACGATGCTCTCTCCCCCACTGTAATGCCGTGTGTGCGGTCCACAGCGACTTATATAGGGATGGGGCGTGGTCACTGGGTGACCCAGTGACCATGCCCCATCCCTATATAAGTCATTGCGGACCATGCATACGGAATTACAGTGGGAGAGAGCGTCGTGTCAACATCGGAAGAAGAGAAGAGGGAAGAAGACAGCGATGAAGACGGCCACCGCTAGCACAAGAGCAGAAGATAGCGGAGGAGCCCGGCAGAAGATCCCGGAGAGCGCGGAGAAGGAAGAGACTGCGGAGAAGGAAAAGACCCCGAAGTCGAAAGAAGACCCCCGAAGTCGAAAGAAGACCCCTGAAGTCGAAAGAAGATCCCCAGAGCTGCCTATTACTTTAAAAACCTGTCGTGTTTTTTTTGTTGACACTTTTTCCTAGGTGAATGGGTAGGGGTACGATGTACCCCATACTCATTCACATAGGGTGGGGGGCCGGGATCTGGGGGCCCCCTTATTAAAGAGGGCTCCCGGATTCCGATAAGCCCCCCGCCCGCAGACCCCGACAACCAATGGCCAGGGTTGTCGGGAAGAGGCCCTTGTTCTCATCAACATGGGGACAAGGTGCTCGCTCGTCCCCACCTCCATTCCTGACCGGCCGGGCTGTGTGCTCGGATAAGGGTCCGGTATGGATCTGGGGGGGACCCCCACGCCGTTTTTTCGGCGTAGGTGTTTTCCCTTAAAATCCATACCAGACCCAAGGACCTGGTATGCTCCTGGAGGGGGAACTCATGCTGTTTTTTTATTTAAAATTTGGCGCGGAGTTCCCCCTCAAGATTCATACCAAACACAGTGCCTGGTATTGGCAGGGATCCAAGTCGTATCCCCGTTCATTGAAAGTCGGACGTATGTCGGCTTTAAGTTGCGGGGCAAAGTCAGATCCAAAGTAGGACGGCTGTCGTTTCGCACCAGTGTGAACGCGGCCTTAAGGTGAAAACCCTCCTGTGCTGCAGCAGCCTCCCAGAGCGCCCCCTCCCCCTTTTTACTTACCTGAACCCAAGCTTTTCCAGGGACAGGGACGAGCCAGTGTCTCGGGTCCTCATTGTATAGACTGAAAGCAGCAGCAGCCATTGGTTCCTGCTGCAGTCAATCAAATCCATTGACGTGGAAGCCAGGGGGCGGGACAGAGTCCTGCTGTCTGTGTCAATGGACGCAGCAGCAGGACATGGGAGCACACCCGCATGTGTGCCCCCAGGGAAAATCGCTTCTCTGTGGGGGCACTCGATGCTGGGAGGAGCCAGGAGTGCTGCGGATGGACTCCAGAAGGAGGAGGATCAGTGCCACTCTCTGCAAAACCCTTGCACAGAGGAAGCAAGTATGACATCATGTTTGTGTGTGGTTTTTTTTTTTAACAAACACAAGACTTTACAACCCCTTTAAAGTGGTTATTAACCTCAGACATTAAACATGAACAAAGCATAGCCCTCTATACTGTATACTTGTCTCAAGCCAGAGCACTAAGGGCTAGTTAATACTTGCTTCAAAATGTGGCACTGGACATGCATTTTCAGGCTAGGTTCACATCTATGCAGGTTGCGGTTTGAGAGTTTAGCAGGTTTTTTTGGGCTAATAGGAAAGTAAGACAGTTCTTTTCATGGTGTGATTTTACGCTGGCACTCAAGTAGCATCAAAGTCGAACGAGAAAGTCAGTTTAGAGATCAGAAAGGTCAAGTTTAACCACTTTAGCACCATGCTATATCTAAAAGAAGGCTACAGGGCAGCACTATAGGTCTGGGAGGGCGTCCATAAAAGCCATCCTAGAACCCTGTCCCGCACATCGGGCGCGCTGTGCGACCGCTGTGTCCTTTGGACACAGCTGATCTATGGTCAGGTAAAGGGCCTATCACAGGGCCCCTTTACCATGTGATCAGCTGTATCCAAACACAACTGATCACATGTAAACAGACTTGCAAGTTATCGGCAGTTCTTTTCCCCATGTTTTGTGTCTGTGAGAGGGAAGGAGTGCCATTAAGCATGTCAGCACACCATTTACCAGTTATTTACCAGTTCACCATTATCACCCGTGCCGGTTAGCAGCGCCCTGACCATTAGCGCCGTCTCATCAGCATCCATCAGCGCAGCCTCATCAGTGAAAAAAAAAAATTACTTACAGAAACTTTTAGCATACTTTTGACAATGTTAACCAACATAACAATAATATTACATACTTTGGTAAAATTTGAAGCTGGTTTTTAATTGTTTCATGAATTATTATAATGAAGTTGACGTCCCAGCTGAAGATGAAGCTAAGAAACCGCCGGCCCTAATCGCAGAGGGAGGAAAGGAAATTCATTAAAAACAAGCTCAGAAGAATATATTTAAACGTTTTACATGTTTTTTTCATCATTTAAAATACCAAGTTTTGCTGAAGCTCAGCTACATGCAAGCTTTTTAATGGTCTAGTGGCAGACTAGCCCCGTCGTGTTTGCAAAACATTGGAAAACAGCATGTGGTAAATGTGGTAGCTGTCAAAGTGTTATTCTCATAATACATTGTAAAATTGGGCTGTTAAACCCTCCTTATTGTTTCATGTAAATTTATACTTTGGGGCTTACCCCACTCTGCCCCATATAAACATGCTCCCTGACCCTCAATTGTGGGCCACCTAAGGGATACTGGGACTTGAGCATAATATATTGAATGGCCAGCAGCAGAGCAGAGCTTTGCAGAACTTAAGATGGAATTCCACTTGCCCTATAGGATGCCGTCTAGATATCTCCAGCTGAGACATGCAGTGCTCTCAAAGTTTCCCACTCCTATTACCCTGGACTCTGACCCGCTGGAATGTCGTTTATTCAAATAGGGATGGAGGCCACCTACGGCGGATGCCCTGGCCTCATATAAAGTCCCACAATTCTCCCCCCTCTCTTGTCATTAGTATACCTTTGACTCACAGTTGCACACGGTAAAACAGAGTAAACTATTCTCCAAATGGCAAGCTGATATGAATTGTCAGACGAAGACTGGGGCAAATGTTTAGGCCATTATATTACCAATCTAGTTACCCATGTGAAATTTCTACACAGAGCTTACTATACTACTGTTTGCTGGGCTTCTATATACCCCTTGTTTAGTTCCCTGTGTACTAGATATCAACTAGCCTAGTTAGAAGGGGTGCTGGATGGTGAAGAACATGGTTGGTACATAAAACTTGGCGTTCGACTTCTATTATGCAGGTAGAGAGATCCTGCTCAGGTGGAAGTCTGCCCTACCTCCCACTGCATCGACTTAGCGTGCAACCGTTAATGTAGGGTTGCCTTTCTATAAGTTGACCTACAAAAGCTGTAACTGTCCGATGAATATTTGACAAAATCTGGTCGGCCTGGATAGACTTAAGGGGCACAAGCGTTTCTGTACCTGTTAGACATGCTAATGGTTATATGTTAATTTTGAGCCTTTTCTCTCCTTGTCCCTTAACGCTTCTTATCCATTCCTCCCCCTTCCCCTCCCGATTCTGCTTTCTCACTCCCTCCTCTTAATCAACCACCCCCCTTTTTTCTCCCTTGCAACCTGTTGTAATTATTTTACTGTACTTGTTATTCTCCCTTTCTGTAAACTGTAGCATATACATTATCCTATCGTTTATTGGGGTTTTGATAGCAGCCACACTTGTCTGTATTGGTTTTGTTTATTTTAATAAAATGCTACTGAAAAACAAGAAAAACAAAAAACAAACAAACACCCTTATACTTTTGGTCATTCTAGACAAAGTAACAGGTTCGTGTTACGGTCAAGGTGACAACCCACTAAACAAATTTTTTTTTAAATATTTTCTTTTGTGACATGTTCTTTAACCACTTCCCACCCGGCCTATAGCAGAATGACGGGCGGGTGGTGGTTGTTATCCTACTGGACAGCAGTGGTGCTGTGTGTCACTTTGTCCATGTGATCAGCTGTGACCAATCACAGCGTGAACCAGGAAGTGCCAGTAAACGGCTTTCCTCGGTTTCTCGTTGAAGGGGAGAGCCGATCGGCGGCTCTCCCTGTAAGGGGGGGGGGGGGGGGTTGGGGGGGGGTAATCAGCACATTGATTATCAGCACAGCCCCATCAAAGCCAATCAGTGCCCATCAGCTGCCAGTCAGTGCCCCATCAGAAACACCTGTCAGTGCCCATCAATTCTACATATCATGGCCTCATCAATGTAGGAGAAAACAACATTTTATAAACATTTTTTAAACAGGAACAATAAAAACAATTTTTTTTTTTTCAAAAATTTGTCTTTAGTTTGTTTAGCAAAAAATAAAAACCCCAGTGGTGATCAAATACCACTAAAAGAAAGCTCTATTTGTGGGAAGAAAATTATAAAAATGTAGTTTGGGTACAGTGTTGTATGACCGCGCAATTGTCATTCAAAGTGCGACAGCGCTGAAAGCTGAAAATTGTCCTGGGCAGGGGGGGGTGGGGGGTGGTGTGCCCTGTATTAAAGTAGTTAAGGAGACATCAGGTTTTTTATAGATCCGATGTATCACCTGTCCTCCATTAACGCTAACGGAGCTCATTAGCCTCACCATTCACATTCAAGCCACATTTCAGTCTGATTGGTTGCTAGAGAGGCTTCTTAGCACTGCTGTTTTTTTTTTCTACACTCTTTTACACTTTTAGCCGTCTGCATGTGAGAGATATTCGGATTCTTGTTGCAGTTTGTTTAGGAATACATTTCCTGCATTACAAATGTGGGGCGTCAGATTAAACAAATATTTAATTTCCATTCCTGACTGGAACTGGTTTTGAAGACATGTCTACCATGCTTAACCACTTGCCGACCAGCTCATGTTGATTTACAAGGGCAGAGTGGCTCTGCTGGGTGAAACCCCGTATGGGTACGTTGTACCCTTTACTCACTTGCCAGGGGGAACGCACCCTCCCTGCCAGTGACATTTATACAGTAATCAGTTGCTACTTTTAGCGCTGATCGCTGTATAAATGTCAATGGTCCCAAAAACGTGTCAAAAGTGTCAGATTTGTAAAAATGCTATAAATCTTTCCCATAGTTTGGAGACGCTATAACTTTTGCGCAAACCAAGCAATAAATGCTTATTGCGATTTTTGTTTTACCAAAAATATGTAGAAAAAATATATATACCTAAAATGATGACTTTTTTTAAAAACATTTTTGGGGATATTATAGCAAAAAGTGAAAAAAATCTTTTTTTTTTTTCAAAATTGTCGCTTTTTTTTTGTTTATAGCACAAATTTTGTTTGGGTACAGCTTTGCATGACAGCACAATTGTCAGTTAAAACGACGCAGTGCCAAATTGTAAAAAGTGCTCTGGTCAGGAAGGGGGTAAAATCTTCCAGGGCTGAAGCAGTTAAAACAGATGCACTTTTTTTAAAGTAATAGTTACCTCTTCTTTTTTAATGTGGTTAATATTCAGAACGCACTGGAGTAACAAGTTCCTCACTTCAATACCTTCCTCTGAATTGTAATCAAAATTTAGCAGAGCTGCATGAAGTTGCCACAAGCGAGCAATGTCCGCAACCTATTACAAGAGAAGATTTAGGATATTATAACGGTTTCTATAATTTACAAATACAAAATGCATAGGACTACGATAAAACAACTTAACCACTGTTTATACACCCCTCAATTGAACCACTTGCCATCCGGGTCAATTCTGACACTTCACTCCTACATGTAAAAATCAACTTTTTTTGCAAGAAAATTACTTAGAACGCCCAAACACTATATATTTTTTTATTTAGCAGAGGCCCAATAGAATAAAATGGTAGGTGTGGGAACACCACTAAAGTTGAACCATTTTTTTTTTTATAGGATGTGAAAGATGATGTTATGCCGAGTAAATAGATACCCAACATGTCATTTTAAAATTGCGTCTGCCTGTGGAATTGCGGCAAACTACAGTGCTCAAAATTCTCCATAGGCAACCGTTTAAACATGTAAAGACGTTTAGAGTTGCACAGGAGGTCTGGTGCTAGAATTAGTGCTCTCGCTCTGATGTTTGTGGCAATACCTCACGTGTTGTGTGTAATCACTAGGGTGGATAAAAATCAATTATCAAAAAAAAAAACAACAAAAAAAAAAAAAAAAAAACAGATTTTATCAAATTTAAATTTTAATAAAATGCCTTTGGAGTAAAAATCTAAAAGATAGTTTTCTATTTAAAGAGAATTTATATTATATATAAAATCATCCGTCCAATCATATCCCCCTGATGAAGACACGTGATCCCTGTGTCGAACACGCGTAGGGGAGGGGCCAGGACGGAGTTAGCAGCACGGAACCTGATCGGGATAAGCGCATACCATACGCTGACTGGCGTTTTTTTTTAAGCCTGTGTAGAGCGGTGCACTTACGCACCGGGGAAATGTGAGTACCCCTTTGCGGGGAGTGGGTTTATGCATAAATAAATATATTTTTTTACGGTATCACACTATCTAATCTCTTTTTGTTTATGGTATGGAGCTGCATTGATCCAGGCTGGAGATCGGCACCAAACTAGCAGTATAGAGCCCGGGGGTGGCTCCACATCGTGTTTGACACAGCTAGTCACTGTGTCAAACGCTCTAAGGTGAGCGCAACTTTGGGGGGGGTCACCGAAGCACACTGGAGCATGTTTATGCAGCACCTGACACTGAATGAGCATGCTGGATGACACTTAACTTGGACATTTTTGTATGCACCTTTTGGACATTGCTACATGCACTTTTTGGCGATTTCTTTATATACTTTATAAGGAATCTACATGATTGTTTAATATTTATGTTGTTCACTGGGCACTCTTTATCTAGTTTATGCACTCTGTGATTTATTGATATTGTATATGCATGCCGCACTCTGTGTGGTTTTAATGAATTTGTCACATATATATATATATTTTATATATACCGTATTTATCGGCGTATAACACGCACTTTTAAAATCAGGGGAAAATCGTGGGTGCGTGTTATACGCCGATCCCCGCTAATTGTGATCTATCGGAGCGATCGCAGCCGACATTCACATAGCGTGTAGTTTTAAATATGGCGCCGCGGGGTTCAGAGGGACTCGGCGGAGCTGAACGAGCGCCGAGATACACAGTCGAGTGTTCTCGGCTCTTTCCAGCACCGCTCACAGTCCCGCCATTGGACCTGTGTTATGTCCATCATAGGGCGGGACTGTGAGCGGCGCCGGAAAGAGCCGAGTACACTCGACTATGTGTATCTCGGCGGCGCTCGTTCAGCTCCGCCGAGTCCCTCCGAACTCTGCGGCGCCATATTTAAAACTACATGCTATGCATATGTCGGCGGTGATCTGTCCAAGTATGTAATGGACACTGGGGGCAAGGCTGCACTGACCACTGGGGCAAAGCTACACTGACAAGGCTGCACTGACCACTGGGGCAAAGCTACACTGACAAGGCTGCACTGACCACTGGGGCAAAGCTACACTGACAAGGCTGCACTGACCACTGGGGCAAAGCTACACTGACAAGGCTGCACTGACCACTGGGGCAAAGCTACACTGACAAGGCTGCACTGACCACTGGGGCAAAGCTACACTGACAAGGCTGCACTGACCACTGGGGCAAAGCTACACTGACAAGGCTGCACTGACCACTGGGGCAAAGCTACACTGACAAGGCTGCACTGACCACTGGGGCAAAGCTACACTGACAAGGCTGCACTGACCACTGGGGCAAAGCTACACTGACAAGGCTGCACTGACCACTGGGGCAAAGCTACACTGACAAGGCTGCACTGACCACTGGGGCAAAGCTACACTGACCACGCTGCAGATGGACACTGACCACGCTGCAGATGGACACTGACAAGGCTGCAGATGGACACTGACAAGGCTGCAGATGGACACTGACAAGGCTGCAGATGGACACTGACAAGGCTGCAGATGGACACTGACAAGGCTGCAGATGGACACTGACAAGGCTGCAGATGGACACTGACAAGGCTGCAGATGGACACTGACAAGGCTGCAGATGGACACTGACAAGGCTGCAGATGGACACTGACAAGGCTGCAGATGGACACTGACAAGGCTGCAGATGGACACTGACAAGGCTGCAGATGGACACTGACAAGGCTGCAGATGGACACTGATAGGCTGCATTGATGGGCTGCATTGATGGGCATTTTAATGTAAGTTTTTTTCCTTAAAATTCCCTCCTAAACTTGGGGTGCGTGTTATACGCCGGCGCGTGTTATACGCCGATAAATACGGTATATTTTTTTATGCACATTGCACTTTTATGCGATTTCATGAATGCATCACGTGCTGGTTTATAAGTCTATATTTTTCTGATACAATTCTGATTTATATTTATACTCACGTCTAGATAGTTTATATATTAGTGTGATCTACTTCAGCGCAACGCATTTATTCTTTATACGTATTTGCACGGTTATGAAACGTGGTCTGCGTCTGCTGCTGGGTATTAATATCTATATTTATACATTATATTTTTTTGGGCACTGGATTATTGTGGCTCGTAAGATTTTCTTTTTATTTGTTTATACATCACCCAAAGGCTGCTAAAAGAAAAAAAGGTTTAATTTCTTCACATTCTGAATAGATTGGAAGTCGTACGATTAAGAACGCACTTCAAAAATCAGACCACCGGGTTATTGGCATGCACATAGCTGTTATAAGCTTAAAACAGTGGAAGAGAGCAAAGTTTTTATTGTACATACCAAACATTTTGGTTCAAGGGACTTTGCCAAGAGCATAGAAAAAGCTGTTTTCCCAAACTCTTCTTTCTTTTCTAAGCCCTTCTCCCACCAGGCCTCACACAGTTGCCGGATGGCAAGACGGACATGGGATTCTGACCTTGGTAAAGCTTCCAGAATACCTGCAGTTGAATGTAAACGTTAGTTTAAAATTAAAAAGTTAGGTTGACAACTACTAGTTGCCTAGCTGTCATGATGATTTTCTGGCTTTACTACCTGGTAACTGAGCTGCATGCTTGTTCTGTTAAGTAGCAAAACCAGAGAATCAGGCCGGCAAAGTAAAACCATTTCAATGCACATTTTTCTATCACAACAGAAGACCTGTATTCCAGCTGCCAAACAAAAAAACAGAACGCCATTTCTTTAATGTTAATTAAAAAAAAACACACACACACACACACACACACACACACACACATTCTGCAATCACAGCAAGCAAGGATGAAATGAAGAAAACAAAGGCTATGAAGCTTAGCCTGGTTTAGGTCGCTGTCCTGGAAGACTGAAATGCCTGCTTCTGTCCCACACAGAAGTGCTTTCCCCACTAGGGGTAGTCTAGTGGCGAAAGAGAAGTATGGAATTTTTTTTTTTTTATCCCATATTCATACTTACCTATCAGTCCGATGCTGCATCTGTCCCCCACCGTCTCTTCACTGAGAACCAAGCCACCGAACACCGATGGCTCGGTTCGCTCACCTCCCCAAGCGGGGAGCTGCTGCCTGTCAGTTTATATATTCCACTATCATTTACTAAATTGCTGTTTGAACATATTATGAGAGCAGTGTTAGAACTCGCTGAAGGCCCCCTCCTAATGGCTGGGGATTTCAACACAGTCCTTGATAACGCCCTTGACAGACTGGGTGGCTCTACCTTGCCCCCTACTCCTTTAGGCTCATACTTAGATCAATTTGACCTTTTGGATGCCTGGAGATGGAAACATGCTTCTATACAAGAGTACTCATGCTATTCTGATACTTATGGTACACTGTCCCGCATTGATATGTTTGCTTTCTCATTACATGCTTAGTATGGTAAATGACATCCAATATCTCCCCAGAGCGGTATCCGACCAATCTCCTTTGTTGGTGAATCTTGTTCTGGGCACGTTTGATCCATTCCGGATATAGAGACCGAGTCCTCTGTGGCTAGCAGACTCGGCTGTCACAGATCAAGGGACTTGCTGATATGAGATCCTAACTTCGTCATTAACTGCTTCAGCCCCGGAAGATTTTACCCCCTTTCTGACCAGAGCACTTTTTTGCGATTCGGCACTGCGTCGCTTTAACTGACAATTGCGCAGTCGTGCGACACTGTACCCAAACAAAATTGACATCTTTTTCCCCACAAATAGAGCTCTCTTTTGGTGGTATTTGATCACCTCTGCGGTTTTTATTTTTTGCGCTATAAACAAAAAAAAGAGCGACAATTTAAAAAAAAAAAAAACACACAAAAAAACCCCGCATTATTATTTTTTACTTTTTGCTATAATAAATATCCCCCAAAAATATATTAAAAAAACACTATTTTTTTTCCTCAGGTTTAGGCCGATATGTATTCTTCTACATTTTTTTTTTTTTTTTTTTACCAAAAAGATTGCAATAAGCGTATATTGATTGGTTTGCGCAAAAGTTATAGCGTCTAAAAAATAGGGGATAGTTCTATGGCATTTTTATTATTAATTTATTTTTTAACTAGTAATGGCGACGATCTGCGATTTTTTCGGGACTGCGACATTATAGCGGACACGGACAATTTTGACACCATTGGCATTTATACAGCGATCAATGCTATAAAAATGCATCGATTACTGTAAAAATGTGACTGGCAGGGAAGGGGTTAACACTAGGGGGCGATCAGGGGGTCAATTGTGTTCCCTAGTGTGTGTTCTAACTGAAGGGGGGAGTGGAATGTGGGGGGAGTGGAAAGAGGAGAAGAGATAGATCGCTGTTCATACTCTGTATGAACAGACGATCTGTCACTTTTGCCCTCAGAGAACCGGAAACTGTTTACACACACAGATCCCGGTTCTCTGTGTGCCCCGAGCGATCGCGGGGGCCCGGCAGTGATCGCGACCGCCGGGCACTCGCATCAGTTCCGTGGGCGAGCAGGGGGCGCGCACGCACACACCTCCAGCGGCACGCTCCTAGTGAACAAAAAGGGAACCAATGTAACATGACAGCGATTCGCGCAGCTGAGTCATGTTGCCACAGTATAACTGTGGCGACTGGTCGGCAAGCGGTTAATGAACATTCCTGTGGTTTGGGATGCCTTTAAGGCTACCATGCATGGCTCCTTTGCCACAGCTATTGGACAGGCCCGTAAGGCGTCTCAGGCTAAATTAGTGAATGCAGAGCGGGAGCTCAATGATGCAGAGACTAGCTATCCTGCCTCCCCTACTCCTGATACTTATGCTATCTGGCAACACAAAGCTAGAGCGTTAGATTTAGTGCTCCTAGAGCATAACCAGAAAAAGCCATTATATCAAAACCAACGAATCTTCGAATTTGGGGACAAGAAAAGTAGCCTTCTGGCGCATCTCTCTAGACCCGATTTCCAATCCTGCACTATTCCCAGAATTAAAAACTCCAGCGGTGTTATAGTGGAACACAATAAGGACATAGTGGAAGCTTTTGTTACATTTATACTACTCTATATTTTACTAGGGCCCATTATACTATTGTGGAATTTGAGGATAATCCATTTGATATTTCTCTTTTAAAGTTTTAAATGCGCCTTTAACAGCTGAAGAAATAGGAAAAGCTATACAGTCCTTTGCCCATAACAAAACGCCAGGTTTGGATGGGTTCCCTATTAATTGGTATACGCACTACAAAAAAAAAAAAAAAAAAAAAAAAAGTTCTGATTCCGCACTTGCTTCGTGTTTTTAATTATGCACTAGTGGGGGGGGGGTCAGCTACCACCTTCTATGTCAGAAGCACCGATTGTGCTTATTCTCGAAACCCCATAAAGACCACCTCTATTGTGAATCATATCGTCCTATTTCTTTGACCGGTTCCCAACCGGCTCATGTAAACTGCGGCACAATGGCACCGCTGCGCAAAACCCCATACAGGGTCTCCTTTAAGAGTGGCCAGAGGGCGTGCACGCGCCTACTGCATGGTAGGGGACCCGATGCAGCGTTTTACCGTCAGTATGCGGCCGCTAGCGGGGCGGTTTTACCCCCCGCTAGCGGCCGAGAAAGGGTTAAATACCACCGCAAAGCGCATCTGCAGAGGCGCTTTGCCGGCGGTATAGCCGCGTCGTCCCATTGATTTCAATGGGCAGGAGCGGTAAAGGAGCGGTATACACACCGCTCCTTCACCGCTCCGAAGATGCTGCTGGCAGGACTTTTTTTACCGTCCTGCCAGCGCATCGCTCCAGTGTGAAAGCCCTCGGGGCTTTCACACTGGAATGCAAGGAGCGGCACTTTCGGGTCGGTTTGCAGGCGCTATTATTAGCGCAATAGCGCCTGCAAACTGCCCCAGTGTGAAAGGGCTCTTAGGGGAGAGGAGACATATCGTTGTTCCTAAGGTTCCCATCGTGCTCCGGTGCCCTCCACGGCTTAGCGGAGCCGTCAGCAGCGGCGGAGGCGATCAGATGTTTCTCCTTCCTTGGTATGGAGATGAGTGAGGGGAAGATGGCCCCCACCCATCTCCATAACATTGCAGGGCGGAATGAAAGGACTAGGGCACAGAATACAGAATACAGAAAGGTTTCTTCACAGTAAGAGCTGTGAAGGCGTGGAATAGACTCCCTCCAGAGGTGGTTCTGGAAAGCTCAGTCTATTGCTTTAAAAAAAACCCTGGATTCTTTACTAAAATGTACACAATGTAACCGTGTACTAACATTTATAGGTAAAGTTGATACAGGGGAAAATAAAAAAAAAATAAAAAGGCAGATTGCCTCTCGGGGGGTTAAGGAAGGAAATTTTACCCCTGCTGTAGTAAATTGGATCATGCTTTGCTGGGTTTTTTTGCCTTCCTCTGGATCAACTGTGGGTGTAGGTTTGTGTCTATGGGATTGTATTTTTTTTTTTTTTTTTTGGGTTGAACTTGATCAACCTGACTATGAATTGTTTTATGTACTATTTATACATTTTGTTCATTTGTGGTTGTAATTGCAATATCATATGATTATACAAATGTGGCAATATAAAAAAAAAAAAAATAAAAAAAAAAAAAAGGGGACAACACATCTTATTATTAAAAAAAAGCAAAACTCATTTGGAATGCTCTTTTAGCAGTTTCCAATGAAAAAAACAAAAAAAAAAAAAAACAAAACAAACACACACAAACACCCCTACTGACATGTACATGTCAGAATGCTCTCTATTTCAACCAAAAATTGAAAACAAATTTAAAAAAAAAAAAAAAAAAAAAAAAAAAAAAAAGTACTTCACCATTCAGAAGGCCAGCACATTCCAGGAGAGCTTGATAAGTCATGTCCTCTTCCACCACAGACACAGAGAGTGTTGCCACAATGGTCACACCACATATTACATCCATAGTGTTTTTCTAAGAGAAAAGAACAAAGTGCTGTTTGGAATAGAGTCTACACTCAGGTCTAACAATGTAAATTGTCACCAGAATGTTAATGCAGCAACCAGGGGGCGCCCACATATATTCCGGAACCCCCCCACCCCCCCCACCCCAATAAAATGGCAGCCCGTTTATTTCTCTATTGATAGGTCTCCAACATGAAATAATTGGGGAAAAAAAAACCCCACACACACACACACACACACACTACACTGCAACTCCAATGTGTTAGCTTATGCACAGAAAGAGATGAATTATGATAGTAGCAGTTTATTTTGAAAGCATAGCAAAAAGTATTTATCTATTGGCCAAAAAAAAAAAAAAAAGGGGGGGGGGGGATTTATAACTTCTGTGATTGAACAAAATATGCCACATACCACTTCAGGAGCTCCTTCCACTTCCATGTCATCGTCACTGCCATCATCTATTTTGTGCCATGACTCTACTGGATTCGCCACCAAAGTATCCAGCAGCAAAGTCTTCAGCTTCTGCCATAATTCCTCCTTTTGCTTCCTTGGCAGCTCTTGCAATACCTCTTCTAGATCAAAAGGATCTGTCGCATCTTTCTACAAATGTAATAAGTCCCCAGAATCAGTTCTACAAATATGTAAACCAGCAATGGAACAAGCCTTAACAATCAATGTGCACAAGGTGGAGGCAACAACATCAGAAAGTCCTTTTAGGTAACTTATTTATCTCATTGCTATAGAGGCAATGTTATGTCCATTATGGATGGAAGACCTACTTCTAGACCAGTGGTCATTAACCAACGTCTTGTAAAATCTCCCAATACCTTCCATGCCCCAACAAGGTGGTTGCCAACCCCCATTCTAAACCTTCCCTACTTAGTTTGGGCTATAGACAATTTATATAAATCGGAATTATAAGAAGCTATAGGGCTCGGTTGATCCATTAAAAACAGAATAGAAAAAAGTAGCACACAATTGTGATTAAGCCCTAACTGGGTGAAACGTGTTAGTAGTGCAGTCCTTGAGGGGGGACTGCCATACCTGTGGACAATATCTACAAGAAACGTAGAAACTTGTGATCTATCCAGTGTGTGTGGTAACCTTTTCTTTAAAAAGCACACAAGTGCAGTTGTATCCCACAGCAACTGAACAAAATTCTTATTTAGGGTTTCCACCAAAACAAAAAAACACTGAAATCTGATTGACTCCTATTTGTTACTTCAGTTCTTTGTATACTTTCAGTTCCCATGTATATTATAATTTTAAGTCCTTGGAGCAGATATTTTTGTACAGTGACAAACTTTTCAAACTGGGTATCACAGGGGCAAGAAGAGCAATTATAGGGGCAGAACCGAGCCTGCAAACAGTAAATATTTTCAAGAAGAGAGCAGTGTGCAGCTCCACCAATAAAATGGAACCCAGGAAGAGAATTGAAAGTGCATACCCTGAGCCGACCAATCCCCACCAGCTGGCTCCCTCCAGCAAGCTCCAGATGCTATTCTGTACTAGTAGGGAAGATGGGACCCGGAAGGCATCACTAGTCCAAATGACCCCTATATCCCTATCTCCACTGTAAGAGCCAGGGGGACTGTAGGGCAGCGCACTCCTGCTGAGCTACAGGCACACACAGCTCAATGAACACTTTTAGCACTACTGAAAGAATTGAGAGGGACGTCATCTTGGTCTAGGCCAATGAAAATGGCTGGAGATCGGTACCCGAAAGCAGACTGCCCAAGAATGTCAGCACCAGGCAGAGAACTTAGGGACACCGCAGCACTGAAAAGGCGAGTACAGTACCACTTTAAGTGAAGTAGATTGTGTTTAGGGCCCCTTTCACACTGCTATGCTATGCAGTGTACCTGCGGTTTTCATGCGGGTTACCTGTGCTTTATTACTAGGGTTGTCCCAATACCGATACTAGTATCGGTATCGGCACCGATACCAAGCATTTGCCCAAGTACTTGTACTCGGGCAAATGCTCCCGATGCTTCCACCGATACCTTGACTGTCAGCGGTGATGGACGTGTGGGGGAGTTACAAGCTTCTCCCCCCGCGGCTTTCAGCTGCTTAGTGACATACAGCGGTGATCGGTGCTTGTAATTCCCCCACACGCGATCACCGCTGACTGTCACCTCCTCCTCTTTAGTCCTCCTCCGTTCCTCTGTCCCCCTCCGCTGTCCTGCTCCATTGCTGTGTCCCCCTCCGTTCCTCTGCCCCCCCCCGCTGTCCTCCTTCTTTGCTCTGTCCCCCTCCGCTGTCCTCCTCCGTTCCTCTGTCCCCCCCGCTGTCCTCCTCCTTTGCTCTGTCCCCCTCCGCTGTCCTCCTTCTTTGCTCTTTCCCCCTCCGCTGTCCTCCTCCGTTCCTCTGTCCCCCCCCGCTGTCCTCCTTTGCTCTGTCCCCCTCCGCTGTCCCCATCCGTTCCTCTGTCCCCCTCCGCTGTGCCCATCCGTTCCGGCTTTCCGTTGTCCCCCTCTCTCTTCGTCTGTCCCCTCCGTTCTGCTGTCTCTCCGCTGTGTGTATGGAGAGAGTCAGCTGACTCTGTCCATTCACATAACTGAAACATTGTAATCTCCTGTGATTACAATGTGTCAGTTTATGAATGGAGAGGAGCCGTTGTCTTCTCTCCATTCATTCTCAGTGCAGCTGACGCTGCAGAGAAAGGGACTGGGGAATCTCTATCCTCAGTCTATTTCTCTGTCTCAAGGGGGAGATATCAGAGGTCTGTTAAGACGCCTGATATCTCACCAAAGCCCCCCAACAGGGCTGATTAAAAAAAAACAAAAAAAAAAAAAAAAAAATAAAAAAAAAAAAACACCACACACACATGCAATAAAGAATAAAAAAAAAAAATTGTAAAAAATAATAAATGTAAATGAAAAAAACCAAAACACACACACACAGAAACCGTTCACTATACCCCCACCCCAACCCCCCCCCCCCCTCAAAAAAAACAAAAAACAAAAAAAAAAACTGTCACGTGACATTAAAAAAAAGTATCGGTAATCGGTATCGGCGAGTACTTGAAAAAAAGTATCGGTACTTGTACTCGGTCCTAAAAAAGTGGTATCGGGACAACCCTATTTATTACAGACTAGATTAGGCGTTTTTAGAAAAAAAAAAAAATCTTAATTAGGAGCCTATGGGAAAGCGTAGGTAACCTGCACAAAAACCAAGGCAAACTGGGCTGCACCCGCACTGCAGTTCATTTTGGCCACAGTGCGAAAAGGGCCTTAAGCAACTCTCATCATTTTTAATTAAAGTGGAATGACCTTAATAACCCCCCCCCCCTTAAATCTTATACTGGTCCAGCTAGGCTTAATATAAGTATCCAAACCCCGATAGCCAAAGGGCTGCTCGGGATGTTGAAAATCACTGTAGTGGTCCATGTAGAGTTGCCACCTCATCCCTTTAAACCCGAACACATATTAAATTACACAGGTTCTGTGGCTAATTAAGGTGGTAATTAAACTCACTTGTTGCCTTATCTGCATTCATTAAACCACAGAACCTGTGTAATTCATAATTGTTCGGGTTTAAAGGGATGAGGTGGCGACCCTAAGTCCATGCTACTATGTGATATCTGATTTTTTGGGTGTTTCTCCAGCAGTTTTCCCTCTGCACAGTAACCATAGAGGGTCACTTGCTCAATGCCAGCGCCATTCAGATAGCGCCTCTCTGATTGGAAAAAGGTGGAGACTATGGCATCATCCACTCCTCTTCATAAAAAGGTCTTGTATTCATTGAGGGAAAAAAAAAAAAAAAAAAAAGTACAAAGTGGTCTCTGAACAGCGGTGGTCACTACAGCCTCCAGATATTAAAAAAAAAAAAAAAAAGAAGGATAATTACATTGAGCCCAACTGGACCAATGCAAGTTAGCAGAAAATAATCATTCCTGGCATTTTGCTTTAAAATGTGAAAGCCATTTGCTGAAACATCTTCAGCAACTGGCAAACATCTAGGCGTGTTGGATGCCCTGCCCCCCACTGTGATCTGTGGTTTCCTTTACCGGCCATCGTATCCAGCAGAGGAATAGGGATTAGTGGATGAAACAGAGGACGCCAGCATCAAACTATCCTAAAGTGCAAAATGCAGAAGTTTCAGCAAGTTTTGTTCTTAAAACGGAAATGTGTTCATCGGTGCATTTACCGGCATAGGAAAGTAATCATTGCTTGCTTTGCATTTTAAAATTAGTGACAGGATGATTTTACAGGATAAAGAAGCCATGCCTAGCCATTACTAGAAGTATTAGCGCTTTAAAGTTTGAGACCATGCTGCTAAGGTAAATGGCTGGGAGCGGCTTCAGCAAGAAAAGACAGCTAAAGAATTTGCACTAAATGTGCAGTTATCCTTTAGATTATGCCCGCTGATGCTGTTCTCTCCTTTTTTTTTTTTTAAACCAGATACAATGTTAACATAAATATCTTCCAACATATTCACTAATATAGTTGAATATGAAATACAAGCATAATAATAAATTTTATATATATATATATATATATATATATATATATATATATATATATATATATATATATATATATATATATATATATATATATATATATATATATATATATATATATATATATATATATATATATATATATATATATCACAATATGTGCTAGCTTGTCTGCTGGGATTTTTGGGCTTTGTACACCTTTCCTTCTTGATTTTAAAGCTCTGATACTTTTCAAACCACCAAATAAAAGGGAAAAGGTTAAAGAGAAAGTAAACGATGGTTGAATTATTTTTTTTTTCCCTGCATAGTTAAAGTGTTGGTGACCCATATTTATAAAACTATGCCAGCCCCTCTATTACATGTATGTAGTTTTAAAAAACGAGTGTTCTAAACACCGATTCTGGGCTGTCTTCAGGCCGGTCACATGACTCGCAGCCGCTTTCCAGCTCTGATGGATGTCTTCTGCGGGAGGAGCTGTGATCTCCCTCTGACATCAGCCGGGGAGATCACGTAGAAGGTCTGTCTTGTATGTAAACCACTTACATGGTGTGCTATGCCAGCCTCTAATAGAGGGGCTGGCAGTGACAATTTTAAGTTTAACTTTTTTTTTTTTTTTTAAGAATAGCGATGGGGGGGGGGGGGGGGGGGGGGGGCGGTGACAGACACACAGAGGGACATGACAGGCAGGAAGAAGGGGGAGAGAGCAGAGGGGACAGCAGCGTATGACGAAGGGACGCAATCAGACCACGGTGGTCAGGGCGGAGCAGCCCTGGTTTTCGTGGTCTGTACAGAGAAGGCACACAGGAATGTTTTTTTTTTTTTATAGAGGGGGGCAGATTACACAGCACAGCTTTAAGGGACCAAAATCTGTATTTATTTTTTTGGGGTTAACAAACACTTTAAGGCATAATGTGCTAGTATGCATCGCATGCTAGCACATTATGTGACACTTACCTGCAAACGAAGCCCGCCCTGGCCCAGCTTGAGGCGGCATCCATCTTCACATGTCTTCCTTCCTGGGCCGCGGACTCTGGCTGTGTGACTGGCCGGAGCCCTGTGACATCACTCCTGCACATGAGTGCGGGAGCCGCCGGTCACGGCACACGCTTCTGAAGAAGTGGCATAGGTGGCTTTTCCTTCAGAGCGCATGTGCCGATGACCTCATCGGCGCAGTATACAGTAAATAAGCGTGTGCCGTTTAGGTGATATTTACAGTACCTATAGGTAAGCCTTATTATAGGCTTATATAGCTACAAATTATACAGGAAGGTTTACTTCCACTTTAACCACTTCAGCCCCGGAAAATTTTACCACCTTAATGACCAGAGCATTTTTTGCACTGTGTTGCTTTAAATGACAATTGTGCGGTCGTGAGACGTTGTACCCAAACAAAATTGACATCTTTTTTTCCCCACAAATAGAGCTTTTTTGGTGATATGTGATCACCTCTACGGTTTTTATTTTTTGGGCGATAAACAAAAAAAAAAACAAAAAACAAAAAACAAAAAACAAAAAAACAAAAAAAAAAAAAAAAAAAAGGTATTTTTTTTACTTTTTGCTATAATAAATATTCCCAAAAATTATATAAATCACAATAAGCGTATATTGATTGGTTTGCGCAAAAGTTAGTGTCTACAAAATAGGGGCTAGATTTATGGCATCATTATTATTATAAAAAAAATGTTACACTTTTTTTCCCATTGGTAATGGCAGTGATCTGCGATTTTTATCGGGACTGCGACATTGTGGCAGACAGATCGGACACTAATGACACCATTTTGGGACCATTGTCATTTATACAGCGATCAGAGCTAAAAAAAAAAAAAAACACTGATTACTGTATAAATGTCACTGGCAGAAAGGGGTTAAATACTAGGGGGAGGTCAAGGGGTTAAGTGTGTTCCCTCAACGTGTTCTAACTGGGGGCGGGGGCTACCACTGACATGACAGGGAACAGAAGATCGCTGTCATGTCACTAGGCAGAACAGGGAAATGCATTGTTTACATAGAACATGCTGCATTTTTCCTGCACTGGAACGCTGTAAAACGCAACAAACACACACTGGAACACACACAATCCTTATTTAACCGCTTTCCGACCAACCGCCGTCATTTTAGTGGCAGGTCGGCATGATCCCGCGAACCGTCGTAGCTATACATCGGCTCGTGGGATCGGTAAGCAGGCACGCGCCCGCTGCACTGCGGGGGTGCCGATGCTCGTGGCCGACGGTTGCGATGACAACATGCCACGAGAAATCGCAAGCACGAGAGGCAGAACAGGAACGAGTGTGTGTAAACACACAAATCCCTGTTCTGTGAGGAGTGACAGATCGTGTGTTCCTAATAGCTAGGAACCACGATCAGTCACTTCCTCTAGTCAGTCCCCTCCCCCTTCGGTTAGAAACACATAAAAAGGGAACACAGTTAACCCCTTGATCGCCCCCTAGAGTTAACCCCTTCCCTGCCAATGACATTTTTACAATAATCAGTGCATTTTTATAGCACTGATCACTGTATAAATGCCAACAGTCCCAAAAATGTGTCAAAAGTGTCCTCCATAATGTCGCAGTCCCAATAAAAAAAAATTTGCAGATCACCATTACTAGTAAAAAAATAAATAATAAAAATGCTATAAATCTATCCCCTATTTTGTAGACGCTATAACTTTTGCGCAAACCAATCAATATACGCTTATTGCGATTTTTTTTACCAAAAATATGTAGAAGAATACACATTGGCCTAAACTGAGAAAAAAAATTTGCCTTTTTAAAAATGGGGGCATTATAGCAAAAAGTACAAAATATTGTGTTTTTTTCAAAATTGTCGCTCTTTTTTTTTTAGCGCAAAAAATAAAAACCGCAGAAACGATCAAATACCACAAAAAGAAAGTTCTATTTGTGGGAAAAAAAAGACGTCAATTTTGTTTGGGTACAGAGTCGCACAACCACGCAATTGTCAGTTAAAGCGACGTAGTGCCGAATTGCAAAAAATGGCCTGGTCATTCAGCAATCAAATCTTCTGGGGCTGAAGTAGTTAAGGCCCCTTTCAAACGAGGCGGACTCCGCTTCCACGGGGTCCGCCGGCTCAGCGGGAGATCTCTCCGTTGATCTCCGCTGAGCCGGCAGATGACAGGTCCCTCTCTGCTCACTGAGGGGAGAGGGGCTTGTCGAGCGCCGCTGCTGCCTATGGAGGGATCGGATGAAAACAGACAGCATTCATCAGATCTCACCCGATCCGATAGGGACGGATCCGGACGTAGGGCTATCAGTCTGCTTTTTGCAGATCGGACCGTGTCGGATGTCAGCGGACATGTCTCTGCTGACATCTGTCGCTCCATAGGCTAACATGGAGCGCCCATTCAGGTCCGCCGTCAAAACTGACAGGCGGACCTGAACGGTTCGATCGTGTGAAAGGGGCCTAAGAAAAAAAAAAAGGGAGGGGAGGGGTGTGGAATGCACTGGACTGCATAAAAAAAAAAAAAAAAAAAAGCGCATGCAGAAAAGCAACTGGAACGCATCCAGACTGCGTTACTAGGGTGGGAACTGGCCCTGAGAGTGCAAAGCTATGGCAAAAGTGATCATCACATGATTAAAGTAGAACTATAGGCAACACTTTATTTTCCATTTTGGTTCAAGTAAGGGAGGGTTGCATCCCGTCAGATTTTTTTGCCATCTGTGTCCCATTGGAAAGATTTCCCTTCACTTCCTGTCCCACATCCAAAACAGGAAGTGAGAAAATCCCTGCAAATTAAGGAAATCCCCCCCCCCCCCCAGCCAGAACTAGTGTTCCCATTGGAAGATGTCCCCTTTATTACCATTCTGGGGACAGCCCAAAATTTGGGATTTTCTTTCACATTCAATCATAATGATAAGCAGGACAAATAGAGAGGATGAATCTCCATAACAGGGGAACAGACAGCAATAAAAACTTACAGCAGTAGTAAACTCTGCTATCCCGATGCTGCTTTTCATCTAGTTCATTATGATTATCAAACATTATCCAGTGTAATCCAGGCCCAATTGCATATTTCTTATTTTTTTAGAAAGTCTTCTTCTAAAAAAAAAAACCTTAGTTAGACTTACCGGTGACGGTATTTCTACGAGCCTTTCAGGACAGCACCTTGGAGAGAGCGTAGCTCCACCTCTTAGACAGGAAACACTGCGTGACAACGCCCCTTTAAAAAGCAGCTGCTTCCACCATGCCGTCAGTTGTTACCGAGAAATCCTCCGACATGCTGGAAAATATAATCAGACAATTACCAGGTCCTATAATTATACTTTACATACGATAACCAAGGGAGGGAAGTAGGCTGCTGTCCTGAAAGGCTCGTAGAAATACCGTCACTGGTAAGTCTAACTAAGGTTTTCTCCCTTCGCCTTTCAGGATAGCACCTTGGAGAGGATAACCGAGAAACTTACTTCAGGGTGGGACTACTGCCTGCAAAACCTTCCTACCAAATGATTGGTCCGAGGCTGATAGTAGATCCAAGCGGTAGTGCCTTATGAAGGTCGAAAAACTGGACCATGTGGCAGCCTTGCAGATTTTCTCAGGAGATGCCCCAGCCCTTTCTGCCCATGATGCCACCACTGCTCGAGTAGAATGAGGTAATACCCCTTCCGGAGGTTCCAGACCCAAAGATATGTATGCCTCTTTGATGGCCTGCTTTAACCATCTTCCAAGGGTGCTTTTGGAAGCTTTACCTCCTTTGTGAGTACCTTCCATTAAAACAAAGAGTGAGGATGACTTTCTGATTTCCTTTGTTCTTTCCAGATATTTAAGCAGACACCTCCTGACATCAAGGGTATGGAAAGTTTCTTCTCCTGCTCCCGAAGGTAAAGGACAAAAAGTAGGGAGAATGATTTCCTGTGTACGGTGAAAAACTGAAGCCACCTTTGGTAGAAATGCTGGATCCGTCCTTAAGACTACCCTATCCTGCAGACATCTCATGAAGGGCTCTTTAATTGAAAGGGCTTGTAACTCACTAATTCTACGTGCGGAAGTTACTGCTACCAGTAAAATAGTCTTTAACGTCAAGAAACGTAATGATGCTTCTTCTATGGGTTCAAACGGTGCCATAGTTAGTCCCTGAAGAACTAAAGATAAATCCCATTTGGGAAAACTAACAACAGGTCTAGGCTTTACTTTTGCCATTGCCCTAAAAAATCTGATTATTAAAAGGTTCCCCTGACAGGGTTCTTTCCAAAAAAACCGATAAAGCAGCTACCTGCGTCTTGAACGTACTTGCTGCTAACCCCTTCTCCAATCCCTCTTGAAGAAATTCCAAAACTGAAAATGTGGTACGAAAATCAAAGTTTTTACTGGAACACCAAGAATTATAGATCTTCCAGACTTTAAAGTAAATGTCTCTCGTCACTTTTTTTCTACTTGCAAGAAGGGTAGAAATAAGCTTCTCTGATAAACCCTTCCGTCTTAAGATTTGTTCTTCAGAAACCAAGCTGTTAGTTTGAGGTAAGCTGGATCTGGATGGAGAATTTGGCCCTGACTCAACAGATCTGTCCTGATTGGTAATCTCCAAGCAGGTTTCACTGAGAGGTTCATCAAGGTTGAAAACCAGGGTCTTTTTTGGCCAATAAGGAGCTATTAATATTAGCTCCGTGGACTCCAATCTGAATTTGGCTAACACCTTTGGTATCAGTTGGAACGGGGGAAAAGCGTAGGACAGATGGAAGTCCCATTTGTGAGCTAACGCATCTACTCCGAGAGCTTGATCCTGTCTCTGAAGAGAGAAGAAGACTGGTATTTTTGCATTTTCCTGTTTTGCAAAGAGGTCCACTTGGGGATAACCCCAACTCTTGGAAATCGTTTCGAATAATTCCTGATTGAGAGACCACTCTGCTTCCCTTATTTCTTTCCTGCTGAGGAGATCTGCTAAGGTGTTTTCCGTCCCCTTTAGATGGACTGCTGATAGAAAGGCCACATTGTTCTCTGCCCATCTTAGGATCTGATGCGCTATACCCATTAGGGTTTTGCTTTTTGTGCCCCCTTGCTTTGTTAAATATAATACTGTCGTCATATTGTCTGACAATATTTGGACATGTTGATTCACTAGAAATTCCTGGAGGGAGAGGAGGCTTAAGTGAACAGCCTTTAACTCTCTCCAATTTGAAGATCTTCTTGCTTCTGGTTTGGTCCAAACTCCCTGAACCGTTTTTTCTTCCAGATGAGCTCCCCATCCCCAGGCGCTGGCATCTGTAGTCAGCCTTCTGGTTACCGGAAAGACCCAAGGAAGCCCTTTTGAAACGTTTCCTAGGTTCCTCCACCACCAGAGAGACCTTTTTGCTCTTGCCCCCAAGTTGAATTTCTTCTCCAGGAGGTTCCTGGTATGACCAATTCATCAGGATATCCGATTGCAGAGGACGGGAATGCAACCTGGCCCACTGTACCGAAGGAATTGCTGCTGTCAACAGTCCCAGAGCAGACATGGCTTGTCTTACAGAGATCTCTGCGTTGGATTGAAGTGTTATCAGGGTCAACTGCATCTTCTCTATTTTCTCCTGGGGTAGAAAAATTCTCTGTTCTATCGAGTCTATTTCGTACCCCAGAAACCTTACCCTTTGAGATGGAATTAAGTTTGACTTCTGAAGATTGAGAAGCCATCCCAAACCTCTTAAATGTGTTTGAACTGTCTGTAGGTTGACCTCTACTTGACCCCTTGAGTCTGCAAACAGTAGCAGGTCGTCCAAATAGGGTACTATTGAAATCCCCTTCAGTCTCAGGGGCTCCAAAGATTCCGCCATCACTTTTGTGAATACCCTGGGAGAAGAGGAAAGACCGAAAGGCAGAGCCCGAAACTGCAGGTGCCAAATCTCCCCTCCCCCCAGATTGACTGCAAGATGCAGGAACCTTTGTAATGGGGGCGCTATTGGTATATGGAGATAGGCATCTCTCAAATCGATGGAAGCCATATGACATTTGGGGGTTAGCAAGTTCCTTACTGAGAAAATCGTATCCATCCTGAATTTTTTGTATTTTATGGATCGATTTAGAACCTTTAAATTGAGAATCAGGCGGAACTTTCCTGATGGCTTTTTGACCAGAAAAATGTGGGAGTAAAACCCCTTCCCCTCTTGATCTTTCGGAACCTGGGAAATGACCTTCTGTTGCATCAGTTCCTGTAACAGAGACTTCATGGCCAGAGCCTTTTCCCGATCCTTTGGCAGGTTTGTGATGTAAAACCGACTTGGGGGGCTTTGTGAGAATTCCAATTGATAACCCTTTTTGGATTAACCCCAGAACAAAAGGACTCTTTGTTGTTTTTTCCCAGATTGGTAAGAAGTCCTGTAGTCTCCCCCCTACTAGATGGTCATTGTTTTTTAGGGGTTTGTTCTGGGGTTCTAAAGAGTACCCCACCTCTACCTCTTCCTCTCTGAGAAGACCAGGGTCTCTTCTGTGTGTGGTCCTTTTCCTTATCGGTTTGTCGAAAAGGACGAAAATTTTTCCTCTGCTGTACCGTTTTCTTCTTCTGTGGGAAAGCTTTCTTCTTGTCAGCTGTCCTGTCAAGGACAGTCTAGTTCTGGCCCAAACATCAGGTCTCCTGAAAAGGGAATTCCGCACAGTTTTACTTTAGAAGCTGAATCCCCTGACCAGGTCTTTAGCCAGAGTGCTCTTCTTGCTGAGTTAACAAGCGCAGAGGACCTGGCTGACATCCTGATAGATTCTGCAGAGGCATCTGCCATATATTTTACTGCCTTAAGCAGGGTAGGGAAGGACTCCAAAAAGTCTTTTCTGGAGGTACCTGCCACAACATGATTTTTAAGTTGCTCTAACCAGCACTCCAGATTTCTAGCCACAACCGTAGCCGCCATTGCTGGCTTAAGATTAGCTAGAGATGAGTCCCAGGCTTTCTTCAGTAGCCCATCTGCCCTCTTATCCATAGCATCTTTGAGAATACCCATGTCCTCAAAAGCTAAATCAGTCTTCCTAGATACTTGAGAAAAGGCAGCGTCTATTTTTGGTTTTTTATTCCACAATAGTTCCTCATTCTCCTCAAAAGGAAACCTCCCTTTTGAGGGTTTTAGAAAAAAAAAAAAAAAAAAAAAAACTGTCCTCTCTCTGGATTCTTCCATTCCTTTTTAATAGTGTCTGTTAACACTTTATGCACAGGGAACACCCTGTGTTTAATTTCCTCCAGCCCCAGGTACATCTTGTCATGCACGGACAGCTGAGCTTTTTCTTCCTGGATCTCCAGGGTAGTATAAATTGCCTTGAGTAATTCATCCACCTCCTCAAGTGACAGCTTATATCTAGATGATCTTGACTCTTCTTCCACCTCCTCCTCCTCAGAATCAATGGTTGAGGGTGGAATGCTTTCCCTTTCCTCCTCCGACTCACTTTCCACCTGTCTGGAAGTGGACTGAGGGAAACTGGAGTGAGAACTCTGCCCTTGGCTGGAACTCTGGCCGTGCTTTACAAGGGAACGCACTGTCCCTAGGGCCTCTGCTAACTCCTTCCTCACAGAAGATAAGAGCTCTTTGCACTCTTGTGAGGATTCTTCTTTTACTAAATCCACAATGCAGGATTTGCACAGTGGTTTGGGCCAAGAGTCCCTTAAAGGATTTTTGCATGAGGGGCACTTTCTCCCTGTTCTCTCTGATTTGGCAGTAGCTTTCTGAAACAGAGAAACAAGAAAAAGCCAGGTCCTTTAGAACTAAGGCTTCAGAGAAAAGTAGTACCTCCAGCCAACACCCTAAGTGCCCAGAGTCTCACTCCTTTGCTGAACTGCTAATGGAAACTGTTACCCCATAGCAGACAGCAGCAGGTTTTGAATAACCACATCAAAGAAAAAACACCCAGTGATATAAAAGGAAAGAGGTGCCACCGCACCTCTCCTACCTGGGCCTGGCCGGGAACCTGGGCGCCTGCATCCGCCCTTGCTGCTGACGATTCCGCTGTCTCCATAGTGCAATCCGCAGCTGCTGCACTGTGTACTAGGCTCCATGTGCCAAACAAAAGGAAGTCCCGGCCAGAGGACCCGCCCCTTCCTCCTGCGTTCCAGCAGCAGGAACCAATCGCTGCTACGCCCCGCCGGAAGTATCCGCCCACCGGAACTGACATCACCTGCTGTCCGGGATTCGGCGCCGCCATGCCGAGGCCTGGCATGGACGCTCTTACTGAGCACAACCGCGGCCCCCCGAACACCCCGGGTGGAAAACTTCCGGCAGACCATTACTCCTGTGAGCCGGAGAAGGAAGGGACACCGGAGCACCCTCCTCACGTAAGGGAAGGAGCTGGGTTGGTCTGAGTACCCAAACGTGGAGGTCCTGCCAAAACCCTCTCCTTGGAGAGAGCGCAGCCCCTCTGGTTCCCCAAGCAGTGCTTCCACCATGGCGGAGGAAACACTAAAACTGACGGCATGGTGGAAGCAGCTGCTTTTTAAAGGGGTGTTGTCACGCAGTGTTTCCTGTCTAATAGGTGGAGCTACGCTCTCTCCAAGGTGCTGTCCTGAAAGGCGAAGGGAGAAAATCTTGTCTCTGGGATAAGGTGGCGTCATCTTATTTATGGTTTTCCGAGTCTGTAATGAAGAAAAGTCTCATTTTTGATACAACGTTCCTATGGCAACCGATGACTGACTTTCTTGTAAAGTGTGCACGTCGGTCCGCTGTATGCCAAGGCTGATCACAGTACGATGCTCGGGTTTACTCCCATGACACACCACATGGGGTGTACCAGGAAGTTATGAATGAATCTGCAGTCTCATGGGCTGACAGCAGTGCTGCAGGAAGCGGAAATCAGACACGGCATCCTGTCAATGGACAGCAGACGTGCCGTAAATCAGGGGAGAGATGCGCATGTGCTGGGGATGTTATTACACAGAACGTGGCGGATTACAAGAAAACACAGCAACTAGGGAGACATCTACAAGCAACGATCATTAGTATTTTTTATGCCGATTAAAATCGGGGGAGAGTTTACTACCACTTTAACACTTAACACTATCCAAAACAATAAATAAATATGTTAATTATTTTTAGACTCTGTTCACACTTCTGTGACGCAACTTTGTTGTGATTTGCAGTGTGATTACGCAGTGCAACTTTGTATATTCTAAGGGGCCAATTTGCATTGTAAATCGCACCAAGTAGTGCAGGAATCTTTTCCAAAAATCGCACCATTCTGAGCCACATTGATAAAAACGAGCACCATTGAAAACAATGAAGTTTCCCTTGTCATGCGTTTCTGTGTGACTCAAGCCTTAATGTTACAATAAGACCATAAATTAAAAGGGTTTGTATTGTAATAATGATGATGAATTTACATATTTAAAAATCATGTCAACTGATGTGCTGATTTTTCTTCCTTGATGCCTTCTAAATTTATTGTGCTGTACTCAGTTTATTCTGGATGACACATATAATTTACTGTAATGGCACTCCTTGTATGCTGCATTTTATATTGTACTGTTGAATCTCTAAATAAAGAAATAATAATAATAATAATAATAATAATAATAATAATAATAATAATAATATATATATATAATCATGCCAGTGGATTCATGAGGTCATGAGAGAAGTATGTGGACTGCCAATTGTGATGACAATCTGCTTGGCCATCATAACGATTGGGTGGTTGCAAGGCTTTCTGAGTCAAATACCCTGAAATAGAATAAACCAGTGCTGTCAGAACTCCCAAAGACTTGCAAATCAGAGTCTCAGAATAGAAGGCAGGTAACAACTATTTTTCCACAGGTTCCCAATAACAACCCACACAAGTCTCTCAAGACAGGTTCTCTTTAATTGGTAAATCTGTCATGAAGTAAAATGACAAATCTAGATAGCCACAGATGGAAGCATACCACAGAAAACCAAACACTGATTCACGCTAGCAAAGTATTAAGCCACATTGCAGTTCTGTAGATCTTCACAGAAAGCAATTGTGCAGTTACAAAGAGGAGACACTGAGAAGTAGATGAATCTGAAGGACAATCCTCACTTCAGGCTATGAAGCAAATCAAGCATTATACTGCAACTTAAAAACTACAGGAATACGTGCTGAGCGCCAACACAGAGTAAACAAGTAATGGACTTACATGAAGCTGAATGAAATGTAAGAAATCTTGTAACGTATCCTTCCCTGTGGCAAGTAAAAATGCCTCGCGTTTAGACATTGCGACTCCTGAAGAGGAAAAAAAAGAACCAAACACATTTATACATGTCTGTATGAATAAAAAAAAAAAAAAAATGTAAAACACACCTACATATGCCAACATAAGTTATATTATTTTTTTTTTTTTTTGTTATGTAAAAAGAGTGGCACAAACTGTTGGCACTGTATAATAATAATAATAATAATAATAATAATAATAATAATAATATTATTGTTAAGCACACACTATGGTGCACGTTTCTGGCAGGTGTGAAAAATGGTGTAAATATAGAATGCTTTCAGAAATAGAAGTGTTAATAAAAAAAAAAAGAAAAAAAAAAAGGATTTGTAGCTGCTGACATTTTTTTTTTTTTTTTTTTAAAGACTGGACAATCGCTTTAATGACATTGGCTATACATTTGGGGTCATTGTCCTGCAGCAGAATAAAATTTGGGGCCCAATCACCTCTCCCTCATGGTATGGCATGATAGAGAAGTATCTGCCTCCACTTCTCAGCATTGAGGACACCATTGATCCTGACCAAATCTTCAACTTCATTTGCAGAAATGCAGCCCCAAACTTGAAAAGAACCTCCACCATTCTTCACTGCTGTCTGCAGACACTCTTTGCACCGCTCTCCAGGCCTTCGCGAAAAACTGCCTCCTGCTACAGCCAAATATTTCACATTTTGACTCAGTCTTAGAGCACCTGCTGCCATTTTTCTGCACCCCAGTTCCTGTGTTTTCATACATAGTAACTGAGCATTGTTTCCACGTAAGAGGTCTCGGTTTTTGGTCACAATTCTGTCATGAAGACCACTTCTGGCCAGACTCTTCTGGACATTAGATGGGTGTACATAGGTCCCACTGATGTCGAAGGTAAGTAAGCATGATGTCTCTCATCTGCAGCATTAAGTTTCTTTGGCTGACCACTGCACCTACAGTCCTCAGCATTGCCCATTTCCTTGCGTTTGTTCAAAAAAAAAACCTTCAACAGCATATCTCAAAACCCCAGTCTGCATTAAAAGGATACTAAAGTCTCGTTTTTTTCCAGTTAAAAATAAACATGTCATACTTACCTGCTCTGTGAAATGGTTTTGCACAGAGCAGCCCAGATCCTCCTCTTCTCGAGTCCCTTGCCAGCACTCCTGGTCCCTTCCTTCTGTCAAGTGCCCCCACCGCAAGCAGCTTGCTATGGGGGCACCCAAGCCGAGCCACAGCTCCCGGTGTCTATTAAGACACAGAACTGTGACCTGGCCCCGCCCCCTCCCCTGATTGGCAAACTGACTTTGATGGCAGCGGAAGCCAATGGCGCCACTGCTGTGTCTCAGCCAATCAGAAGGGAGAGTCTCCCGTGTCCATAGACACAGAAAGCTGTACTCAGCCCTGCCCCCCCGCGTCATTGGATTTTATTGACAGCAGCGGGAGCCAATGGCTACGCTCCTATCAATCTATCCAATTAAGAGCTGTGACACTGGCCAGAGAGGGTGAGCGCATCTCCGGCGTGGAAACGTACGGGCTGAGGTGAGTAAAACGGGGGGGGGGGGGGGGGGGGGGGGGATTACTCAGTGACAGAACTTTTTTCACCTAATGCATAGGATGCATTAAGGTGAAAAAACACAAGGGTTTACAACCCCTTTAAAGCCAAAAGTGTAGTCACACCAAATCTTGATTTGATTTTTCTTTTGTTCGCTCACTTGGCATTTTGTAAGTTGATAAAGACAATTAAAATATTTAAAAAAATTTGAAAGCTTTCCTACTTTACAGCACTTCACAGTAAATATACACACATATACACTAGATTACCAAAAGTATTGGGATGCCCGCCTTTACACGAACTTAAATGGCATTCCAGTCTTAGTCTGTAGGGTTCAATATTAAGTTGCCCACCCTTTGCAGCTATAACAGCTTAACCTCTTCTGGGAAGGCTGTCCACAAGGTTTAAGAGAGTGTATCTATGGGAATGTTTGACCATTCTTCCAGAAGCGCATTTGTGAGGTCAGTCAAGGTTGTTGGAAGAAAAGGCCTGGCTCGCAGTCTCCTCTCCAATTCATCCCAAAGGTGTTCTATTGGGTTGAAGTCAGGACTTTGTGCAGGCCAGTCAAGCTCCTCCACCCCAAACTCACATCCATGTCTTCATTGACCTTGCTTTATGCACTGGTCCAAATCATTTGGTGGAGGGGGGGATTATGGTGTGGGGTTGTTTTTTCAGGGGTTGAGCTTGGCTCCTTAGTTTCAGTGAAGGGAACTCTTAAAGGCGTCAGCATACCAAGACATTTTGGACAATTTCATGCTCGCAACTTGGCCCCTCCTTGTTCCAACATGACTGCACACCAATGCACAAACAAGGTCTATAAAAAGACATGGATTAGCGAGTCTTCTCTGAAGGAGGTCAGTCCTTCAAAACTCAGCCACCAGGGTCCCATTTAGGACATCCTTCCTTGGTCTGGTAGTCCAAGCTATTTGTGGGAGACTAGCCACCCTTGTGGATTGATGAGCGAGTTTAAGTTCATGCTTGTGAGTAGATATCTTTTGTTTTTAATTAGATATATTTTTAATAATGACTTTGGACCTGATAAAACACAGTGGACCAACACCAGCAGATGACATGGCTCCCCAAATCATCACGAACTGGGGAAAAATATTTCATTTGGAAATCTGACAGGTACCCTATCCCCACTTCTGAGAGTCTGGGACACAGCGCATTACGCCAGCAGCTCTGCTCCCTCTCCCTTCCCCCACTGCCTGGCCAGTAGGAGAGGGCAGCGGTGCCTTGTGCATGCGCAGTAGGGACCCAGTGTTAAGCTGTAATGCTTCACTACCGGGTTCCCTTGCCGGCAAGGGCGGCAGCAGGACCCGACAGCTGATAGAAACATCAGCTGCGGTGCCGACATCCCTGGACTCCAGAACAGACAATTGTCCTATTATTAAAAGTCAGCAGCTGCAGTATGTGTAGCTGCTGGCTTTTAATTTTTGCAGGGGTGGGTGGACCTCCCCTTTAACTATTATTATCATCCCCATTAGAATAGAGGGCAAAAACATCCAACAGGATTGGTGATGCCACTCAGTGAACATCCTGCTCCATGTATGCGTTCCTTGATGAACCAAACAAGGGCGAATACTGCTGTGGGAGATATCAGCTAGTTGCTTCTCTGAAAGCCCAGGTCCTGGATGTAAAAAGCAAGGTGGCAACACGGTGCAGCATCAAGAACCTGGAAAGGAGTTTGGACATTGCCCAGCAGGTGCTGGCGGGGGCCAGTGTAGAGGAGGTTGTAGACATGGAGGCACAGGAGCCATAGGTAGGTAGCTGAGTGACAGCTAGAGGGAAGAGCGCTAAGGAGGCCAGCCCTGAGTTGGTATACCCCAACAAATATGCCAAGCTGCATGATACTGGGGATATAAGCTCAGGTGTGGCAGTGCTGGAGCAGGCACCATCCCCTAGCTGCCAGGGAAGGGATGGCTCTGGTAAGGAGGGGGGGCAGAGATGCAGGAAAGGTTAGATTCTGGTAGTAGGGGAGTCAATTATTTGGAGGACAGAGAGGGTACCCTGCCATAAACAATGAAGAAGTGGCTGCGCGCTGTCGCCGAGTGTTGAAAATGTATAGCTGCTGCTATCACCTAAAAAGTGGAGAGTCCTAAAAAATGATGATTTAGGGAATAGATTGAAGAGAAGGACCTCCAAGGTGGTTTTCTCTGAAATACTACATGTGCCTCGAACCACACCAGAGAGGCAGCAAGAGATTAGGGAACTGAACAAGTGGCTGAGGAACTGGTGTAGGAAAGAGGAGGTCGGGTTGACTTCTCAGTCAGTTACCGGCATTTTCATCAGGGGCGTATCCTATATCTGGCACCCCCCCCCCCCCAACTTTAAAATGTAAAAAACACCCCACTGTGCCCCCTGCATCCAATATCCTTTTTCCACTACTTTTTACCCCCCCTCAGCTCTGGACCCCCTGGATTAGAGAGACATATTTCTCCTGCTCTGGTGGCCGGTCCTGCGTGTCACCAGGGTAGCGGTACAGTCCGCACCCGGCCAGGGCACCCCCGCGCCCAGGCTCTCCGTGCGCTGTCACATCGCCCCTGCACTGTCAAGGCCGCCCCGCTGTCACTGTTTCAAACAAGGGAGGACAGGGGGTGCCGCCTGACACCCTCCCCCCAGTGTGTGGCACTCGGGGCAGACCGCCCCCCAGTTAGTACAGCTCTATTGGGAAGAAAGATGGCCGCAAAGTTGGAGGGGGTTTTAAACTAGGTGTAGAGGTAGCGAAAACCGGCAGTGAGCATAGGACAGAGGGGGAATAGTGAAGTCACTAGTGATAGATGTTATAGATATACCAATTCCAGGGGTTAATGAGTTACCGAATCAAAAACGAAGCCTGAGAAATCATATGGAAAAAAAAAAAAATGTATGCACCAATACAAAATTTAGGGGAATGTTCACAAATGCCAGGAGCCCAGGTCAGTAAAATGGAGGAACTGGAGCTGCTATTACATGAGGAGGATGTGGACTTTATGGGAATAACAGAAACTTGGTTTGACAGCTCACATGACTGGCTGTCTATATAAATCAGGAATGATTTACAGGTAGAAGAGCGGAATGACATCAGTGATGTGGGAGGGGGGGGGGGGGGGGGGTTGGAGTCCGTATGGGTGGCACTCCAAAGGGTGGAAGTAAGCGGGAAATTACTAGTGTGTTACAGGCCCCCTAACCTGAGGGAAGAGGTGGTGTTGGATCTCCTTTCACAGATAGAAATGGCAGCAAGACAGGGAAATATCATAATGGGGGGACTTCAACTATCCTGATATCAACTGGGCAGGATAGCCCACTCAATAAAGGTCCGCCATTTCTTAAAAATGTTCTACAGGACAACTTCATGGCCCAATGGTGGATTCCCCGACTAGAAGTAACGCATTGCTAGATCTTTTAATTACAAATGATACGGATCTAATTGCAGAAGTGGAAATATGGGGGAACTAGCGACCACAGAATTATTACATTCTGCATACATCACAGGAAAGGGAGACAGGAGGGGAGTACAACAACACTAAAATTTCAAAAGAGCCAACTTTTCTAAACTGTGCTCAATGCTGCAGGATATTAGATGGGACCAAATCCTTGAAAGATTGAACACAGAGGAAAAATGGGAGTGCTTTAGGATTATATTAAATAAATGCATCAGAATGCATTCCAAGGGGTAATAAATATAGAAGAACAAAAAGGTTAAACCTGGGTTGCTGAACCAAAACATAAAAATGTCATATTAAGGACAAAAAAAAATACAAAGGGGAAGGGTCAGTGTTAGCTTTCCAACACCACAAGGAATGCAATGTGAGGTGTTAGAATGCAATCAGGGTAGCTAAAAAAGACTATGAGAGACACGTAGGGGAGGAGCGTAAAAATAATCAAGAGGTTTTTTTAAATATTATTAATAGTAAAAAAGGTGAGGTCAGAAGACATAGGCCCCATAACAGATGAGTTAGGGAAGGTGGTTACAGATGACAGACAGAAGGCAGCTGTGCTAAATGCTTTCTTCTCCTCAGTCTTCACACAGGAAAAAGGAGGGGTATTCCAACCATGACAGTATTGTTAGCAAGACGCCACAGGATCTACCCTTGTGGTAAAACAGAGCCGGGAGTCTGGGAAGGGTTAGAGAAGCTTAATAAATCACCAGGACCAGATGGCTTACACCCGAGAGTCCTTAAAGAGCTCAGTCAGGTTATTGCCAGACCGCTATTCCTAATCTTCATGGACAGGTTACTCACAGGTTTGGTACCAGGCTGATTGGCAAAAGGCCCACGTTATACCAATATTAAAAAAAGAGCAGAGATCTATTCCTGGGAACTACAGGCCTGTCAGCCAAACATCGGTAGTTTGCAAAATATTTGAGGGGACGATAAGGGACCATATCCAAGAATTTGCTGACGCAAACAGCATCGTTAGCAGTAATTAGCGAGGGTTTATGAAAGGCCGCTCTTTCCAAACCAACCTATTAACATTCTACGAGAAAGTGAGCTGCCATCTACATAAAAGGAAGGCCAGTGGATGTGATGTAACTGGATTTTGCAAAAGCATTTGATACAATCCTCCACCAACACGTAAACTACAAGCTGGAGGTCTGTAGGCATGGCCCAAAGGGTTTGATCTTGGATAAAAAACTGGCTAAGGGGTCGTGTCCAAAGGGTGGTGATAAATAACGTATACTCAGAATGGTCTAGAGTGGTTAGTGGGGTGCCCCAAGGCTCTGTCCTGGGACCAATTATGTTTAATTTTTTTATAAATGATATGGAGGGCGAGATAAATGGCTCGATCTCAGCGTTTGCTGACGACACAAAAATATGCAGGGCAATAACACAGCAGAATATAGAAACTAGGGTTGCACCGATACTAGTATTGGTAACGATACTGAGTATTTGCACAGGTATCAGTTAGAGCTGCGCGATTCTTGCCAAAATGAGTATCACGATTTTTTTGCTTAGAATAAAAAGATCACAATTCTCGTGAGGTAAAATTTTTCACATTATACAAAAAAAAAAAAAAAAAAAAAAAAAAAAAAAAGGGCTAACTTTACTGGATATATATATATATTTTTTTTATTCATTAAAGTAATTTTTTCCAAAAAAATTGCATTTGAAAGACCGCTGCGCAAATACAGTGTGACATAAAATATTGCAACAACCACCATTTTATTCTCTAGGGTGTCTACTAAAAAAATATCAATAATGATATTTGAAGCGCTTCACAATGTGCATGAAAATGAATATATAAGAATAAATATAAATATAAATAGTCCAATAAATCCAGCGGTGAGTAAAACTTCCTAAAAAATCCAGCAATCAAAATAGTGTAAAATTATAAAAAATTAGTGACACCAAATGTGTAAAAAATTCACATAAAAATAAATATATAGGGATGTATTCAGAAGGTTCAATTATACAGGTGTAGAATCCTGATTGGTATAGAGCTTTTGATCACTAGCAAAGCTGTTTAAAAACACTTGCTTAATTAAGGTGCTCATTGATAGTACCAATGTGTTTTTTGCTTCTATTCACAACCAATGTGAGAATCATAAACAGGCAGATAAGAGAAAAAACCAATCATTGTGCAATAGTTAGGATACCAAGGTACACAGGCAAACTTCAATCCACTCAAGTGTGCCTTATAATGATAAGGCATATGCAGGTTTTACTATAGCAATCAGCCGCCTTAGACAGGAGCAGATCCACTGCAGTACACTGTGTGAAACTGCTGATCTGCACAGAGCTTCCTTGGCTCCTCCCACGCGTTACATCACAGTCACGTGACTTTTTCAAGGATCTGATCAAGAGATCAGATGGAGTGAGGTTACTTCCTGCGCATGTGCAGATCTTCTGAGGCATTATCTGACAGAACACCAGCACTGCACACAGCCAATCGCAGGCAGCGTGTGTATGTGCAGCTACCGCTCAGGAAATGCCTCACTGCCTATGATTGGCGGTGTACAGAGACGGCTTAGATCCAAACACATCCCAGCCAATCACTACTGAGATTTCCCCTGACCTGCTGATAACACTTTACCTGTCAGGAAGTGATGGGAACTCTCCACCCACAACACACTCACAAATAAACACCCTTTCCTCCAATGGGGTGAAGCCCGGGCAGGTCTTGGTGTCAGTCTGTGCCTCGGGGTTATTTTCCAGCTGGACATCCACTAGACTGTCCTGGCCGGCTACACACACTCCTTAGTAGTGATCACAAGTTGGTAGAGATGATCATTCATGGAGGACAGCCTGTAGTCATTTCCTGGGACTTCTAGTCCTTGTGTCTAAGACACTCTGGTCAGTGCAGAGCAGCAGTGTGACTAGAGGTATGAAATCCCCATCACACCACAAGCAGCTCAGCCTGCAGATATGAGGCGCCCCCGCCCGCCTCTACAACACTTCATCCCCCTTCACTTACCGTCCTATATAGAGATCCCGACCGCAGTCACTTCCCGCCCGCACCGTAGTTCAAACTTTCAATACCCGCCCGCCAGCGGCTCGCCGGAAACACGTCACTACGTGCCCGGAAGAAACAATCCACCTACTGAGCTTCTGTGTTCCCTGGTTCCCATGGCTACTTCCTAATGATCACTGCGCATGTGCCTGGCCGTAAGACTGTTAAACAAAGTGGGGCTAAGCACACGAAACAATCCGTGAAGTGAGAGGCTTTACATGATGCAGTGTGCCCGACTCCGACATCTCTCTTACCTGTGCAAATCTGCATCTTTTATTGTTTTTCTGCTTGAAAATCACATATATATATATATATATATATATATATATATATATATGCAGGGCCGTCTTTAGCGCAGGGCAAACGGGGCACTTGCCCTGGGCCCAATCTTTGTTGTGGGGCCCGCGCTAGCTGTGAATTGGGGCCCCGATCACAGCTTTGCAGAGCGCACAGAGGATACGGGAGGATGTATTCGGCACTAGCCAGCTGAGAGGGGGCGGGGTCGGGAGCTCCACTGACGCTCTGACCCCGCCCACGTGCAGCCTGTGTACTCGGAAAACAGCTTCTGTAGTGAGAGCCAGTGATCGGAATGGGAGTGTCAGTGGAGCTTCCGGCCCCGCCCCCTCTATACTGGCTGGTGAATACAGAGGTCCGGGGGCGGGGCCGGGAGCTCCAATGACACTCCCACTCTGATCACTGGCTCTCACTACAAGCGCTCTATTCCCAATACACAGGCTGCACGTGGGCGGGGTCAGAGCGTCAGTGGAGCTCCCGCCCCTCTCAGCTGGCTAGCGCCGAATACATCCTCCCATGTCCTCTGTGCGCTCTGCAAAGCTGTCATCGGGGCAACCATTCACGGGTGATGTGGGCCCAGGGCCCACCCAACAAAGCATCAGTGGAGCTCCCAGCTGCTTTAGTGAGAGCAGAGAGTGGAAGCCCCGCCCACAGTCCTGAATGTATGTAGTGGGTTTGGCTGGCCAGGTATGTCCTTACAACCATAGAATGGATGACTGTTTAAACCCTGAGCTGTGTTATTAAACTGAAAAGCTGTGCATTGCTGAAAGTTCTCTGACCATCCCCTGTATAATGTCTGCAGTCTCTGATTGTCTCCTGCAGTATGTCCGCAGTCTCTGATTGTCTCCTGCAGTATGTCCGCAGTCTCTGGTAATCTCCTGCAGTATGTCCGCAGTCTCTGTTAATCTCCTGCAATATGTCCGCAGTCTCTGATTGTCTCCTGCAGTATGTCCGCAGTCTCTGATTGTCTCCTGCAGTATGTCCGCAGTCTCTGATTGTCTCCTGAAATATGTCCGCAGTCTCTGATTGTCTCCTGCAGTATTCCCGCAGTCTCTGATTGTCTCCTGCAGTATTCCCGCCGTCTCTGATTGTCTCCTGCAGTATGTCCGCAGTCTCTGATTGTCTCCTGCAGTATGTACACAGTCTCTGATTGTCTCCTGCAGTATTCCCGCAGTCTCTGATTGTCTCCTGCAGTATGTCCGCAGTCTCTGAGTGTCTCCTGCAGTATTTCCGCAGTCTCTGATTGTCTCCTGCAGTATGTACACAGTCTCTGATTGTCTCCTGCAGTATGTCCGCAGTCTCTGATTGTCTCCTGCAGTATGTACACAGTCTCTGATTGTCTCCTGCAGTATTCCCGCAGTCTCTGATTGTCTCCTGCAGTATTCCCGCCGTCTCTGATTGTCTCCTGCAGTATGTCCGCAGTCTCTGATTGTCTCCTGCAGTATGTCCGCAGTCTCTGATTGTCTCCTGCAGTATGTACACAGTCTCTGATTGTCTCCTGCAGTATTCCCGCAGTCTCTGATTGTCTCCTGCAGTATGTCCGCAGTCTCTGAGTGTCTCCTGCAGTATTTCCGCAGTCTCTGATTGTCTCCTGCAGTATGTACACAGTCTCTGATTGTCTTCTGCAGTATGTACACAGTCTCTGATTGTCTCCTGCAGTATGTACACAGTCTCTGATTGTCTCCTGCAGTATGTACACAGTCTCTGATTGTCTTCTGCAGTATGTACACAGTCTCTGATTGTCTCCTGCAGTATTCCCGCAGTCTCTGATTGTCTCCTGCAGTATTCCCGCCGTCTCTGATTGTCTCCTGCAGTATGTCCGCAGTCTCTGATTGTCTCCTGCAGTATGTACACAGTCTCTGATTGTCTCCTGCAGTATTCCCGCAGTCTCTGATTGTCTCCTGCAGTATTCCCGCCGTCTCTGATTGTCTCCTGCAGTATGTCCGCAGTCTCTGATTGTCTCCTGCAGTATGTACACAGTCTCTGATTGTCTCCTGCAGTATTCCCGCAGTCTCTGATTGTCTCCTGCAGTATGTCCGCAGTCTCTGATTGTCTCCTGCAGTATGTACACAGTCTCTGATTGTCTCCTGCAGTATTCCCGCAGTCTCTGATTGTCTCCTGCAGTATGTCCGCAGTCTCTGAGTGTCTCCTGCAGTATTTCCGCAGTCTCTGATTGTCTCCTGCAGTATGTACACAGTCTCTGATTGTCTTCTGCAGTATGTACACAGTCTCTGATTGTCTCCTGCAGTATGTACACAGTCTCTGATTGTCTCCTGCAGTATTCCCGCAGTCTCTGATCGTCTCCTGCAGTATTCCCGCCGTCTCTGATTGTCTCCTGCAGTATGTCCGCAGTCTCTGATTGTCTCCTGCAGTATGTACACAGTCTCTGATTGTCTCCTGCAGTATTCCCGCAGTCTCTGATTGTCTCCTGCAGTATGTCCGCAGTCTCTGAGTGTCTCCTGCAGTATTTCCGCAGTCTCTGATTGTCTCCTGCAGTATGTACACAGTCTCTGATTGTCTTCTGCAGTATGTACACAGTCTCTGATTGTCTCCTGCAGTATTTCGCAAGTCTCTGATTGTCTCCTGCAGTATTTCCGCAGTCTCTGATTGTCTCCTGCAGTATGTCCGCAGTCTCTGAGTGTCTCCTGCAGTATTTCTGCAGTCTCTGATTGTCTCCTGCAGTATGTACACAGTCTCTGATTGTCTCCTGCAGTATTTCCGCAGTCTCTGATTGTCTCCTGCAGTATTTCCACAGTCTCTGATTGTCTCCTGCAGTATGTACACAGTCTCTGATTGTCTCCTGCAGTATGTACACAGTCTCTGAGTGTCTCCTGCAGTATTTCCGCAGTCTCTGATTGTGTACATACTGCAGGAGACAATCAGAGACTGTGTACATACTGCAGGAGACAATCAGAGACTGCGGAAATACTGCAGGAGACACTCAGAGACTGTGTACATACTGCAGGAGACAATCAGAGACTGTGTACATACTGCAGGAGACAATCAGAGACTGTGGAAATACTGCAGGAGACAATCAGAGACTGCGGAAATACTGCAGGAGACAATCAGAGACTGTGTACATACTGCAGGAGACAATCGGAGACTGCAGAAATACTGCAGGAGACACTCAGAGACTGCGGACATACTGCAGGAGACAATCAGAGACTGTGTACATACTGCAGGAGACAATCAGAGACTGCGGAAATACTGCAGGAGACAATCAAAGACTGTGTACATACTGCAGCAGACAATCAGAGACTGTGTACATACTGCAGGAGACAATCAGAGACTGTGTACATACTGCAGGAGACAGTCTCTGATTGTCTGCTGCAGTATGTACACAGTCTTTGATTGTCTCCTGTAGTATGTCCGCAGCCTCTGAGTGTCTCCTGCAGTATGTCCGCAGCCTCTGAGTGTCTCCTGCAGTATGTCCGCAGCCTCTGAGTGTCTCCTGCAGTATGTCCGCAGCCTCTGAGTGTCTCCTGCAGTATGTCCGCAGCCTCTGGTAATCTCCTGCAGTATGTACACAGTCTCTGATTGTCTCCTGCAGTATGTCCGCAGTCTCTGATTGTCTCCTGCAGTATGTCCGCAGCCTCTGGTAATCTCTTGCAGTATGTCCACCGTCTCTGAGTGTCTCCTGCAGTATTTCCGCAGTCTCTGATTGTCTCCTGCAGTATGTACACAGTCTCTGATAGTCTCCTGCAGTATGTCCGCAGTCTCTGGTAATCTCCTGCAATATGTCCGCAGTCTCTGATTGTCTCCTGCAGTATGTCCGCAGTCTCTGATTGTCTCCTGCAGTATGTCCGCAGTCTCTGATTGTCTCCTGCAGTATGTACACAGTCTCTGATTGTCTCCTGCAGTATTCCCGCAGTCTCTGATTGTCTCCTGCAGTATTCCCGCAGTCTCTGATTGTCTCCTGCAGTATGTCCGCAGTCTCTGAGTGTCTCCTGAAGTATTTCCGCAGTCTCTGATTGTCTTCTGCAGTATGTACACAGTCTCTGATTGTCTCCTGCAGTATTTCTGCAGTCACTGATTGTCTCCTGCAGTATGTACACAGTCTCTGATTGTCTCCTGCAGTATTTCCGCAGTCTCTGATTGTCTCCTGCAGTATGTCCGCAGTCTCTGAGTGTCTCCTGCAGTATTTCTGCAGTCTCTGATTGTCTCCTGCAGTATGTACACAGTCTCTGATTGTCTCCTGCAGTATGTACACAGTCTCTGATTGTCTCCTGCAGTATTTCCGCAGTCTCTGATTGTCTCCTGCAGTATTTCCGCAGTCTCTGATTGTCTCCTGCAGTATTTCCGCAGTCTCTGATTGTCTCCTGCAGTATGTCCGCAGTCTCTGATTGTCTCCTGCAGTATGTCCGCAGTCTCTGGTAATCTCCTGCAGTATGTCCACAGTCTCTGATTGTCTCCTGCAGTATGTCCACAGTCTCTGATTGTCTCCTGCAGTATGTCCACAGTCACTGATTGTCTCCTGCAGTATGTCCACAGTTTCTGATTGTCTCCTGCAGTATGTCCGCAGTCTCTGGTAATCTCCTGCAGTATGTCCGCAGTCTCTGATTATCTCCTGCAGTATGTCTGCAGTCTCTGAACCTCTCCTGTAGTATGTGTATTAATGTGCCCCTTTACTTGCTCAATTATTTGGGATTGCTCCACTGCTCAGTGAGAGGTAATGATGTGCATAAACCTCTAGCAACCAATCAGCAAACAGTAGTGATCTGATTTAATCTCTAGCAACCAATCAGTAAGTGCTAATGATGTGCTGTAACCCCTAGCAACCAATTAGTGAGCGCTAATAATGTACATTAACCTCTAGCAACCAATCGGCAAGCAGAAATTATGTGTTGTAACCTCTAGAAACCAGCCATTGAGCAGTAATGATAGGCTGTAACCTCTGGCAAACAATTGCAATCGCTGTGATCTGCTGCAGTAAACTGATTTTGAGTCTACCTGCTATTTTTTGTATGTCTCAGAATAGAGGGGGGGCCCCAAGAAAATGTTTGCCCAGGGCCCAATCAAAATTAAAGACGGCCCTGTATATATATATATATATATATATATTTCTTTTTAGCAGATGCCCTGGAGAATAATATAGTCGATGTTGCAATTTTTTTTTGTCAAGTATTAGTTTATCAATGCAAATTTTCAGGAAAAAAAATACACTTTAACCACTTCAATACCAGGCACCCCCCCCCCCCCCCTCCTTCCTGCTCAAGCCAGTTTTCAGCTTTCTGCGCTGACGCTGTTTAAATGAGAATTGCGCGGTGATGCTACGCTGTACCCAAACAGAATTTTTATCATTTTGTTCCCACAAATAGAGCTTTCTTTTGGTGGTATTTGATCACCTCTGCGGTTTTTATTTTTTGCTAAACAAATAAAAAAAGACCGAAAATTTTGAAAAAAAACTGCTTTTGTTTCTGTTATAAAATTTTGTGAATAAGTAAGTTTTAGAAGCAAAAAAATGGGTTCAGGCGCAAAAGTTTTCCACGTTTCAGACGCCAAACGCGGCTAAACGCCGGTACCGCGTTTAGCCGCGTTTGCGTTTATAAGTGTTTTTTACAACCCGACTTTGGGGCCCCAGATCTTGGGGCCACTTGGTTCTAGAAACCCCAGTTTGGTATGCAAACACAGTGCAACTAGCACTACAACATATCCAAATTTGGGGTTCCTAGTACCAAGTGGCCCCAAGATATGGGGCCCCAAAGTCGGGTCACAAAATGTCATTCTCTGCTGCAGAAAAGTGCTTGACATTTTGCGACTCAATTTTGGGGCCCCATATCCCGGGGTCACTTGATGCTAGGAACCCCACTTTTGGTATGCTAACACAGTTGGACTAACACTATAACATATCCAAATTTGGGGTTCCTAGCACAAAGTGGCCCCAAGATATGGGGCCCCAAAGTCGGGTCACAAAATGTCATTCTCTGCTCTGCAGACACTTCTAGACGCAAGCGCGGCTAAACGCAGCTAAACGCAGCATGCAAACTCGGCAAAACGGGCGTTTCTAAACGCCGGTTTCAGCTTTTAAAAAGCTGTGTTCAGCAGAGTTTGCACCAGCGTCTCGTGTGCATGAGGCCTTATTAGACCCGAAAAACTGCATATTCTGTGGGTGGGTCTGTTGTCTGGAGCTCGGTGGGTGGAGTCGTGATGTCAGTAGACTCCCCGCCCACCTCTACACTCCTTGTCAATATGCATTTTCTCCTGTTTATTTCTAACACTGAACTTCTGCTGAACTTCTGCTATGATCTCTAACATCCAGTGAAAAGACAGGAAAGTAACCACATGACTTCAGCATGCCAAATCATGCCAATGGCGTCCCGGGGGGGGGGGGGGGGGCAGAGGGGGCCCTGACCCCCCCCCCCCCCCAACATTATGCTGTGCCCCACCATGTGCTCCCCTAATTAAAAAAAATATATATTTTTTTTACAAAAAAGGCAATGTCTAAGAGGGAGAGCATCCCCAGTCAGCTCCTGCGGGCCATTCCTCCCCCCTCCCTCTGCTCTCTGACACTGCATAATGCGAGCGCTCACACAACCACGGCCGCCCGATCTGTTCCTTCCCCTGCATCCTCATTGGCAGGGAGAAGAGCGAGTTGCAGGAAGGACTCCACCAGGACTCTCAGTTAGTGAAAAAACAGACTGATTTCTCCCGTCCTTAGGACAGGAGAACCAGCCTGTAAATTCCAAGAGATGCCAGACCAGCGCTGTCAATAGCAGGGGCAGGACAGCAAGAGGAGGCTATATAATATATATCCTATAATAATATATATAATTGCATTTTATAGTTGCCCCCCTACTTTTGTCCCTCTCCCCCCATGTGCCTCCCCTAAATATGAAAGCTGGAGACGCCACTGAATCATGCTGAGGTGTGGAACAGCTAATCCTCGCAGAGCTGCTGAAGAAAGGAGTGGGGGAGGGAATTAAAAAATAATGCATGTGTCTTAGGCTGTCACTCACAGCAAGGGGGAGTATTTGACAAAGTTTTTCTCAGTTTGTCAAGATTTTTCTCACTGAACAATAAAAGAGGATTGCTCAGAGCTGGATTAACTCTGTGTGGCAAGACTGGGCTCAAATGATAGGAAATCTTATACTCTACAGTATGATATTAAAAAAAAAAAAAAATTCGGGTTTACATCCACTTTAAGGTGGCACCAATGAGCGGGCACTGACGGGCACCGACGATGGGCACTGATGGGCACTGTTAGGCGGCACTGATGGGTGGCAATGATATGCAGCACTGATGGGCATTGATAGGCGGCACTGATGGGCACTCATGGATGGCACTGATAGGAGACACTGATGGGCACCAAAAGGCTGCAAAGATGGGTACTTATGGGTGGCACTGATACGCGGCACTAATAGGCATCCCTGGTGGCACTGGCAGTGGTAGGCATTGTGAGTGGGCACTGATTGGCAGCTGCCTGGGCATTGATTGGCAGCTGCCTTGGCACAGATTTGCATTTCCCTGGTGGTCTAGGGGGGGGGGGGCATACCTGGTGGTCCAGTGTGGATGGCCATCCTGGTGGTCCTGGGCGGCATGATGGTCCTGGGCGGGATCCGAGGGGGGCTGCGCTGATAAACAATCAGCACAGACCCCCCCTGTCAGGAGAGCAGTAGATCGGCTCTCCTCTACTCGCGTCTGTCAGACGCGAGTGAGAAAAAGCCGATCAACGGCTCTTCCTGTTTACATTGTGATCAGCCGTGATTGGACACGGCTGATCACGTGATAAAGAGCTTCCGTCGGAGGCTCTTTACCAAGATCAGTGTAGCGGTGTGTCAGACTGACACACTGCACCACCGATTGCCGCGATGTGCGCCCCCACAGGTACGTGGCGGCTGTTATCCTGCTGGACGTCATATGACGCCCAGACAGGCTAATGCAACCACCGCCCGGCAGTCATTATGCTATAGGCCGGGTGGAAAGTGGTTAAAGTGGTTGTAAACTCAGGAAAAAAAAAAACCTGCAAGACAAAGGCATAATGAGCTAGTAGTATGCATCGCATACTAGCTCATTATCAAACACTTACCTTAGATCGAAGCTGTTGCAGCTGTCCCCGCACACCGCTGTGATCGGCGACATGTCTCCCGGAGTAATTTCCGGGTTCACTGTGAATGGCCGGAGCCACAATGACATCACTGCCGCACATGCACGCAGGAGCCGCTGGTCACAGCATGGCTCCCAAAGAAAGGGGGGAGGGCAAAAGATTGGCATAGCTCCCAACTGTCCCTGATTTCGAGGGACTGCCCCTGATTTGGAGCAATGTCCCTCTGTCCCCCTCATTTGTCCCTCATTTTGGTCTGATCCATATAGTTATATATAAAATGCACATTTAATCTTTCAAAAAGTGTTTCCCAGTGCTAAACCTTTCATCCAATTTCTAAATTGCTGCATTTGTATATTTTAAAAGCCAATATAAAGGAATAGTAATGGTAAGAAAAAGTCCTTGTGGATTTAATTAACCTTTTTTTGGTTAATTCTCCTTTAAGGGGGTGTGGCAGGGGGCGTGTCCTATGCCTACATACATTTGTTAGTAGGTATCCCTCTCAAAATGTTGGGAGGTATGGATTGGGACTTTAAATGAAACACGTAGCTGCAAGAATGACAATAGTGGTTTAAAAAACATGTTTATTAATTCATGAAATTCTAAATATAACATGATAAAAAATGTAATTCAAAATAATAATAATAAATATCATAATATAATTTATATATATAATCATATTTAAAAGGGGTTGCAAAACCTCATTGTTTTTCGCCTTTAATGCATTCTATGCATTAAGGTGAAAAACCTTCTGTAGTGCTGCAGCCCCCCCAGTGCCCCCCGTTTTTACTCACCTGAACCCGATTTTCTTCTCCCCGGGGACGAGCTCCCCTGCTCTAGCTGGTGTCTCGTGTACTGATTGGATAAATTGATAGCAGCGCAGCCATTGGCTCCCACTGCTGTCAATCAAATCCAATGACACGGGGGAGGCAGGCTGCTTTCTGTGTCAATGGACGCAAAAGCAGGACTCGGGAGTGCGCCCGCACGGGTGTCCACCGAAGGAGAGCACTTCTCGTGGGCACTCAATGCGGGGAGGAGCTACCAGCACCAATGAGGGACCCCAGAAGAGGTAGATTGAGCCACTCTGTACAAAACAAACTGCACTGTGGGGGTAAGTATGACATGTTTGCTATCTAAAAAAAAGACATGAGGGTTTAGTAACTCTTTAAGGTTCATGAACAGACATCCCAATCTCCCGCATTTGACGGCAGGCTCACGGACACCCGCGAGTGTGGCACAATCTCCCGGCTGTCAGCCGCAGCAGCCCGAGCCACCCCCTTCTCCCAACCAGGGGAGGCAGTGGCATCGCTATGGGGATCAGCTGTACCAAAGCAGGTGCAGCACGGGACTTCCTATGTGTCCCAGACTGTTACTCTGCCCTCCTCTCGTAACCCTCCAGCTCCCCCAATCACTGAGCCCCCCGCCCTCTGCCAGTTCAGTTTAGAGAGAGTTAGGAAGCCAGGACAGCCAATGGGAGGTGAGCAGCAGCTGTGTGGAGGGAGCTTGTATGGATTCAGGGGGAGGAGTGAGTCCAGGAGCGAGTGAGAGAGAGCTGGTGAGTGTGAGGATGGCATTCATTACTGTTATACACTGCAATGTCTTCTCTGGCAGCACTGTGTTCATGGCTGGCTCTCTGTGTGCTGCCACACAAAGCCTGGGGACCGTGCAGGCAGCCCCTGGGTGGTGTACACACATGGTGGGAGTTATAGAGGTGTGCTGGTACCTGGGAGGCAGGTGAAATAATTTGGTGGGAAATCCTGACTGGTCAATTATTCTCCCAGGTGACCTTGTCTGGGGGCAGGGGGACACTGATCAAAGATATGATAACCTTTTTTTACAAAAATGTGAGGGGTGTACTCACTTTTGTGAGATTCTGTATATATGTATATATCTATATACAGTATCTCACAAAAGTGAGTACACCCCTCACATTTTTGTAAATATTTTATTTTATCTTTTCATGTGACAACACTGAAGAAATGACACTTTGCTACAATGTAAAGTAGTGAGTGTACAGCTTGTATAACAGTGTAAATTTGCTGTCCCCTCAAAATAACTCAACACACAGCCATTAATGTCTAAACCGCTGGCAACAAAAGTGAGTACACCCCTAAGTGAAAATGTCCAAATTGGGCCCAAAGTGTCAATATTTTGTGTGGCCACCATTATTTTCCAGCACTGCTTAACCTTCTTGGGCATGGAGTTCACCAGAGCTTCACAGGTTGCCACTGGAGTCCTCTTCCACTCCTCCATGATGACATCACAGAGCTGGTGGATGTTAGAGACCTTGTATCTGTATCTTCCATTTGAGGATGCCTCACAGATGCTCAATAGGGTTTAGGTCTGGAGACATGCTTGGCCAGCTCATCATCTTCATCCTCAGTTTCTTTAGCAAGGCAGTGGCCGTCTTGAAGGTGAATTTGGGGTCTTTATCATGTCGGAATAGTGCCCTGCGGCCCACTCTCCGAAGGGATGGGCATCATGCTCTGCTTCAGTATGTCACAGTACATGTTGGCATTCATGATTCCCTCAATGAACTACAGCTCCCCAGTGTCAGCAGCACTCATGCAGCCCCAGACCATGACACTCCCACCACAATGCTTGACTGTATGCAAGACATACTTGTCTTTGTACTCCTCACCTGGTTGCCACCACACACGCTTGATACCATCTGAAACAAATACGTTTATCTTGGTCTCATCAGACTACAGGACATGGTTCCAGTAATCTATGTCCTTAGTCTGCTTGTCTTCAGCAAACTGTTTGCGGGCTTTCTTGTGCATCATCTTTAGAAGAGGCTTTCTTCTGGGACGACAGCCATGCAGGCCAATTTGATGCAGTGTGCAGTGTATGGTCTGAGCACTGATAGGTTGACCCCCCACCCCTTCAACCTCTGCAGCAATGCTGGCAGCACTCATACGTCTATTTCCCAAAGACGACCTCTGGATATGATGCTGAGCACATGCATTCAACTTCTTTGGTCGACCATGGCAAAGCCTGTTCTGAGCCTAGGCCATCTTTATGTAGAGCAACAATTCACACCTGCTCCCTGCACACACGTGCTCCCCATTCACACCTGAGACCTTATAACACTAACAAGTCAAAAGACACCGGGGAGGGAAAATGGCTAATTGGGTCCCATTTGGACATTTTCACTTTGGGGTGTACTCATTTTTGTTGCCAGCGGTTTAGACATTAATGGCTGTGTGTTGAGTTATTTTAAGGGGACAGCAAATTTACACTGTTATACACTACTTTACATTGTAGCAAAGTGTCATATATTCAATGTTGTCACATGAAAAAATATAACAAAATATTTACAAAATGTGAAGGGTGTACTCACTGTTGTGAGATACTGTATATGTATATATATATATATATATATATATATATATATATAAAATCACCCCCCCCCCCACCAGGTCTGCAGGTGCTCCTTGCAGCTGTCACTGCTGTGCCCCTGGTGGTCCTTGGTTCAATCTCTCCTTTCGGGCCTACAGGATGTGCTGTCTCCCTGTTGGTATGATGGGTGGCATTGCTGGTTTTTAATTTGGTTGGCCGTTGTATAGGTACTTTCACCTTGAACAACATGTGAGTGTAATAATAAATATTGTATTTTGTATTGATATATTAAATTACATTGTCTGTTTACACATATTTGTATGTTTCATTTTTAGAAGTTATTAAATATATGACATATGGTTGTGCTGCTCCAAAAAATAAATAAATAAAAAAAGGAATTGTGTAAAAAAAAAATTATATATATAAATAATAAATAATTTTGTGAAAACATAGTGAGATCCTCTTATCTAATTAGAATACAACTGTTTACGAATGAAATTTCATATTAAAAATTTGGAATGTGTGGATATAGTATCTCTTAAACATATAATCCAATCCACCAACAAAGAATGTCCATATGATACAACAGGTTACAGAAATTCATATAAAGTGCAAAAAATAGTGCATCATCTTCTTTAGTTAATCAGTTGTTCACTGCTCATTTAATTAATATACTCCCATCCAACATGAAAGTCTATTTAGTACAATTCACAGAAGTCTGTATAATGTGCAAAATTAATGCGTCTTCTCCTTTAAATCTTCAAAAAAAAATCACCACTGTGCGGGCACTGACGATGGGCACTGATATGCGGCACTGATGGGTGGCACTGATGGATATTGATAGGCGGCACTGATGGGCACTCATGGGTGGCATTGATGGGCACTGATAGGCGACACTGATGGGCACTGAAAGGCTGCAAAGATGGGTTCTTATGGGTGGCACTGATGGGCGGCACTGCTGGGCACTGATAGGCGGCACTGCTGGGCACTGATACGTGGCACTGATGGGCACTGATAGGCATCCCTGGTGGCACTGGCAGTGGTAGGCATTGTGAGTGGGCACTAATTGGCAGCTGCCTGGGCATTGATTGGCAGCTGCCTGGGCACAAATTAGTATTTCCCTGGGGGTCTAGGGGGGGCATACCTGGTGGTCCAGTGTGGATGGCCATCCTGGTGGTCCTGGGCGGCATGATGGTGGTCCTGGGTGGGATCCGAGGGGGGGCTGTGCTGATAAACAATCAGCACAGACCCCCCCTGTCAGGAGAGCAGCCGATCGGCACTCCTCTACTCGCGTCTGTCAGACGCGAGTGAGGAAAAGCCGATCACCGGCTTTTCCTATTTACATTGTGATCAGCCGTGATTGGACACGGCTGATCACGTGGTAAAGAGTCTCCGTCAGAGACTCTTTACCTAGATCGGAGTTGCGGTGTGTCAGACTGACACAACGCAACATCGATCGCCGCGATGTGCGCCCCTGGGTGCGAGCAGCGGCTTAATATCCTGAGGACAACAAATGACGCCCAGTCAGGATATTTAAACCACTTTGCCGCCGTCATTCTGCTATATGGCGGGCGGCAAGTGGTTAAAAGAGATGTATGTTTTTTTTTTTAGTATCATACTTAACTAGGTGGATGCAGCATGAGTCCAATGCTGCATCTGTCTCCCGGCGCATCTAACACTGAGAAATAAGCGATTGAACACTGCCGATTGCTCGATTCTTGCAGCTCTCCGCTCTGCACCCCTGCGCTCACTAGAGCGCTTTGCTGTGGAGAGGGCGGGAGCGGCCGGCTCAGGCTCTTAGCGGCTCGCTCCACGTAGTTATAAGGCTTTCCATCCAGAGCGGTGCCTAAATGGGAGAGTGATGTAGTCACATTTGAGGAGGAGCAGTGGGAGGAGGCTCTGCAAGCAATTTAGCTGTGCTCTCTCAATGTGGTGTAACGTCTGTCCCAATTGTATATTGTCTTGCGGGTGAACCTTACCCCTGCAAGATTGTATAGCATGGCAATAATTAAAAGCTCTGAGTGTACTAGGTGCTCTAAGGACCATGGAGAGCTTATCCACCTGCTGTGGCGTTGCCCCAAGCTACATCTCTACTGGTCAGGAGTTGTTGCCACCATTAATAGGATATTTCAGGTCAATATCCAAATGGACCCTAAGCCCTGTATATTGGTAATTCTAGATGACCTTCCAATTGAAAACAACCCTAAACAAGCCATAGCCTGGGCACTTTTTCAGGCACACAAGCTTATTCTCAGGAAGGCGAGAGAGCCTCCTACCCTACGAGAATGGACTACTCAAATGGGGGACACCTTGCGCCTGGAAAAGTAAATTTTTTTCAGCACCGGGGTCGCCCGGGAAAGTTCAATGCTCTATGGTCTCCATGGTTAGATACTCCCGGCCTTTTACTAGTCGATTTGGTACTGGACAGACGGTTAACTCTACTAATGCTGCATAACTGTTGGGTTTTGGGCTGTTATACTACCCCGATCTAAAGGAGCTGGACATAAGTCAAGGGGCGGGACAGGGCAAGAAAAGCAATAACTGTACAAACATTTTTGTTCGTAAAGGTGGATTGTGGAGACATGTCTGATTGTATATGAGAATGTTTTATTGTTTATCTCAATAAAATTTGTATATCTCAATATAAGTTATATAAAAACCCTAATCAGAAGCCCGTGGGAAAGGGGGGTAATTACCATGCAAATATATTATATTACATGCTTCTATCAAAGATGTAGAAGCTACCTGCAGATGTTGGGAAACAGTGCCATCTAGGGCATGCATACAGTCCTAGAACTTCGACTACACATAGACAGTGCTTTCTAGAGTTGTAAAAGATCTTTCTACAAAAGATCTTTCAATAAACAGTACATATGAAAAGGTGGAGGACTTTAGAGAAGCCAATCAATAAAGAAGGACTTTTAGAGGTGCATAAGTCTTTACATTAGCTGATCAAAAAATTCACAAACGTGAACTGTACTTTATCTTGGAAGCCATACATTTTTAGCGAATACACATATATCTTTAATTAATAATCAAGAGTTATATCCCATTTTAGTAATGTATACATATCCATGTGTCTTTACCAATAATCTATATGCTTTGCTTACTATATATATAAATCCTTGTAGGAACATATATTTCAATTGTTGAAAAACCCTTGTAACTGTATGGAGTAATCGGCAAATAATAGCTTTGAAGCGTGAATGTGTATCTAAAATATATAATGAAAATGAGTACATGTACATTAGGTATGTCATTCCTCATAACATCATCATCACCATATAGAGTAAACCCTAGTTTAAACAATCTATTCTACTGTACATACCATGGAATTTGTGACTCTCAATGCAGGTCTAAAAATCTCCCCTGTGGGACTGCAAGGGGAAACAAGGGCACATGAAAGTTTATACAATATCTTTATTCCTAGTTTGAAAAAAAAAAACAGTCTTTTTAATATTTACAAATGGTACATATCCCAGGAGGTTAACCACTTGACCTCTGAAGAATTTACCTTCTTAATGACCAGAGTAGTTTTTGCTATTCAGCACTGCGCTCTACTTTAACTGGCAAATACTCGGTCATGCAACGCTGTACTATATGTACACAAATTAAATTTATATATTTTTTTTTCACACAAATAGAGTTTTCTTTTGGTGGTATTTGATCACCACTGGGCTTCCAATTTTTTGCGCTATAAAAGGAAAATTACCAAAAATTCAAATTAAAAAAAAAATCTCACAATATTTTCTACTTTCTGTTTGAAAAAATATCAAATAAAATCGAATTTCGTCATACATTTAGGCCAAATGTATTCTGCCACATGTCTTTGGTAAAAAAAAAATCCCAATAAGTGTTCATTAAAGAGGTTGTAAACCTCTCTGTGGAAGTTGTACCTAAAGGTATGCCTAAAAATAAAGCCGCGTACACAGGAGCGGACTTTTCGACCGGACTGGTCCAACGGACCGAGTCCGGTGGACAATTCGACCGTGTGTGGGCTTCATTGGACCTGCAGCGAACTTTTTCGGTTGAAAATCTGACGGACTTTAGATTTGGAACATGCTTCAGATCTTTCCGTTGGACTCGAGTCCGGTCGAAAAATCCTTCATCTGTATGCTAGTCCAACGGACAAAAACCGAAGCTAGGGCAGCTATTGGCTACTGCTCTGCCAACTTCCTTTTTTTTTTGTCTGGTCATATGTGATCACGTACCAATCCGTCGGACTTTGGTGTGATCGTGTGTAGGCAAGTCCAGTCGTTAGAAAGTCCGTTGAAAGTCTGTCGAAAGTCCGTCGTAAGTCCGTCAAAAGTCTGTCGGAAAGACCGTCGGACCTTTGTTGTCAAAAAGTCAGACCGTGTGTACGCGGCATAAGGCTTACTTATAGGTACTGTAAATATCTCCTAAATGTGCGCCGTTCAGGAGATATTTACTGTGTTTTGCTCTAATTATGTCATCGGCTCTTGCGCTGTAAAGAAATTAGGCCATTTCTTTACAAGCGAGTGCCGTGACTGGCGGCTCCCGCATGCATGATTGGGACTGACGTCACACGGCTCCGGCCAGCCACAGAGCCACAGTCTACGGCCCCGGAAGGAAGACAGGCGAACATGGATGCGGCCTGCAGTGTGGACGGTGCGGGCTTCGTTTGCAAGTAAGTGTCACATAATGTGCTAGTATGCAATGCTTTTACTTTGCAGAGGCAAAGGAATGAAGTAAAACCCATCAGTTTAATTAGTTTGTGTGAATGTTATAGCGTCTACAAACTATGATATATATACTGGAATTTACACAGCTTTTACTTTCAGACTGCCTATCACATTTCATGAGGTGCTAAAATGCCAGGGCAGTACAAACCTCCTAAATTACCCCATTTTGAAAAGTAGACACCTCAAGGTATTTGTATACAAATGAGTGCGCAATCCTAACAATATGATAAATTATTAGACAAAAAAAAAAAACAACAAATTAGCATTATAAAAATGTCCACTTTAGTGATTAAAAATTTTAAAAAATGTGTCCATAGGTGCCTTAGTGTAGAATCCTGAATATCCAAGCTTTTGTGCAATATGTTCTTTTACAATTGATGACAAACAAAGCCTCTTAGCAGAAAGGATGGATCCCAGGTTATGGGGAGCAAACGCGCTCGGTTTAATTAAGACCAGCTGCGATATTCCACTCCTTCAACTCCGCCAAGAGACCTGGTAGTACTGGTAGCTTCGCCTGGATATGGGAATAGTTCCAATATATTCCCCGCTTCACCGATTATCCTGCTGAGTGCTCTCCAGCACAAGAGAATATTAAGAAGGGAGAAACTTCATAGTGCAGTATGTAAACGGATGTTTATTGAACAGTTCCTTTGCACTTTACAAGAAAAACAAAAGATTCAGACAAAACACAGTCCGACTTCGGGAGTGATTTCAGAGACATCCGTGTGGGTTACTGCACAGACGTCTATACAAATCGCACCCCAAAGTCAACAAAAGTAGTACAGAAACTACTTTTGGGAATTGGTGTGGCTCCGCAAAGACAGCTTTGCACCAATTCAAACGGTGCCATTGCCAGCATTAGTCGCCGATTTGGCATGTGATTTGACATGTCTGCCTTCACACCAGCCAATCTGGTCCAGCCTGCCTCCATACTAGTTATTCTGGCCAAGCCCATACCAAATTGAACCTTTTATTCTAGAACTACCTGCCACTGCCTCAACTATAGGTCGGTCTACTCCTGATTCCTCCTCTGATCCGATTTCTGCCTTTCCATATTGGGGACTCTGTGGCCAGGCCGCATTCCACAGCAATAGCATCTGCTCAAACCTGTCTGAGAAGCTCTATCCATTATTGGGACAGACTAACTCATTCAGGCCTAGTGGGGTCAACCATTTCCCAAAGCTACTATGCATCAAGCTCATGTTCCAACCTCCCAGTCTGACTCTACTGAGCTTCGACCTGCTACCCATATTCAGTCTGATGCCGCTTATCCTCTGCCAACTGCCCAGCCTGATGATCCTGTACCTGATACCCAGCCTGATGGTTCTGCTCCTGATGCCCAGCCGGAGGTTCCTGTGCCCGATGACCTGCCTGCCTCTGAAGGTCCTTTACCTGATGACCCACCTGACTGTGACAGTTCTGTGCCCAATGACTTGCTTACCTCTGATGGTGCTGTACCCAATGACCTGCCTGCCTATGATGGTGCTGTAACCAATGACCTGCCTGCCTATGATGGTCCGCTATACAATGACCAGCCTTCCCCTGCCTCTAATGACCCAGTACCCTGTCTCTGATGATCCTCTGACCGATGACCAGCCTGATCTTAATTACACTCCACCTACCACCCAGCCGGGTTCTGACTCTGCGCTTACTGCCCAGCTAGTTTCCATTGATTTTTATGCCTGCTGCTAAGCATGCAAAGGTACCACCTGCTGTTGGGTCTGACACCTTTAATTCTTCATGTGCCTTGTATGGGTTACCCGTTTGGCCTGAGATTCTTTTTACAGTTGGCTCGTTTGTGTTTCGTTTGCAGTATGTTGCCCCAATGGCACCAAAGCCTGGTGATCCAGACATCTTCATAACCTTGGTAGTGGTGCGCTCCAGGGGAGTGGCAGAGTACCATTTATGCCTTGCTATTGCCAATATGCAATTATCACAACTCCAGGTGTACTATGCGACCCGTGTCGCGTAACCAGCGCCTTGGGGAAAGCTGATTGGCCATTGATGTGTGAAACAAGTCCTGGAAACCAGGCAAGCTACATGGTTATAACAAGACATTTCGGTGTAATGCCCCGTACACATGGTCGGATTTTCCGATGGAAAATGTCAGATCGGAGCGTGTTGTCAGAAATTCTGACCGTGTGTGGGCTCCATCGGACATTTTCCATCAGATTTTTCGACGCACAAAGTTGGAGAGCAGGAGATAAAATTTTCCGACAACAAAATCCGTTGTCGGAAATTACGATCGTGTGTACACAAATCCGACGGACAAAGTGCCACGCATGCTCAGAATAAATAGAGATGAAAGCTATTGGCCACTGCCCCGTTTATAGTCCCGACGTACGTGTTTTACGTCACTGCGTTTAGAACGATCGGATTTTCCGACAACTTTGTGCGACCGTGTGTAGACAAAACAAGTTTGAGCCAACATCCGTCGGAAAAAATCCTAGGATTTTGTTGTCGGAATGTCCGAACAAAGTCCGACCGTGTGTACGCCCTATCAAAATTCCAGTGTTGTCACTAGAGGTCGACCGATATGGGTTTTTCTCTGGCCGATGCCGATATTTAGAAATCGCGGTGGCCGATATGTGATGCCGATTTTTTTGGGCCGATATATTAGGCCGATTTTTTTTTTTCCCTTCATCTCAAAAAATCTAACAGTTAGACCCCTTTCACACTGGGGCGTTTTTTAGGCACTTTTGGGGCTAAAAATTACGCGCCTGTAAAACGGATCCCCTGCAGTCTCAGTGTGAAAGCCCGAGTACTTTCACACTAAGGCGATGCGCTGGCAGGATGTTAAAAAAAAGTCCTGCAAGCAGCATCTTTGGAGCAGTGTATACCACCACTCCTGCCCATTGAAATCAATGCGCAACGCTGCCGAAGGGCCTGCAAAGCGTTTCGGCAGAGGTGCTTCAGGGGCGCATTTAACCCCTTCCTCGGCTGCTAGTTGGGATATAAGCGCCCTGCTAGCGCCGCTAAAATGACCGTAAAGCGCCGCTAAAACTAGTAGCGTTTTACCGTCAACGCATGCCCGCTCCAGTGTGAAGGCAACCTTAAGTGATACAGAAAATTTTTTACATTTAAACATTTATTAAACAAAACAAACCTCCAATCAGTTCACTTGTATGTAGAATTTAGATTAAAAAAAAACAAAAAAAAAAAATATATCTTAAATATTAAATACACAAAAACTGGTAATCAAAACTTTTGGACGATAAAAAATGGGCTAACTTTACTGCTTAGGTTTTTTTTAAAATTTATTAATGTATTTTTTAAAAAAAAAATTGCGTTTGAAAGACCGCTGCACAAATACCGTGTGACATAAAATATTGCAAGAACTGCTATTTTATTCCCTAGGGTCTCTGCTAAAAAAATATATAATGTTTGGGGGTTCTAAGTGAGTTTCTAGCAGAAAATACAGGATTTTTACTTGTAAGCAACAAATGTCAGAAAAGATTTAGTCTTTAAATGGTTAAACTGAGAGCTTCTAGGAGTTCAGTTCATTCATACGTGTAAACATTGCATCTCTTCAGGTTCAATTTATCAGATTTGGCAGGCTGCCCAGAGAGGAGAGAAGTCCCTTCACAGAAGATTTCAGGCAACTTGTATTGACTTCTATTACAGAAGTCATTTGCAAGTCGCGCTGAACTTATATCGGCCTTTTTTATCAGCACAATCGGCCGATGCCGATTAAGTAAAAAACACCAAATATCGGCTGATATATCGGTCGACCTCTAGTTGTCACATGACCTCAAGGCTAAGTTTGTGGTTAACCAATGGTAGCCCAACGTTGGGGTACCTGCTGTCTTGAGGGATCAAATGTTCTACCTCTGAGAATCTGGCCAACAGGATACCTAGTCAGTTGCCTAACCCTAGCGGTGCAGTACATAGTCAGTCACCAGACCCAGGCAGTGGAACACCTAGCCTATTATTGGATCCAGGCAGCAGGGTGTCTTATTTGGAACCCGGCACTTCTTTGGCCCATGAGAGACTTTCCCTCTGGACTTATTTAGGAGCTATGTATCTTTTATGGACTCATTCAGCTATGCTGCTCCTAAGAGGGGGTGGAGCTGTGGCTCCCAGACCTATAGGTTGTAGTTGCAGTGTCCACCAGCGGGTGTCTCTCAGCAGCCAGCAGTTCCTAGCAATAAGCCATCATCTGACCCTGACTGCTGGGAGCATATTTAGTCCTCCCTCTGCTACTCCATTTTTGCCATTTTACCCACCTGCCTGTTCCTGCTTCCGTGTACCCTCCCCCTTGCCCTGGCTTGCTCCCTGCTCCTTCCCTGATACAGACTATGCTTCTCAGCCATATCCTTCTGCCTATACATAGTTATTTGGTTGCCTTAGATAGTTGTTAGTGCTGTCATTTATTAGATTCACTGGTTTTAGTATACTAGATGTGTATTGATATTGTTGTTGTTTTATTCACTTTATCTTTAACCACTTAAAGACTAGCCTCGTTTTGGATTTTAGGTGTTTACAAGTTTAAAACAGGTTTTTTTGCTAGAAAATTACTTAGAACCCCCAAACATTATATATTGTTTTTTTTCTAACATCCTAGAGAATACAATAGCGGTCATTGCAATACTTTTTTTTGCACCGTATTTGCGCAGCGGTCTTCTAAGCGCACTTTTTTTGGAAAAAATTCCCTTTTTTGAAAAAAAAAATAAGACAACAGTAAAGTTAGCCCAATTTTTTTTTTATATTGTGAAATATAATGTTACGCCAAGTAAATTGATACCCAACATGTCACGCTTCAAAATTGCGCCCGCTCGTGGAATAGCGTCAAACTTTTACCCTTAAAAATCTCCATAGGCGACGTTTAAAAAATTCTACAGATTGCATGTTTTGCGTTACAGAGGAGGTCTAGGACTAGAATTATTGCTCTCACTCTACCGGTCGCGGCGATACCTCACATGTGTGGTTTGACCACCGTTTTCATATGCGGGCGCTACTCACGTATGCGTTCGCTTCTGCATGCGAGCTCGTCGGGACAGGGCGCTTTAAAAATTTTTTTTTTTTTTCTTTTATTATTTATTTTATTTTATTTATTTTTTCACTGTTTTTAAAAAAAAAAAAAATTTGGATCACTTTTATTCCTATTACAAGGAATGTAAACATCCCTTGTAATAGAAAAAAGCATGACAGGTCCTCTTAAATATGAGATCTGGGGTCAAAAAGTCCTCAGATCTCATATTTAGACTAAAATGCAAAAAAAAAAAAAAAAAAAAAGTCGTTTAAAAAAATGACACTAAAAAAATTTGTGCCTTTAAGAGAGTGGGCGGAGCCGTCGAATGACGTCGCTCCGGCCGTCACATGGTATGGAGACGGGTGGGGGCCATCTTGGCCTCACTTGTCTCCATACCTCAGCAGGGAAAGGAACCGATCGCCTCCGCCGCTACCGACGGCTCCGGTAAGCGGCGGAGGGTGCGGGAGAGCGGCGGGGGGGGGGGTGGCACCTCTCCCGCCGCCGATAACGGTGATCTCGCGGCGAACCCGCCGCAGAGACCACCATTATCGTGTACAGAATCGCTCACTGTAAAGATGGATATCTCGGTTGTGGCAGCAGCTGCTGCCGTTACCGAGATATCCATCTTCAAAAAAATGACGTATATATACAGTGAGCGGGGCTGAAGTGGTTTTAATAAAGCACATTTTTAATACCATACTTGTGCTTGGTGTTCTCTGTGCAAGTGCACAAATTTCTGGTCACGCCCATCTCACAGGATACCAGCACTTAGTTGCCCTGACAGGCTTATACGTTCTATTTTTTAAACTGCGGATGAGAAATTTCCTCCTTCAGCAGTATGTATTCTGAAAGCAGCACACTGCTGCTGTCAGAATAAACAGATCAGTGCTCAATGGCGACCCTAGGGGGGGCCAGAGGGGGCCCTAACCCCCCCAACATTATGCTGTGCCCCACCATGTGCCCCCCAAAAAAAAAAAAATTTTTTTTTTTTTTTTTTACAAAAAATCAATGTCTAAGAGGGAGAGAGTCCCCTGTCAGCTCCTGCGGGTGATTCCTCCCCCCTCCCTCTGCTTGCTGGCACTGCATAATGCGAGCGCTCATACAACCACGGCCGCCCGATCTGCTCCTTCACCTGCATCCTCATTGGCAGGGAGAAGAGCGAGTTGCAGGAAGGACTCCACCAGGACTCTCAGTTACTGAAAAAACAGACTGATTTCTCCCATCCTTAGGACAGGACAACCAGCCTGAAAATTCCAAGAGATGCCAGACCAGCGCTGTCAATAGCAGGGGCAGGACAGTAAGAGGAGGCTGGGGAACCCCACAGTGGAACACCAGGGCCCGGAGGCAAGACAACCTTTGTAACCCTGATAGTTCTCCCACTGCTTTGGATCCTTATATTTTCTTGGTATGCTGGTGACATATATATCTCTTGTTTTCTGCCACCCTGGGGGGCCCCCAATACAGTAGGAAGGGAGCTCACTGCAGAACATGTGAAAGGGCCGTTGTGGGATCGTAGTAAAGGGCCCCAGTGTGTGTGTGTATATATATATATATATATATATATATATATATATATATATATATATATATATATATGCGCGCATTTTATAGTTGCCCCCCTACTTTTGTCCCTGTCCCCCCATGTGCCCCCCCTAAATTTGAAAGCTGGAGACGCCACTGTCAGTGCTGTAGCTGATTGGCGTTCCTGCATAGCAAACAGCAATGGTTAACAATAAACACAGTAACAGTATAACATTAACTCAATACAACAACTTTTTTTTTTTTTTTTTTTACGCTGCCAAGAAATGGGCTCAGGCAGTTGCCTGAGGGACAGTTAGCTGTTAAGAGCGAGTGAACTTGGAATCCACACATCCAAAAGCCACAGTGACTATGGTGAAGCCAGGATCTTAAGAGAAAAAAACTCTACATAAAAAAGTAAGCTTCTCTCAGTAGAGGAAAGATTTATGTTTCCTTAGGAAACTTTACAAACTAGCTTGAGGAGAGGCAGCAAGGGAAGACTGCCAGACATTTACACATTATAGGAAGAAATCTGCTATAAACTCAAGAATCACAGTTCAGGAAGCCAGGATTTGGTCTAACAAGTTGGCTGCTTCTGAGGACTGCTTCTCTGTGACATCTCTTGACCAATTGGACTATCTTCCATCTGGAGCCCAGACGTGGAGGTCCCACACTTTGGTGTTTACACCATATGCCTTGTTGACTCACTGAGCATATGCCCATTTGAGTCCTCTTACTCCGCTGCATTGAACCAGGCTGGAGATCGGCACCTGAAAATCAGTATAGAGCCAGGGGGTGGCTCCAAGGCGTGTTTTGACACAGTTAGTAGCTGGGTCACACGCTCTGAGGTGAGCGCAACAACCTGGGGATGGGGGGGGGGGGGGGGTCACTGAAGTGCACCGGAGCATGGCTTGCAGCACCTAGGATCTGAAGAGCATTTTGGATGACACCATATATGGACACTGCTTTATGCACTTATTTTGATATTGATTTTTAGGACTTTTTTTCACTTATCACATAGGATTGTTGAACAGGACTATTTGATATCAGTGTGGAGCACTGGGCACTTTATATCTATGTATGCACTTTAATATTTGTTGATATTCTATATGCACCTTGCACTTTAATGCTGTTTTGTATGAATAGTTTTTATACATGAGTTTTTTATTTTTGATTGACCCAGTATTTGTTTATAACTTACACACAGGAGTTTACATATTGATTTGGTTCACTCTAGCGCAGCGCATAATATCTCTCTACGTTAGTTTGCACGGTTATGAATTGTGATCTGCGCCTGCAGCTGGGTATTATCACTTGTCACTTTATTGGCATTGGACTGTTGTGGCTCGCAAGATTTTTTCTTTGTTTGTCCAAAGCATTAAGGTGAGTGGTTAGTGAAGCACGAGTGGTGGCTGAGACTGCAGGATTTTTTTTGCATGGTGGTGGATCATTTATGATTTTTTATGGACTATTGTTTTACATCACAGTGCAAATAATATAATCACTTTATATGGACATTTGTGCACTTCATTAATTATATGTTTTAATAGATAGCACACTTGCTCAATTTGGGTTTACTATAAATTGTGTTTTGATTCATTGATTTTATTATTTGAGGTTGCGCTACAGTGTATGGTTGTGTTTTATAACTTTCTGTAGTGTGGCGGAATCACTCTTTTTGTGGGATTTGTTTTGTTTTTTAAGCACAGAGGGAGGTTGCGCTAATCGTATTTGCTTGGTTTTTGGTATAAATGGGATGTACCTGTAGCTTTCTTTTTTTTTTTGCAAGCGTCCAATTGTCTGAAGGTAGCTGCATATGATTAACCCCTTAGTGACTAAGGATAAAACAAATACAATACAATTTTGCAACTTTGATATGTGTTAGTAAAACTGCACATATCATCAACTACAGTCAACTACTTTGTGCATCCAGGAAGAGTATACCTTTTTTTTTTTTATGACAAATTGGGCTTTCGTTTGCTTGTAAATGATAACACATCTTCAGATTTTTTTATCAAAGGAAAACTGTTCCAAAGTAGTAAAAAAAGGCTTTTAAAAAAATGTAGCTGTATATTTCTTGCCGTTACCATAACTTAACACCAAAGAACAACTCAAAATAAATGCTCCTTCTCCTGATTATCGCATTGATACCACATATGTGTATGTTAGTAGTAGGTGTACCTGTAGTAAAGCCCAGTAACAATAATGTGCGTTTTGCTTTTTCTTTATCCTACCTAAAACACACTGACACTCATACTAAATTTAAAAAAGTTTTTTTAAATCTTACCCAAAATACACTGACCTAGAGCAAATCTTTCTTTACTTTTAATCTTTTTTTTTACACTTTTGATTACATCCATCTCCCCTGCAAGAAGAGAAAAATTAAATGCATGTTCTCTCCATTCAGAAGAGAAAGAAAACACTCAGGGCAGGCTGCACAGTGACTGATTACTTTGATAGCCAATCAGAGGCTATCAAGGCGATCAGGTGACTAGGAACCAGGAGTCCTGGGTCCTGATCGTTAGTACAAGACCCAGGGCTCTCAGTGAAAGCCCCATCTCTGTGCTGAGAGCTCGCCACACAGTGACACAGACAGGTACGCATATATATATGGCCTCACGAATAAAGACCTACTTCTGCCAAGCCACATACTGTTTATGCACACTGTCGGCGAGAAGAGGTTAAATACAAAAGATCCTGCGTCCCGTAGAACTAAAAAATATTCCATATAAATCAGTCCACATCGGTTGTTCTTGTTTATTTATTTGGCTGCCCTTTTTTTTTTTAATTTGTTGTAAAACGCATGTTGTTCACAAAGATCAATAGGTGAAGGAAATATATGCACATAAATCGGATGGGTCAAGGAAGTGACTCATCCCATAGCAGACTACTCCATCTGAGCAAGATCATGGCTGAAAGGGGCTACTTTTGATGTGAATGTCTCTAGGTAAGGTTTCTGGTGCTGGGAGGCAGGGCTTCTGATCATGTGACGTGATTGGCTGTCACATTGTTTACATGATCAGAAATCTCAAGTTTGCAAGTAGAGATTGTAGCTTTTCATTAGCCACAGGTAACTGTGTCGGGAGCGTGCTCTGGGCACAGCTCTATTTACATTCAGTTACGCATATATGCAGCTGCTTGGCTTTAAGGCCCACACACCGAGAGGCCACGTATATGTATATACCACAGTCAGCCTTGTTCAAAGTGAACTTCAACTAATTACCAAAGGTAATCCCATTCGTGATGAAACAAATAGGAATTTTCATGTCATAGCTACTCTGAGTGGGAACTCTTACCAGAAACCGTGGACCTCTTTTTTGAGCGAGGTCATATGCACTTGCAGATATAGCCCTCTGCAGGGTCAGATGTTTTGCCTCATCCCGGGAGCTCTCCGACAATGTTTTACACTTGAAAACTGCACAGATCTGACAAGAGGATAAGGAACCTTGCGGCTGGATTTGAATTATGCCTTTCCCAGACCAGTGCAATAAAGGGAACATAGGAGCTGCAATTGCTGACCTCCCTTGGACAATGATACCTGGCTATCTCTGGTTTCAGTATTTTCACAGGTCACTAACCTGGAAAAAAAATCACATAAATCAGTAAAGCATTACTGATTTATGTGATTTTTTTTTCCAGGTTAGTGACCTGTGAAAACACTGAGCTAGCCAGGTATCATTAGAGACACCTATATTCATTTATACATTTGTATATCACCACAGAAAAGTGCATCAAAACACACTAAAATAGGAGTATGAACTTAAAATATCCATGCTATTAATAAAAAAACAGTCCCAGTATAGTGTTTAGTGCAAATAAATCCAAAAGGTGAAAAAAGTGTGCAACTCCAAGAAAGTCATGCTGTTCCTCTTCACCCAACAAGTGTACAGCCTGGTGTGAGAGATTGCCAGTTGGGGTGTAAAAATGTTTTGACGTTTTGCGACTTCCTTTGAGTAAAAGTGGTCAATAATTCCCCGGTGAGTGCGCTGCACAATTGCTGGGTGAAGAGGAAGAGCTCGACTTTTAGTGTAGCACACTTTTTTTCACCTTTGGATTTATTTGTACTAATCACTATATTGGGACTGTTTTTTTTAATACCATGGACATTTTAAGTTCATACTCTTAATTTAGTATGTTTTGATGCACTTTTCTGTGTGGATTTTTAGATTTTAAACTGTTGTCTTGTATGCTTTTTTTTTTTTTTTACTATACAAATGTATACATTGATTTATAGGTTCTGAAAGACCGCTTATTTAAAAGTTGTGGTGAACAAAAGGAGATAAAATGGGGTTGATTTACTAAAGGAAAATTATACTGTGCAGTACAAGTGCTGTTGCTCCAGAGCTTGCTAAATGAGGTAAAGCTTTACTTTGCAAAGAATACCCAATCACATGCAAGGAAAAAAAAAAAAATTTGCATTTTTGCTTGTGCACGATTGGATGATAGAAATAAGCCCCTCAAATCTAAAGCAACTGCACTTAAAGTGGAGTTCCACCCACTTTTACAACTTGGTCTTAAAGGAAAGACCACCCCTTGTTTTTGGATAACAATTTTTTTTCCTTTCCTACCTTTTCTGAAGTACCTAATATACTTCCGTCCTAGCTCGGCCACGGCCCAGTGCTTCATTTCCTCCTGCCCCCTGCTGCCTTCTGGGACCTATGTGTGTCCCAGAAGACAATGGGGCCATTCAGAAAGCACAGCGTGACTCGCACATGCGCAGTAGGAAACCAGCTGTGAAGCCTGAAGGCTCCACTGCCAGTTTCCCTTAGTTACAATGGCGGGGCCTGCACCCGATCCGATAGACGGAACGGCCTTAGGAGGCTGACATTGCGGGCTCCCTGGACAGGTAACCGTCCATATTAAAAGTAAGCAGCTACAGTGTTTGTAGCTGCTGACTTTAAAAAAAAAAAATAATAATGCTCTATGTATAAGCTCAGCAGTCAAGGTAAGTGGAAGTAAATTCCCTGATACAAGTCCAGCTCATGTGAAAGATGACCTTAAATAAATGGCCTTTAGTAAATCAATCTCAATGTGTGCTATATTTCATACAACAAGCTGCATGCAAGTTGACCTCAGACTGTGGTTAATTTATGGAGAGAGGAAATGAACCAATTACAGGAGAAAGGGAGTAAAGTTGATAATTGAATCCTGAATTATAGTAGCTAAAGCAGGAACTTCAGGCAACTATTTTAACACCTTCTAAGTTATGCATTCATTAAACATCATCAAATATATTTAATACAAAACTAACATTAAGAACCTGGTTCCATCTTGATTTTACCTTCTCTTCTTTGCATCACTTTTCTTAGGAGCTGGGGATTGCACAACCTTAAAGTAGTAGTTCATCTTAAAATGAACCAACTAAAAATATACTTGTAGCCACGTTCTAAGACTAACCTATCTAGCCCTATAAAGAAGAAATTGCTATACTTTTTCTTTTTCTCTCTATATATACATATACACACGTGATCCTGTGCACAGCGGCTGCTCTGTAGCAGTAAAACTGGTATAGTGTGGTCGGCAAATGGTTAATATGATCTAGTGGAACACAGTATTTTTCAGGGTGTCAGACTATGGCCCTCATATCAGCTTCTCTGCTATTATCTGGAAATTGTAAACTTGTTAATTAGTTGTTATAGTGATTTCAGAGGCTCTTCACTTTCAAGGATATCTATTTTGTAAACATCACACAAATCGACTCATACAAACTGTAATTCTTTAATCCAAATCCAAAGTGATACACTGATTCATATCTGGATTTCATACTCTTTATATAGCTATTCTGCTCATCGCCTATACGCATTTATATACATTTTTTTTTATCCAGAAACAAAAATATAACCGTTTCCATACAGTAAACATTTTTCCATATTGAAGATACATTTACATGTAGTTATTTAAGGCACAATATAAATATAGAATGACAAATCATGACGCACCAAGCCAGCCATTCTCATAATACGCATTATCCTGCTACAGAGGAATTATGCGTTTAGCATTCTAGCGCAAAATAATACAAACAGCAACACAATTTTTAGCGGTAGTAAAATCCCTTGTACAACAGAGAAACTAGAAGAGTAGAGAGCAGGGCTTATTACTTCCTATAGAAAAACCTTGATCAAGGGTCTTTATTATAAGATAGAAATTATCCATAGAAAGCTTAACATGCCAAAATAGAGGGACACCTGCTCTCAGTGTCCAAAAAGATTCTCCCTTTCAGTCTCTCAGTATAATATGGAATGATAGGGAGAGTGTCATATGTTGGTATGGGCAATGTGTAGGAATGACAGGACTGAATTTATTAAAATAGATTTTTGGGGAGATTACAAAATTTTGTCAAAATTAGCCTCACATTTTTTTCATGTAGGACTGATTTGTTTATATAGAAAGGGGGTTTCCATTCATACATTGCTGAAAGGGGTGGCTTAAAGGCAAGGTAGTTTTTTTTTTTTAGTACATTTTATCAAAGCAGCATAGCATTCAAAATTAGAGGTAATTTAGTGGCAAAATAAATTTTGCCAAAATCAGTCTGCAGATACACCGCATTAAGGAGGGATTTCCCAGCAGATTGTTTGTTAAGGTCCTGTATTTTTATTACCAATAGCAACTGGTCAACAGTTTTAAATTGTCCTGGAAAAGGAACAGCAGAATTGTGACTTGTTGCTGTTAGTTTACAAAACACTTTCTCTTCAACCCTGTTTATACATGTGGCTGACAAATTACTGTTACATTAAAAAAACAAATGTCATCATCTTTCACATGAATCAGCAGTGTGCTACTTAAATTCTTAAATTAATCAATCTCATAAATAATAAATATGTGAAACAATCACAAATGCTTTCAATATTTCCCTTCAGCTTTCAATACACTGTAAACACATGTGCAACAAAAAAAAAAAAAGAAAAAGAAAAAAAAAGAAAAAACAACAAAAAACGAAACTTTCACACTAAGATCACTTGGTTGCATTTACTAGGTCTCATTTCTCAAGATCTCCCTTTTTAATTTGGAACCCTCCATTTTCCCACCAACCATCACATTAGACTTCAATAGACTAGTAGAGTCCCTACTGTGGTGGTCCCTTAAGTGTTTGGAGCCTTTTTAGATGCTAGTGATATATTCTCCTATTCTTCACTTTAAACATCAGTACTGTAGTCCATAAGGACATTCCAAAACATGCGTCACATGCATGGTGTTACAGGAAATAAAGTCCCTTAAAACAAAATTCCTTCTATTGGCATTAGAAATAAAACCATTCACCTTCTTCCTCTATCATTCAACGCAATCTTACAGGAGACACATCTCTGACATAGAATAAAAAAACAATACTATAAAGATAGTGATCTTTGACTTATCTTGGGGGGATCCTAAACATTTTGGACTAAACAGTCCCTAAATGTGGGTGTTTTATGGTATTACTACTCTGGGCCATTTGGGCAGCAATGGTCATCCTAGTACATTATCTTTTTTCACAATAAGCCAATATTTTTTTAACTGGTTCCAGACTCACTTCTATTTACGGGGGCAGAATGGCACCCGTGCACGAAACCCCGTAATGGGTTTCCTTTAAGAGCTGCCAGAGGTTGCGCGTGCCCGCTGCACGGGCACGAGCATTTGTATGTGGAGAGGAGGCATGTCGTTTGTTCCTAGAAAGTAGGAACAACGATATGTCTTCTCTCCTACTCAGTCCTATCCCCATACAGTTAGAACACACTGCGGGACCACACATTTAACCTCTTGATCATCCCCTAGTGTTAACCCCTTCCCTACCAATGACATTTACACAGTAATCTGTGCATTTTTATAGCACTGATCACTGTATAAATGTCAATGGTCCCAAAAATGTGTCAAAAGTGTCGGAATACCGCTAAAAAAAAAAAAAAAAAAAAAAAATTGCAGCTAACCACCATTACTAGTAAAAAAAAATAATAATAATAAAAATGCCATAAATCTTTACCATAGTTGGTAGACACTATAACTTTGGCGCAAACCAATCAATATATGCTTATTGTGATTTTTTACCAAAAATATGTAGAAGAATATATATTGGCCTAAACTGATGAAGAAATTTGTTTTTTAAAAACATTTTTGGAGATATTTATTATAGCAAAAAGTAAAAAAACATTTTTTTTTCAAAATTGTCGCTTTTTTGTTTATAGCGCAAAAAAATAAAAACTACAGTGGTGATCAAATAGCACCAAAAGAAAGCTCTATTTGTGGGGAAAAAAAGTATGCAAATTTTGTTTGGGTACAGCAATGCATGACCGTGCAATTACCAGCTAAAGCGACGCAGTGACAAATTGTAAAAAGTGCTCTGTTCAGGAAGGGGGTAAAACCTTCCGGGGCTGAAGTGGTAAAAATCCCTGTACCGTACGTTAAAATCAGTAATCAAAGCAACCTCTTCCACCCTTCTCCTCTCTTCCAGTATATTCTACATCTTTATATTTCCTACCTTTTATACATGTGCCCTACAATTCCTTCCAACTATATGCGTTCTCCTCAAACCTATGCAAAAGAATCTTAGATCTTTTACACTATAATTACTATCTCAGGTACAGTTCTATCTAATTTTATTAGTCAGCCTTTAGGGATGTTGGATATCCACTTAGGGGGTGGCAGCTATTTGTGGGGTTACAACCATTTCGATTTGTTGTTTTGAAAAAGGTTCTCATAGAAATATTCCTCCAATACTTAAAAATAATAAAATCCCAAAAATGAATTTCTATGTGGCTAGATAATTTAATTCCATACTCATTCATATTAATGTGTTCTAAATATTTCTCTAATTAATCCATGCCCCCCCTTCCATATTAAAAACTCTCCCTCAATAAAACACTTCCACAGAACCAAATTTGGTCATAAATAATTAAAAAAAACAATTCTTCCATTTTGCCATTAAAAAAAAAAAATTGCTAAACTTGGGGCAAATTTAACCCCTATTCCCTCACACTTCTAAACTCACCCTGGTCCTGGGGTGCATTGGACAATCCTACTAAAGCCCACCTAGCTGCACACAATGCATCCTGCTGACTTAATGACGTTATTCTCCATGCATTTGCTATGGGGACCAGAGATTGTGAACAGAGCCGAAAGGTGTTGCATTTGTGCTGGTATCTGCACTTTTTTTAAATTATTCTGGGGTTTTTAAAAAATAAGGGCTGGATCCCTCTGTTTCTTATATTTCAAGCTTGCTACTTATGGGCTAAGAGTCTGAGGACATAAGAAAGGACCATCTAGGATCTGACACTGCTTATAAAAGTGACAATTACCCTTTTATTTTATGAGATCACATCTTTCAAGTGAGTCAGTATGAAGTAGGGAGGAGCACACAGGTATTTATGGATTTCATCATCTTTTAAGGATATCAGCACCCTGTGAGGGATTGCACATATTGGATGTGAAGGGTTGCTTTTGGTTACCACTCGATGAACCACGACTGTATCGGCCATTTTAGTATAAATTTCAATTATACAACCAATTATATGTTTTTCTTTGTGGCACTTGTGTTTGCACGGTGCATATTAAATACTGAAAGCATTTTTGATTGTTCCATACTTATTAGTATTCATAAGATTGTTTAATTTAAAATTTAAGTAGCACTAGGATATATCCTGGGGGGAGCACTGTGTTTTTTAAAAATATGTTATTCAAAGCATTACCACATTACATTTTTTTTTTTACATAAAGTACCTCTTTGTTATAAATAAAACATACAGTATGTTCCCTAGCTCCCAGCCTAGGTATGTTAGATCACATTGACCAATCATTACTGCTGAGAGTCTATTTCTTTAAATTATCATTGGTATGAAGATCAAAAAGACTACAACAATGTCCACTATATATTGAAAATATTGTTTACATTTAATGGATATCCATCTATATACCTAAAGTCTCAGCTTGTACTGCCAAACAGCTACAGCAATTTGAGACTTTAATTCAACAACTGGTAAAAAAAGGCACAGTTTATCCTTGGTTCATCCTCCATCAATATACATAAAATAATGTAAATACTCCAAAACCTGTCAATAATTTTGGGCAGCTAGCGCTGATAGGTAAAATATGGATCTGATAAATACTCAAAAAATCTAAATGTCTACAAATAATTTTTTATTCAACAGATTTATGCTTCTGTTTTCAAATTAGACTTCTAACCAAAGATGTACATTCGTTCTGGGTGGCAGGTTTTAGCCTGTGTGTAAAAGCTACACTACCCGATATGTCCAAAAAAAAATTCTCCAAACAAATTGGCATCTTGAGCAAGGAACAGTGGAGAAACTTTGCACAAATGAACACGGGTGTTTTTGCTTCTTTAGAAAAATAAAAAACTAAAGAAAATGGTGGACTGTTAATGGCAGACTTAGACCTTCTGTAGTTAATTTTAAATGATTAACTTAACCCACTATCTGGTATTGAAACTCTTATTCACTGCTTTTTACTGACTTTTGCACAAAAAAAGGGAACTAAAGAATGGTATGAACATGGCACTACGGCGTATTCTGCTTCATTTAATAATCATTAAAACAGCATGATTAAAATTCAAAGGAAAACAAAACCATTGGAATGAAAACTTTCTACTTAAGCTGGCCACACACGGTAAGAATTCCTCAGGTACCAGCTGAAATTCGCTAAGTGTCTGCCCCCCCGCTTGAAAACCCCTGATTAAAAAAAATACTAAAAGGAGTCAAGCGGAAAATTGTTGGCCAAAAAGCAGCTACATCCAATCAGATGCAACCACTGCTTGGATATTTTTATAGCTGGCAGGGCTGGCTATCAAAATACAATAAGCACAGTGGGAAATTTGTATAAACATGCCGTATAGTGATGGAGGAATTTGTATATTGCTCAGCTGTGCTAAGCCCCCTCTGTCTCTGGCTTCATAGGCTTTTAACAAGAGGTATCTAATCTTGAAAAGCATAACAAAAATAGAACAAACTACGAACACACAAGGTGCTATGTAATGAACCTCCTGTAGTGGATGTAGGTTTTCCCTTTTTTATTTATTTTTTTTTTAAATGGTTTCTTATGGCAATAAACATGTGGAGGTGCCCATAAAAAAAATGAAAAAAAGACTTTATTATTAAATATATAGCATGCCATGTAAACGTATAGAATGTAGACATAAGCTGTTTTGCCATTACATTATAAAAGATTCCCACTGTACCGTGGTTATATGAGATTATGCAATTTAGGAACACAAAGTGGATGTTTACAGGGCTGTAATAATGTACAGTGGACTGTTTATCTTGCACAGAGACTCTCCCTGATCAAAACTCATATGTGTCAATGTTTATGATAAGCCTCAAACCAGAGATAGCTTGGACTTCAACCCTTTTACTGACACAGATGTAGAAACTGCTTCGGTGTGTTCAACACATGCTGCAGCTGCCGGGAGTGTGGGTAGATCTGACAATCCAACTGCCAAATGGAAGTGATCCACTCTAAACTGTGACATGTAAAGGCTTTAAAAGTGTCACCTATGAAAAATATAGGGTATTGAGGTTTTTTGCAGGTATCTATTTACTCGGCTTATCCTCATCTGTTATATTTTAACTACCACTATTTTATTCTCTAGGGTGCCTGCTTTCAGAAAGTATAAAATGTGTTGGGGGTTTTATAAAAAATTCAGGTCTGAAATGATTTTCTAATCATGTAAACAACCCCTCCCCCCGCCGCAAACACGGCTCTGACAGCGAAAGGATGAAAAAGTAACTTCATATTTGGTAATAAAATCATGGTGCAATTTCATAGAAAAAAAAAACGCTCTCTCTTTATTGATGCAGATAAACAAAGCTAAATGTATTTGTGTGTTTTACTAAGGCTTGACTCACATCAGTGCATGCCGGGAACACATGCAATATCACGTGCTTTCCTGACACGCACAGAAGCTCGCTGCTCTTTAGCAGAGAAGGTGCCATTAATTCTGATTGTAAGTTTTCTGAGTCCCCTTCCAAGTTCCACAAGTCCTGTTGAGCGTGCCACTAAATTTAACCTAATGGACCTTCCTGTGATGGTGTGACAATGATGCCGCACTGCTTCTAAACTCAGAGCAAAGTTGCCACTCATGTAGGCTGTGTCTGCTTGCACTACAGTGGGATGAGAAGACTTTGCAGGGGCATAGCTATTAGCACTGTCACTGCTGATTCACAAGCCTGTAGCTCAATCAATCTGCACCTAGTTAGCAACACCTTGTCCTGCCCACTGCTTCCTGGGTTGACAGCACTGCCAAAGTTGCTGAAACCCTCCCACTGTGGGCTGCAGTGTCTGGGGGGGAAGCATTTGAGTTACAAATAAGGAAGGTTTTAGCTCTGTCAAGGAAGGAGAAGTGTGGCCACTACTCCATTTTAATCTGTGAATTAGTTCTCCTCCCAGCTTAGGAAGCTGTGTTCATTACCATCTTTTGCAGGAGACAAGGATGTCTTCTATATACAGTACAGAAAGCCTACTAACTTTATCAGTCTATTTTGTGATATCTCTGAAGCTGAAAGTGTAATGGGCACGCACTCAATGCAGTTATACAGCCAAGTATATTGCATTGTAATGAACAATTGCCACCACGGTAAATCTTGTTGTTGACGAAGTCCAGATATGGTGCTACTCATTGCACAGCTAAACAAGTTTATTTTCTTAAAAACTGTAACTTACAAATCCCGCACTGTCAGCTTATCGTAATGTCAAGTCTGTTTTCGATATAAAGTAGATCTAAACCCTAACTGGATTGCAATTTATTTAATAAAGCACAGTGTTTAATAAACAGCTGCAACACGTTTCCCCATAAAATACTGTTGGTGATCTTCAGCTTTTTTTTTTTTAGCAACTTTTTACAGAACTGCAGCACATAATTGCTCTGGACTGGCTTTCGCATATTGACACAAGTGAAGCATGCCTGTACAAAATATGTTGGCACAGCTGTATATAGTCTCCAGCAAGAGTGCATGTGACAGGGCTTTTATGGCGATCTCTAAACTGAAGACCAGTAAAGACTTTTTAATCATTTCCTATGAACAATTTTTAACTACCAAGGTTTGTTGCCATTTTACAGGTGTGCACAGTTTTAAGTCTTGAAATGTTGTGTATCTACAGTATTTACTTGAAGAAACCTTCCATTTTAGCCACAAATTGGGCAATATATTATTGATTTTTGTTTACTGAAAATATGCATTTAATAAACAGTTGCACTAATAATGTGTGACATAAAAAAACTGCAACGACAACCATTTTATTCTCTAGGGTCCATGATTTCCGAAAATATATACAGTTTGGGGGATTTAACTTAGAACAAAAAAAAAAAAAAAAAAAGAGGAAAACCTGCTCTGGCAGTGAAAGACTTAAACCTGATTGAGTTTAGATCTACTTTAAACAGCCTAAGCATCTGGAATTCCCAGGGGGCTCTAAAAAAAAAAAAAAAAGACCTACTTCTGGTTCGATGACTCGAGAGCCTATCCTCGCCCCCCCCCCCCCCCCTCCTGTCATCTAAGCCACAATTTTGTGGCACTAATATTTGACCTCTAATGATCCAATAAAAAGGTGCTCTTTATTCAGGTAGCATGGCTCACTTGGGTGAGCCACAATTTAAAGAACTAAATACACAGCAGGAAGACCATCTGGTCATCGGGCAATAGGGTCCTTTCAAACCAGACTAACTTCAGAATGCAACATTTTTGCCCGATTCTTTCAGTAATGGAATTAAAACGGTTCTTTTAAAATTAAATTTAACAGATGTACTATAGTACAATATAGCCGACTAATTTAAAGTAAAAATATTCACAATAATCTCAGCATACCAACTACCCAGGATAATCATTATCTCCTGCAGGTCCTGAGCATAGTCATATTAAAATCAGCCATTATTTTAGAAGCTACTTATGGCCACTGTATGAACATCTGATTAAAATGAGATCCTCAGTAAAGGCAGCATCCATTACAGTAACATTGAAACAGCAAACAACGAACTGCCTCTGTAATCCACACAGCTAAAAGGATCAGCAATGTAGAGTTTACACTAATCCATCCGCTCAAGAACTTGGCATTGTCTGGCCCTCTAGAACTGAATGTCATTATAACTGTAATCCAAATCAATACTGCACAAAAAAAAAAAATACAAAATATAATAGTACATATTTACATGGTGGTAAATACAAAACTCCACCTGCTGTAAGCACACATCATATTCCCGGCTTTATAAAAGAATACCTTGATTTTTTAATGCAGTTAAAACACCCTATTGCACGTTATAAGAATGAGAACAAAGCTGCACGGCTAAGTAAGCTTCATGACAGTATATGACAAAGGTCTGCAAAACACCTAAAGGGGAGAAAAAGAAGTGTGCAGAAGACTCATGAAATAAATGGAACTATAAAAAAATATATATATCGGAAAATCCTGTGAGTGCGGTGCACTTATTCTCTGATGCTGCAGGTAAAAGGGGCCTTGAGACAGGTAGGCAGGTTAGTTGGAAACTGAAGTCCTTGATCCATCTTCAGTTAAATCATACCTGTAGAGAAAATGTTTTGTTTAAAAGTTTGCTTTATTATTATAAATAACTAAGTTAATACCTGGCCTAGGCTTTATTCACTTAGATGTTATTGCTTTCTCCATGCAGAAATTTGGTAATGCATATCTTACTCAAAAAACAAAAATGTAATATATTGCACCTTATCTTTATTTTCATCTGATAATCCTGTGGAAAGCACACTTCCTGTTCTAGGGTGGCTTTGAACACCCATCCATTGTACCCTTCAGAGACAGTCATGGTTGTCATCCAGGCTGGACTTCAACACACCTCCATCTCTTTACCTCTGACATTGGGGGGGGGGATTTGTAGGTAGCAAAATGAACTTTGTTTTACGCTTCCAGTTCAGATCACAGTAGGACACTGCATATCTGGCAAGATCAGGAGTGAAAGTGTTGTTCTTGCAGTATCTAAATTTTAAAGTAAAGATTTGAAGATGTAGCAGATAATCATCTTTGATATTAAGCTTAGGCAGCAAAAGTATTGCCTGGGGAATGTCACAATGACATCACCCTTAGGTCCCTTTCACATGGGAGCCGGAGGAGGATTATGCAGAGCAGACACAGACAAAGCCTGATGGCCATCCGATCTGATCCGCTAGGCTGATGGGCAACAGATCCCAATTCATCTGTTTTTAGTGGATAGGATATGATCAGATGTCGCCAGGTGTCAACAGACACATGTCCATTGACACCCACCGCTCCATAGAGTGTAATGGATGGTCCAATCGGAAAAACTGACAGGCGGACCCAAACATTTCAACAATGTGAAAGGGGCCTTATAGGTAACCTTTGCATTAGCTAAATAATGTGTATGTAAAGGCAAAACATTTTTTTTAGTTTTCAACAGAGTAGGGAATGGTTAGAACTCCTGTCAGGTTGGTCTCTTCATTGGGGAGATTCATCCCTCTATTTGTTCGTGTTACCATCCTCACTATGACAAAGTGTTAGGAAACCCCAAATTTTAGAGCTCTTATGAGAGCAAGAAATTCTTCAATGGGGACAAATATTCAAGTGACAACGGTCAAAGTCTGATTTCTTATCACTTTTTGCTGTGTCTCTGGGAAAGGAAGTAAAAGTAAATTTCTCGAGCAGGACACAAACAGAAAAAAAAATAACGTTTTGGCTATACATGCTCTTTAACAGACTTGTTGCCAACAGGGACCAGACTTTAGTTTCTCATAACAAAGAAACAAGAAATCTGACTGGCTGCTCTTGGGAATAGCTACCAATTTTGGTTAGGTCTTCTTTACTTTCATAAATCAGTTCAACAAGTTCTCTGACTGCCTAAAGATATCCAAAATTTCACATTGTCTTCTCAATTTTAGAACAATAAGAGACAACAAGGCTAGAAGGAAGATGTGTTTTTCGGGGGGGGGGGGGGGGGGGGGGATGTTAACCCTTGAAAACCTCTGCTTTGTTCAGCATTAGGATGTAAAGCTTTATGATGTGTAAAGCTTTATGATGGGGAAGGAGCTGTTGTGTCTGTATGTATCTGACTGTCGCAGTCTAATACTTCTACATAGAAAGAATGGCAACAAAATATACAAGGATTCATCAGAAACCACCCCCTGCTTTTGAACAGATCATTTTTTTTTCTGTGTGTAAGCCATTTGTATATATCTGTGTGTTTTATTAGAAGATAAATATTTCCTTCTTACCACTGCGTCCATCCTTTGGCAATTTCTTCTGAGTTTAGCTCCAGCAATAACTGTAAAATGAATAAAAATAAATCATTCACACCACTTCTTGATGCTATTGCTCTCAGGCGTATTCAGTTCCAACACAATCTGTGCAGTGACTGAGGCCAAGATTCAAAGGAAGTCACAGTGTGGCCGATTGAGAAATGGGGACACAGTCTGTAAGGCAGGAATGTCAATCTGTTTTTTTCAGGGCTGAATGCAGCTCTCCCACTCCTTGTAATAGTTCTATGCCCTAAAGTACACCTGTCAGTACCATGCAGATTCTAAACAGGCTCCATAGCTATGCAGGCACTGCACTCTTCAGCACCCTAGATGCTCAAATCCTAAATGCCACCAGAAACACTGGTTACAGCCCCATGGGATCCTGTAAACGTAGGGTGCCTGCTTTTTTATAACCTTTTTTTCTCTATACATGTAACTATATTGTATAGTTGTAATGGTAATTGGCAAACTGCAGCAGTTTTTTGCACTTAAAAATCCCATTAAATTCAAAAAAACCCATGGCAAAGCAGCAGTTTTACTTAAAGTGATTTTAAAGCCAGACATTTTCCCAATTTTAAAGGATAGGACATACCACCTGCAATCAATGTACACAGCAAACGCTTTAAACATAAGGCGATAAAACACGTTTTCTTAATCCTTTTTTTTGAGTCACATGACCGCTTTTCTTCTATGGGAAGGGGGGTTACTTTTTATGAGTACTGTAAATGACTGGATTCAAAGATGTTTTTAATATTTGTCTGTAGTTTGGCCTAAGTTAACCAAAAATCTTCTTTACCAGATGACATGAACTACATTACATAAAGCCTTACCTTTCCAAGCAAACCTTTATCCCTAGATAAGAATCCTCCACTATTTTTTACAGCGACATCTAGTGTTCTCCTATGGAGATCTGGCAGTGCCACGCTGAACTCAAATCTGCAAAAAAAGCACAAAAACATGGTCTGTAAGTGTATGTTGTAATTTTGTGGACAAATTAGTAACAAATGGAGTCTAGATTCAATGGCATTTTTCTTTTAACCATACTATAGGTAAAATGGGAACTGAAGGGCATTAGAATTGTCGCTGAATAGCAAAACTTGCAAGAATAAAATTTGCGTCTAAATCAGAGGTCCTCCAAGACGTGGCTCTGGAGCCACATGTGGTTGTTCATTTCCTCAGAGGCAGTTTCTCAACATGTATACTCTTCCTACCTACCTTGCTTAATATTTTCCCATCGCACACATTTCTGAGCAAACCTTAATATAGGACTGTGCTGTACCTACCAGCAGGTCAGCTGGTACCAACACATAAGAAAGAACATATGCTGCCAGCACACCCTGGATACATAAACAATAGTCAAAGTATTTATTGAAGTGGTCACATCAGATATACCGTTGGTGCAATGTTTGGAGGCCATGCCGGACCTCTTTGTCATGCTTGCAATCCCAGAGGAGAAACTAGATGTCATCAGACAGAAGATGTCTGAGAACACTTAGACACTGAATTAAGTCCATCTGCAGTAAACGGTAATGGGAAGACCCCAGTCATCAACCTTTCATCTAGAGATATCCCTGATGGTGAGTCCAAACCTCTATCAAAAGGACTGTCTGTCCCATTGCCAGATTTCACAAGTTTATCTTTGAGCATGCTCACATGCTTGTAGACACCACAGGATATGCACAGTTAGATAAGGATCCATGGCAGAGTACTTTGAATGATGGTTCTTTCTTCGTCCTAACTAAGTGGTCCTACATGGCCTTGAAATGTTGCACTGACACTGTTACGATCATATCAACTACTTGGGCTTATTTTTAATGGATTTACAGTGTGTTGGTGACGTATCCTCCTATATACTTGTCCTGCTGCAATGTACACTTCTATATATATATCTCAGGGTCCAATAAATCTCCTTCTCTAGGGGCCATTGGTGTTCCCTACTTTCACTGACCGCGCTATTATTTTAGCTACAATGAACCAGTTTTAGGCAAGTCTACAATCTTGTGCCCTGTGCCTATTCATGCCCTCTAGGCTCAGGACAGGTATGAGTGGACTTATATGAGTATATATATATATATATATATATATATATATATATATACTTTATAAAGTGCTATAAAATATATATATACTTTATAAAGTGCTATAAAATAAATGTAAAGGTCAATGCAACATAAATACAATAAAATAAATACAACAGAATAGAGAAAAGTTTAAGATTTGTTATTGTACTATATGGGGCTAACTACCACCCGCTATGCTTGCCTTTATATATCAGTTTGCACACTGTCTGATGAATCATTCATTTGTGTATTGCATTAGAAAAATAAACTAACTGCAGAAATGGTCACTGACACTATTTCTAATCCCTCTCTGAGTCAGCAAACATAGTAAAGTGTGTCTCTGCTATACAAAGGTACCCCATTTCTGTGCTGTACAATCACACTTTAGTGAGATAAGTTTACAGGAGTACATGGCTTTACCACCCTTTCCATGGCTAATGCCGCGTACACACGGTCGGACTTTTCACCTGCAAAAGTCCGACAGACGCCGCCGGACAAAGTCCGGCGGAAAGTCCGACCGTGTGTGGTCTCCATCGGACTTCCGACGGACCGTTTCGGTCGGATTTTTGCGGAAATCCGACGTACTTTAGATTTGAAGCCTGCTTCAAATCTTTACGTCGTACCTCCGCCGGACTCAGTTCCTGACGGAAAGCCCGTTCGTCTGTATGCTAGTCCGAAGGACCAGATACGACGGAGGAGCAGGTTACTGCATCTCGCGCTCGCTGCAATAGGAAAAACAAATCTTCCTATTGCGGCGAGCGCGGGGCATACCAGGCCCTTAGGTCTGGTATGGATTATAAAGGGGAACCCCTACGCCGAAAAAACGGCGTGGGGTCCCCCTAAAATCCATACCAGACCCCGATCCGAGCACGCAGCCTGGCCGGTCAGGAAGGGGGGTGGGGACGAGCGAGCGCCCCCCCCCCCCTCCTGAACCGTACCAGGCCGCATGCCCTCAACATGGGGGGGTGGGTGCTTTGGGGGAGGGGGGGCCCTTCGCCCCCCCCCCCAAAGCACCTTGTCCCCATGTTGATGAGGACAAGGGCCTCTTCCCGACAACCCTGGCCGTTGGTTGTCGGGGTCTGCGGGCGGGGGCTTATCGGAATCTGGGAGCCCCCTTTAATAAGGGGGCCCCCAGATCCCGGCCCCCCACCCTATGTAAATGAGTATGGGGTACATGGTACCCCTACCCATTTACCTAGGTAAAAAGTGTCAGTAATAAAACACAACACAGGTTTTTAAAATAATTTATTAAACAGCTCCGGGGGGGGGGGTCTTCTTCCGTCTTCGGGGGTCCCTCCGGTTCATCTTCTCCCGGCGTCCGGTTGGTTCTTCTCCGCTCTCCGGCCTCTTCTCCCGGTGTCCCAGGTCTTCGGCCGGCCCCTCCGCTTTCTTCAGGTAGCTCTATTGCCAGCGGAGGTCCGGACTTCTGGGCTTCTTGGCTTCTTGTGTTCTCTTCTCTTCCCCCAGATGTTGACACGACGCTCTCTCCGGCTGGACTGGTCTCTGAGGGCTGCGTTGTGACTTATATAGGCGGAGACCCCGCCCCCATATGATGTCACAGTCCCTGGGCATGCTGGGACTGTGACGTTTTAGGGGGCGTGGTCGACCACGCCCCCTAAAACGTCACAGTCCCAGCATGCCCAGGGACTGTGACATCATATGGGGGCGGGGTCTCCGCCTATATAAGTCACAACGCAGCCCTCAGAGACCAGTCCAGCCGGAGAGAGCGTCGTGTCAACATCTGGGGGAAGAGAAGAGAACACAAGAAGCCAAGAAGCCCAGAAGTCCGGACCTCCGCTGGCAATAGAGCTACCTGAAGAAAGCGGAGGGGCCGGCCGAAGACCTGGGACACCGGGAGAAGAGGCCGGAGAGCGGAGAAGAACCAACCGGACGCCGGGAGAAGATGAACCGGAGGGACCCCCGAAGACGGAAGAAGACCCCCCCCCCGGAGCTGTTTAATAAATTATTTTAAAAACCTGTGTTGTGTTTTATTACTGACACTTTTTACCTAGGTAAATGGGTAGGGGTACCATGTACCCCATACTCATTTACATAGGGTGGGGGGCCGGGATCTGGGGGCCCCCTTATTAAAGGGGGCTCCCAGATTCCGATAAGCCCCCGCCCGCAGACCCCGACAACCAACGGCCAGGGTTGTCGGGAAGAGGCCCTTGTCCTCATCAACATGGGGACAAGGTGCTTTGGGGGGGGGGGGCGCAGGGCGCCCCCCTCCCCCAAAGCACCCACCCCCCCATGTTGAGGGCATGCGGCCTGGTACGGTTCAGGAGGGGGGGGGGGCGCTCGCTCGTCCCCACCCCCCTTCCTGACCGGCCAGGCTGCGTGCTCGGATCGGGGTCTGGTATGGATTTTAGGGGGACCCCACGCCGTTTTTCGGCGTAGGGGTTCCCCTTTATAATCCATACCAGACCTAAGGGCCTGCGACGGGGCTCGCAAGGTTTCAATCTCGCCAAAAAAAGCGGCGAGATTGAATTCCTTTTCTAGTCCCGTCGTACCAAAGTCACGTTCAAAATGAACGGACTTGTCCGTGTGTGGGAAAGTCCGTTCGTTCTGAAAGTCCGGCGGAAGTCCGTCGGGAAGACCGGATTCCGGAAAGTCCGGCCGTGTGTAGGCAAGTCCGGCCGTTCAGAAAGTCCGGCGGTAGTCCGCCGGAAGTCTGGCGGCAAGTATGTCGGACCTAGCTTTCTAGAAAGTCCGACCGTGTGTACGCGGCATAACAGTTTCCCATTCTCCTGCTTGCGGAGCATTTTTGCAATTTCATTAAATTCATAAATTTAGGATGTCATAAGAAGAGTAGGTTAAATTATTTTTCATTTCTCCTGCCAAGTCCTAAAAAATACATAAATAATGCACTGGCGAAAATGAAGAACATGACATACTTTAGATCATATACAGGATTTAATGTCTTCTTAAGCACGTGGGTTTTTCTTCTTCCCGACCTCCGCTTGTCTGGTAATAAATACAATCTTACATATGGATCGGAGCCATCTTCAGAGAAGGCTATCAAGTTACTACAAGGGAAACATAAAAAAGCCGTCTAAATATTTTTGACTTTCTCTGCATACAGATACAAAATTAGTACAACATATACTATAGTAGACCTATGTATAATAAAAAGTTGCAAAAGAGCAAAAATACTAACTTTTTCTAAAGAAAATGATACTCCAGGCTCCCTTTAGTGTTTGCCACGTAACAATACAACCCCTGGCAAAAAGTATGGAATCACCACTCTTGAAAATGTTTGTTTAATTGTGTAGAAAAAAAAAACGAATCACAGACATGCCTCAAAACTATTTTCATTTAACATTCCAACCTTCTGGCTTTGAGAAACCGTTAATAAAAAAAAAAAAAAAAAAAAAAAAAAAAAGAGGAAAACTGTAGTCAGTTGCAACTGTTTCTGCAGATCAAGCAGAAGGTGATTTATCACCGAATATCACTTTTATTTTTTTTCTCTGATTGATCTGCAAAAACAGTTGCAACTGACTACAGTTTTCCTTTTTTTTTTGATGTGCTTCTTAAAAGCCAGAAGGTTGGAATGTTAAATGAGAATAGTTTTGAGGCATGTCTGTAATTATTATTATTTTTTTTCACACAATTAAACAATTGAATGAACATTTTCCAAGAGTGGTGATTCCATACTTTTTGCCAGGGGTTGTAAAACTGAGTTCAGATGAAGCAGTCCTGCCTGCTTTAAAGCTTGGTACACATCACTAGGTTTCTTTTTCATTCAACCCAGTGGGTTGACCTAAAAAAGAACCGACAGCTCAGGTCGGCGCCACTGTACTAACAATCCAAAGTTAGTACAGCAATCTCCCCTGCTGTGCTATTGTGTTCTGACAGGGGGACGGCCCCCATGCCAGAACACTCCGGTCAACGCTGATCGGCTGACCTTTTTCGGTTATGAGCCAGCTTCTCTCGGACCAGGTGCCATACACACGGGACGAATGTCCACACTGGTTTCCACTGAACCGACATTTGACCCATGTGTTCTAGGCTTTAGGCCATGTGACCAGTTTTGGTGGGCACCTGGAGCATCATTTTTTTTTTTTTTTTAAGGTACATTAGTATATAGGCACAAATGCTGCCTTTTTTAGATGTTCACTAGAAGAAAACTATATTAACTTACTACCGGGGCTTTTTTTCTCGGAGAATAGGTGCAGGAACTCCCCCCCCATCTGAGTCACCCCTTGTCTCTGCCTCCAACCCACCTCTGACCACCGTCCCTTGATTCCACCCTCTACACACCTACTAGTACTGCCCCTTTTAGAGAATACAGAACCAAGTATCATTTTGTGGTGCTAAATCATTTGTATGGAACATGTTAACCCCTTCCCAACCGGCGCACGCCGATGTACGTCGGCAGAATGGCGCAAATGGGCTTACAGGTACGTCCATTTGAATTCCACGCCGTGCCATTGCGTGCGCGCCACCAGCAGCGCACGCACGCGACGGGAGCTCCGTGAGTCGGGTCGCGGGTCCAGCGGACTCGATCACCGCGGGGATACCCGCGATTGCCTCACGGAGAGGACGAACGGGGAGATGCTGATGTAAACAGCATCTCCTTGTTCTGCCTAGTGACAAGTGTCACTGATCTCTGCCAGTGTCATTTACACAGGAATTAGTGCATTTTTATAGCACTGATCGCTGTATAAATGACAATGGTCCCAAAAATGTGTGAAAAATGTCTGACATGTCCGCCATAATGTTGCAGTCACAATAAAAATCGCTGATCGCCACCATTACTAGTAAAAAAAAAATTATTAATAAAAATGCTATAAAACTACCCCCTATTTTGTAGACGCTATAACTTTTCGCAAACCAATCAAAAGCTTATTGCGATTTTTTTTTTACCAAAAATATGTAGAAGAATACATATCGGTCCAAACTGAGGAAAAAAAATGTTTTTTTTATATATATTTTTGGGGGATATTTATTATAGCAAAATGTAAAAAATAATGCGTTTTTTTTCAAAATTGTCGCTCTTATTTTGTTTATAGCGCAAAAAAATACCACCAAAAGAAAGCTCTATTTGTGGGGAAAAAAGGACCTCAATTTTGTTTGGGAGCCACGTCGCACGATCGCGCAATTGTCAGTTAAAGTTACGCAGTGCCGAATCGCAAAAAGTGCTCTGGTCAGGAACGGGGTAAATTCTTCCGGGGCTGAAGCAGTTAATGATAAAAAGAAGAGCAGGTAAATAGATCCCCTGCAGCCAGGAACAATAGAATCCCAGCAATAGATCCCCACACAATAATAGACTCCCCCAGCAACAATGGACTCCACCCCAACAACAACAGATTCCCTGCAGCAACAGTGAACCCCCCACAACAAAATATCGCACCCAGTAACAAAATATCCACCCAAGCAACATTAGACCACCCCCAGCAGCAACAACAGATCTCCCAGCAGCCAGCATCAATATATCCTCCGGCAGCCAGTAAAAATAGACCTCTCCCTCCCAGTAGAGCCCTTCCAGCAACATAAGACCCCCCAGCAACAATAGATTCCCCATCAGCAACAATGGACCCTCACACAAAATCAGATTCCCACCAGTGACAATAGATTCTCCAGCAGCCAACATCAATAGACCCTCCAGCACACCCTACACCCCACGCTATTACATACATTCAGTGCTGGAGGTGCCGGAACGGCGTTCCCCCGCATTCCCGCTGAAAAAAAGCCCTGCTTACTACACTGATTTTTGTTAACAGATTTTGTTTAAAGTTAGCCTTTTTAAGGGTAAAAAGTTGAGTCTGTAAGTACATGTACCTTGTTGTCTCTTGCAAGAACCTTTACTCCTCTGCAAATTGTTCTACCGTCCCCTTAGCTGTGTTAAAAAGAAGTAGCCCACATTTAACACCTACTGTATCTGCTACCTCCAGCAACATAAATCTTGCACTATGTAATAATGCCTTAACAGCAGTCACAAGGATGGGACAGATTTTTTTTCCCCCCTATACTCCAAAAAAAGGAAAACTACGATTTGCGTTTGCAGTGTTCAAATGTTTCCTTATTTTTTGTTGTATTACAACTTTCAAAACAGGCTCTACAGAACATTTTCCATTTTATATAGCTCTATATATATGGACTTACCGGCAGGAATGTACCACGATCACAAGCTTGTTTCTGTGAGAGGTATACCGCAAGGTCAATTGGATTTGTCCTAGAGGGGACTGGCCCAAGGATGTGCCACTGGAAAGAGAAAGTGTGTTTAGTATATTAGCAGCTGGAGGAAGTGCTATATTGTTTACAGTCCTGTTGAGATGCTACTAAGTAGGAACTCTAGGAAGGAACCTGTGTATTGAGCCAACAAGAGTGCTCTCTTGTACAAATATAAGTCAATAAATCTGAGAATACCTACTTATGTAGAGCACAAGAAATTCTATTCATTGTTTTGTTGCAAACTACAGTTTTTCCCCTTCACTGCTGATCTTTTTTCTCTATGTACGGTGCACACCTTGTAGACCTCAGCGCCCCACCTGTAGCCTTTTGGCGCTTACAGGATATTGAGGCCCTCAGGACCCCTGCAGTCAGTATTCTGTGTTTTGGTGTTTACTGAAGCCAGTGAAAGAAAAATGCTCTTTTGACTGGCTTCTAGTTGGTAAAGGTTTGGTTTATTCTTTTCACACCATCTTTCTTTCTGTGCTTTCCATCGTTTTTTTAATTTTTTTTTGTTTAGCAGAACAAAACCTAAATATACTTTACAGTCAGGGAAGCTACCATCTTAGCCTCTGTTTGACCTGCAGTTGCCATGGTGCTGGACATGTGATCAGTTATGACACCAGCCGTTTGATGGCAACTAGAGGAAGTGAACCCCATGTATTGCTCCCTGTACAGCAACTGAAAGCCAGCTTAGTCTCCTCTCCCTCCTGCTGCTTTCAGCTGCTGTACAGAGAGAGGATCGCTTCCTCCAATCCCCCCCCCCCCAAAAAAAAAAACCCCTCTGATCACCCCCTCTCCTGCCCACTGTCTGATTCGCACTGGCACCAATCACTCACTGTGTTCATGCATAACAGAAGCATAGTAAACTGTGTTTACTAGGTTTCAGTTTATGAATGAACAGGAGTCTCTGTCTCCTGTCCATCCATCTGTAGTGCAGCTGAGACTACAGAGAAATGGACTAGGGAATGTGTTCCCTCAAGTCCCTTTCTCTGTCTCAAAAGTGATACCTCAGGAGTCTGTTTAGACCCTTGATATTTCACCAAAGCTCCCCAACAGGGCAGTTAAAAAAATTGTAAACAAGAATACAAAAAGAAAAAGAAAAAAACTAGAGGGACACCATTTACTGTCCTACTGGCTGACACCGTCCACTGCCCTGCGGACTGACACCACCCACTGCTCCCCCAAAAGCATTCTGAAAAAAAATAAATAAATAAATAAATTGCAACAAGTAAAAAAAAAAAATGTAAAAAAATAATAACCGTTACTCCATGGGGATGTAGCGACCGTGGGAACACAGCCACAGGTCCTAATTTCACAGGTGTGCAGATGAGTGGCTCCAAATTCATACTGTCTGCATTCACACACCTGTCAAATTAGGACCTGCGGCTGTGTTCGCACAGTTGCTCTATCCCAATAGCGTAACATAGGCTGCCTGCGCTTGTGTTTGTGTCCGCTAATAAAGATTATATTGTATTTTCTTGTGAAAAGGAAATGACGACACAGGAAATGGTCAGAAAACTCACAGGAAAAAAAAAAGCAGCCAAAACGGAACATGTGCTTAAAAAATGCACATAAAAATGCAGGCAAACAAAGCTCTAAATAGGTTTAGTTCCACTTTAAATTATACTACTGTGTTTGGAAAGGTTTGCTGATCTACAAGAGAAAGGAGAGGGGATTCTGTTAGTAATAAGACTGCATCTGCCAATGAGATGTGTCCAAGCAGAGGAGAGAAGAAATGACTCATTTAGCTAAAGCACATGTGAAAAAATCTGTGTGTGTTCTTCCAGTAAAATACCTAAAAAGCCAGAGTTTGTTTTCTTTCAGTTTTAACCACTTGCCAACCGCCGCACACGGATGTACGTCGGCAGAATGGCACAGGCAGGCAAATGGGCGTACCTGTATGTCCCTTTAAATTTGCCGCTTATCAGGTGCGTGCCTGCGGGTCCCGAGAACTCAATGTTTGCTGGCGGCCCGCAATTGCGGTGTGGAGAGGTAGAACGGGGAGATGCCTATGTAAACAAGGAATTTCCCCGTTCTGCCTAGTGACATGACAGGGAGATACTGCTCCCTGTCATCGGGAGTAGTGATCGTTGTCATGTCAGTGGTAGCCCATCCCCCCCACAGTTAGAACACCTCCCTAGGACACACTTAACCCCTTGATCGGCCCCTAGTGTTTAACTCCTTCCCTGCCAGTGTCATTTATACAGTAATCAGTGCATTTTTATAGCACTGATCTCTTTATAAATGACAATGGACCTAAATGGCCCCGCAGCACCATGACGATACAATTACCGGCAGGTCACCTAGGGCATGGTCTTGGAGACTGAATGAGAACTTACTAGATGATGCCTCAGTGGTATCTAAGGGTACTGAGGCCATCTCGCACAATTTTTTGGAAAATGTGTCTGACGATTTATCAGAGGGAGTTGTATGGGAGGGCCATAAAGCGTAGCTTAGGGGAGAGCTGATCTCGTTGGGATCTAAACTCAAAAAAGAAAGGCAGATCGACTTTCAGAGAGTATTGACCACTTTACAACAGGCGGAGCTCAAGCATAAACAACAAGAGGATGCCGAAACCCTTAGGCGTTTGACTGATTTCAGAAAGTTGTTCTCGCGCCTTTCAGATCGTCGCGTCCATAGGCAACTACGCTATATGTCCCACAAATACTACGAGCATGGCAACAAGTGTTGCAAAATGCTTGCCAGGGCACTTCGGAAGAAACGAGTAGCCACCCACATGGTCTCCCAGCCCTGCTTAACAGGAAAATCCCTGGCACGGATGCATATACGAAAGCGTACTATGCCAAGTTTGTCCCCCTACTGCTAAATCTGCTAAATTATATGTGTAGGTACTTCAACTCGTTTGCCAATGGTTGCCCGATCCCACCCGGTGCTTCCAAAGGAGGGTAAAGATCCTGCCCTCCCCCAAAGTTACCGTCCGATATCGCTACTCAATGTAGAGATCAAAATCTTTGCAAAAATTTTGGCGGGCCGTTTAAAACACCTTTTACCGTCCATTATTCATCCTGATCAGACAGGCTTTATATCAGGTCTTGGAATTCTTGGAAAAAGGCAGGCTGATCCCCCTAGAGACCCTCAGGGATAGATTTGGGTGCTTCCCAATGGACTGGTGGTGATATAAACAGTTACACCAATTTCTTGAGACCCATGGAAGTTCTTTTAGGGAGCTCACTACTCTTACTCCATATGACCGGCTGTTCATTAAGGAGCCTACCCCTCATATGATCTCTGAACTCTACCAGCTTCTAGGCTCTGCCCCCACCATGCCAAAGCCGGCCTTTATCCAGGAATGAGAGCGTGACTTGGAGCTGGAATTCTCAGCTAAACAAATAACACACATGCTTAAACTCACACACACTAGCTCTTTAGACTCCAAGACACAGGAGACTAACTACAAACTCCTGACACACTGGTACCTGCAGCCCTGTCATGTATTTACCCCTCGGTCACTGACAGTTGCTGGCGTGGATGCGGTCAGAGAGACACACTCCTTCACCACCTTTGGTGGGAGTGCCCTGTGGTTTGTCCTTTCTGGTTTGACATCCAAACCCATATAAAAAAGACGCTCTCGGGGTTGAAATCCCGCTTTCCCCAGCTCGCTTCCTCTTGCACGTCCCTGCCCTCCCGCTGACCCACTACAAGAAAAGTGCGCTACCGCACCTACTGGATGCAACCAAACGACTTCTACCTCTCTACTGGAAATGTCTACAGGTGCCCATTAAAACTGAGTGGCTCAAGACGGTAGATGAGATTAAGTAGGCAGAGCAGTGGGTGGCAACGTGTAAAGATAGATGCGAGCGGTTTACCAGTATCTTGGCAGAAGTACACCGCTGACCCTGACCCAATGCCATCCAGCCTGGAGGTTGCCTTGTTGGAGCTGGCAGAACCCTCGCTGAGAGTGCCCACTAACTGTGATGCTCATGCCTGAACCCAACCCGTCCTCCAGCCCGACCATTGATGTCTGCTTATCAGCAGGGCAGGAGGAGATAGGAAAACATTGTTGGCCAGGCTGGCGGGTAGAGGAGCTGGGAGAGGACACACGCACTGTTTACAGCCTCTGCCCTGAAGGTAAGAATCCTGAGCAGGGGAGGCAGAGATTGATGTTAGAGAGGAAAGGAGGGGGCAGACTGCAGGGGCATGGTAATGTAAAGGGGGGCTCTGATATAAGGAGGGCACTATGATAATAAGGGGACTGCACTTTAAATGGGGCACTGTAATGTAAAGGGGGGCTGAGATGTAAAGGGGCACTGTAATATAAAGGCGACCACACTGTAAAGGTCCCATTTATATCACAGCCCCCCTTTACAGTGCAGTCCCCTTTACATTACAGTGGCCACTGTACAGAGCAATCCCAGTTACATTAATGTAAAGGAAACTGATGTAAAGAGGCACTGTAATGTAAAGGGGGGCTGTGATGTGAAGGAAACTGAGGACACTGTGGGACTACTTTAAAGGGGGAACTGTGATGTAAAGGGGGACTCTGGACACAGATATAAAGGGGGGACTGTGCTGTAAAAGGTGGATTGTGATGTGAAGGTGGCTGACAGACTTTGTGAATATCCCATCCCCGATCCGGTGCACCACAACCACCATCCTCCTCCCAATAGGCTTAAATGATGACTTTTATTATCCACATAGCAAAGGCAGAAAGGCAGAATGAGAAGCAAAGAGCCCTGCAGGAATCCTCATGATGCCCAAAGAGGGATTTCTATTGCCTATACAGGGCTATAGCTGAGAGGTAAACTCTCTCACGGTTCATTCTATGTCTAGACAGTGGAGAGAGACTAAATTGGGATGTTTCAGAGCAGCAAAAGGAGCAAAAGAGAACATCATGTTTAAGGGGAAGGAGGAAACTACCTTACGGAGAAAAGAGATCATCCATGCAGAGCTGATTGCAATGAGAAAGACCATCTTGCAAGTAAGGTCAGATAAGAAAGGATGTAAGGGATCAGACCCCATCCAAGGGTGGCACAACCAGTTATTAGGTTTAGGGGGCAATTACTTTTCACAGCATTGTATATCTGTCAGTCTTGTATTATAATCCTAATATTGTAATAGTTTTGTATGTAAAGCATTTTTGTTTAGTAAAAGCACATTGATATACCACAGAGGTCTAAGTTTCCTTGGTTTTACTGCAAGAACCTTTAAAAAACAGGCGCAAGCATAAAAAAAACCTTCACAAAAAAGCTTAAGCTTCTCTCAGAGAAAAGAGGTCCATCACCTAAGGACTGCAAAAAAAAAATGAGCACTAGTTGCGAGGAGGGTTATACAGAGAATTTCCCTGGAGCTTTCCAGTCACCTGAAGGTAGGTATATATAACCTATGGTTAGAAACTAAAGATCCAGTATTCTTTACTGTATGACTAACTAAGATCACTAAAGAGATACAGGCAGCAACAAAAAACCTGCAAGGGCTTTTAATCATTCTTTACTTTAACTGCCTGGCGACTAGCCGCCGCAGTTTTACTGCGGCAGAATAGCACGGCTTGACAAAACAACGTTATGTTACGTCTCTTCGCCTTTTGGCCACTAGGGGTGCCTGCCCGACCCCTATGAGAGTGGCCGGCGGGCGCGATGATGGCCGGGCTCATTCGATCGCTCGTGGCAGAGCCAGAACCGGGATCTGTGTGTCTAAACACACAGATTCTGGTTCTTTCAGGAGAGAGGAGAAAGATTGTGTGTTCATACTATGTATGAATACCGATCTCTGTCTCCTCCTAGTCAGTCCCACGCCCCTAACAGTTAGAACACACACTAGGGAACACAATTAACCCCTTGATCGCTCCCTAGTGTTAACCCCTTCCCTGCCAGTGACATTTACACAGTAATCAGTGCATTTTTATAGCACTGATGGTTTTTTGTAATTGTCAATGGTTTAAAAAATGTGTCAAAAGTGTCCGATGTGTCCGCCATAATGTCGCAGTCCCGATAAAAGTCGCAGATCGCCGCCATCAAAAGTAAAAAAAAAATAATAAAAATGCCATAAATCTATCCCCTATTTTGTAGACGCTATAACTTTTGCGCAAACTAATCAATATACGCTTATTGCGATTTTTTTTTTACCAAAAATATGTAGAAGAAGAATACATATCGGCCTAAACTGAGGAAAAAATGTGTTTTTTTGATAAAAAATGTGGGATATTTATTATAGCAAAAAGTAAAAGATAGTGTTTTTTCAAAATTGTCGCTCTTTTGTTTATAGCGCAAAAATAAAAACCGCTGAGGCGATCAAATACCACCAAAAGAAAGCTCTATTTGTACAGCGTCGCACGACCGCGCAATTGTCAGTTAAAGCAACGCAGTGTCGAATCGCAAAAAATGGCCTCGTCATTGAGCAGCCAAATCTTCCGGGGCTGAAGCGGTTAACCAGAATATAAAACATTTTTGGCTTTAGATAAACTTTAGGGAAGTTCTGACACCAGCTAACATCCAAAGTAAGAAGAGGAGCACTTACTTTTGAAGTTGCCGCAATCGCTGGCGAAGCTCCTGAGTGGCTATGGGTAAGGAGATGTCCGAGGCGATGCTGGGAGTGGGCTCCTTTGTGGACATGTGAGACGGAGAATATGTAATGCTGGAACCTGAGAGGCTGGAAGAGCTTTTGTTTAGTTCTGTTGGTCTCTGGGGGCTAGCACTTGGGGGGCTTTCTTTTACACCATTTTCTGTCTTTTTATTGGCATCCATTTTGGGTGTAGGGGGAGGCTTCTGTGCATCTGCTGCTGAAGGGGATGGAGCTGGAGTTGGTGGATTCTTTCCTTTGAAAATAGACGGCCTCTTTACTTGGGATGTATACTGTTCATCAGGAGACCGCACAGGTTTGTCCACATAAAGAATCTATGGGAGCAAAATATTAATGAAAGGTTACAAGACAAGGTGAGTAGTTCTGCTTTCAAGAACCAAAGGTAGGAGAGGTTTCATGATAACTAAAAAGGGGTGGTCACTGTGGCGGAAGGTGGCAAACCAATGCAGGTAGGAAGCTTAGAATCCTAGAGGTGACATACCTGCAGCAGGAATGTCACTCCTACAATTTACTGTCATGTCTGAATGCCAGGCAATGCTCCAACGCTTTTGGGCAATGTAAATTTGCCCAAAAGTCCACCCTTCACACATTGATGCTGGTCTATCAGTTTGTTAGGCATCTTCACTGACCAACAAAGAGTAGTAAAGGGTCAGAAAACGTTGGCACTATTATCAGAAGATTGAGATTCAGAAATGACAGGAAGGTTTGGGAAGCTATTGAATGTATTTGTACCTCTGGGTGTTTGAATTTCATACCTGCAACAGTTTGCCCCCTTCTCCCAGTGACCCTATTTGGGTAACTGCTGTGGGAGAACTGTAGGTACAACAGTCTATGTATGTCAAATTGCCACATGGTTTAGAAGGATGTTTGCCTCTCTCTGAATTAATAATAAAAAAAAAAATTCCCCAAAGTGGCACATAGGATAAATAGAATGAAAATAGTCCATTTCTATCCCAACCAGCTATATACAATGCCTTGAAATTTTCCACATTTTGTCATGTTACAACCAAAAACATAAATGTATTTTATTGGGATTTTATGTGATAGACCAACACAAAGTGGCACATAATTGTGAAGTGGAAGGAAAATTATAAATGGTTGTCAACATTTTTTACAAATAAATATGTTAAAAGTGTGGCGTGCATTTATATTCAGCCCCGAGTCAATACTTTGTAGAACCACCTTTCCCTGCAATTACAGCTGCAATTATTTTTGGGGATGTCTCTACCAGCTTTGCACATCTAGAGAGTGACATTTTTGCCCATTCTTTTTTGCAAAATAGCTCAAGCTCTGTCAGATTGGATGGCAAGCGTCTATGAACAGCAATTTTCAAGTCTTGTCATAGATTCTCAATTGGATTTGGGTCTGGACTTTGATTGGGCCATTCTAAGACATGAATATACTTTCATCTAAAACATTCCATTGTAGCTCTAGCTGTATGTTTAGGGTCATTGTCATGCTTAAAGTTGAACTTCTGCCCCAGTCTCAAGTCTTTTGCGCTCTAACAGGTTTTCTTCTAAGATTGCCTATATTTGGCTCCAGCCATCTTCCCATCAACTCTGACAGGCTTTCCTGTCCCTGCTGATGAAAAGCATCCCCACAACATAATGCTGCCACCACCATGTTTCACGATGGGGGTGGTGTGTTCAGGGTGATGTGCAGTGTTAGTTTTCTGACACACATAGCGTTTTGCTTTTAGGCCAAAAAGTTTAATTTTGGTCTCATCTGACCAGAGCACCTTCTTCCACATGGCTTCTCGCAAACTGCAAACAGGACTTCTTATCGCTTTCTTCTTCCCACTCTTCCATAAAGGCCAGGTTTGTGGAGTGCACGACTAAAAGTTGTCCTATGGACAACCTGAGCTGTGGATCTCTGCAGCTCGGCTGCTTCTCTGATTAATGCTCTCCTTGCCCGGCCTGTCAGTTTAGGTGGACGGCCATGTCTTGGTAGGTTTGCAGTTTTTGCCATACTCTCTTCATTTTCAGAAATGGATGATGGATTGAACATTGCTCCATGAGATATTCAAAGCTTGGGATATTTTATTATAACCTAACCCTGCTTGGTGTGTTCCTTGGCCTTCATGATGCTATATAAATGTGACCTTGGTGGTATGGATGTGTCATTGCCATCATCCCAAATACATATGTATAAAAATATAATACCTCTAAGGGGATTTTTAAGGCAATGAATTTAAGGTTTGTTTAACCACTTCAGCCCCGGAAGGATTTACCCCCTTCCTGACCAGAGCACTTTTTACAATTCGGCACTGCGTCGCTTTAACTGCTAATTGCGCGGTCATGCAATGCTGTACCCAAACGAAATTTGCGTCCTTTTCTTCCCACAAATAGAGCTTTCTTTTGATGGTATTTGATCACCTCTGCCGTTTTTATTTTTTGCGCTATACACGGAAAAAGACCGAAAATTTTGAAAAAAAATGATATTTTCTACTTTTTGTTCTAAAAAAAATCCAATAAACTCAATTTTAGTCATACATTTAGGCCAAAATGTATTCGGCCACATGTCTTTGGTAAAAAAAATGTCAATAAGTGTATATTTATTGGTTTGCGCAAAAGTTATAGCGTCTACAAACTAGGGTACATTTTCTGGAATTTACACAGCCTTTAATTTATGACTGCCTATGTCGATTCTTGAGGTGCTAAAATGGCAGGGCAGTACAAAACCCCCACAAATGACCCCATTTTGGAAAGTAGACACCCCAAGGAATTTGCTGAGAGGCATGTTGAGCCCATTGAATATTCATTTTTTTTGTCCCAAGTGATTGAATAATGACAAAAAAAAAAAAAAAAAAAAAAAATTACAAAAAGTTGTCACTAAATGATATATTGCTCACACAGGCCATGGGCATATGTGGAATTGCACCCCAAAATACATTTAGCTGCTTCTCCTGAGTACGGGGATACCACATGTGTGGGACTTTTTAGGAGCCTAGCCGCGTACGGGACCCCGAAAACCAAGCACTGCCTTCAGGATTTCTAAGGGCGTACATTTTTGATTTTACTCCTCACTGCCTATCACAGTTTCGGAGGCCATGGAATGCCCAGGTGGCACAAACCCCCCCCAAATGACCCCATTTTGGAAAGTAGACACCCCAAGCTATTTGCTGAGAGGCATGGTGAGTATTTTGCAGCTCTCATTTGTTTTTGAAAATAAAGAAAGACGAGAAAAAAAAATTTTTTTTTTCTTTTTTCAATTTTCAAAACTTTGTGACAAAAAGTGAGGTCTGCAAAATACTCACTATACCTCTCATCAAATAGCTTGGGGTGTCTACTTTCCAAAATGGGGTCATTTGGGGTTTTTTTTTGCCACCTGGGCATTCCATGGCCCCCGAAACTGTGATAGGCGGTGAAGAGTGAAATCAAAAATTTACGGCCTTAGAAAGCCTGAAGGCGGTGCTTGGTTTTCGGGGTCCCGTACGCGGCTAGGCTCCCAAAAAGTCTCACACATGTGGTATCCCCGTACTCAGGAGAAGCAGCAGAATGTATTTTGGGGTGTAATTTCACATATTCCCATGGCATGTTTGAGCAATATATCATTTAGTGACAACTTTGCGCAAAAAAAAATAAAAAAAATAAAAAATTGTCTCTTTCCCGCAACTTGTGTCACAATATAAATTATTCCATGGACTCAACATGACTCTCAGCAAATAGCTTGGGGTGTCTACTTTCCAAAATGGGGTCATTTGGGGGGGGTTTGAACTGTCCTGGCATTTTATGCACAACATCTAGAAGCTTATGTCACACATCACCCACTCTTCTAACCACTTGAAGACAAAGCCCTTTCTGACACTTATTGTTTACATAAAAAAATAATTTTTTTTTGCAAGAAAATTACTTTGAACCCCCAAACATTATATATTTTTTTTAAAGCAAATGCCCTACAGATTAAAATGGTGGGTGTTTCATTTTTTTTTTTCACACAGTATTTGCGCAGCGATTTTTCAAACGCATTTTTTGGGGAAAAAACACACTTTTTTACATTTTAATGCACTAAAACACACTATATTGCCCAAATGTTTGATGAGATAAAAAAGATGATCTTAGGCCGAGTACATAGATACCAAACATGACATGCTTTAAAATTGCGCACAAACGTGCAGTGGCGACAAACTAAATACATTTTTAAAAGCCTTTAAAAGCCTTTACAGGTTACCACTTTAGATTTACAGAGGAGGTCTACTGCTAAAATTACTGCCCTCGATCTGACCTTCGCGGCGATACCTCACATGCATGGTGCAATTGCTGTTTACATTTGACGCCAGACCAACGCTTGCGTTCACCTTAGCGCGAGAGCAGGGGGGACAGGGGTGCTTTTTTTTTTTTTTTTTTTTTTTTTCTTTATTATTATTATTTTTTTATCTTATTTTTAAACTGTTCCTTTCATTTTTTTTTTTTTTTAAATCATTTTTATTGTTATCTCAGGGAATGTAAATATCCCCTATGATAGCAATAGGTAGTGACAGGTACTCTTTTTTGCAAAAATTGGGGTCTATTAGACCCTAGATTTCTCCTCTGCCCTCAAAGCATCTGATCACACCAAGATCGGTGTGATAAAATGCTTTCCCAATTTCCCAATGGCGCTGTTTACATCCGGCGAAATCTACGTCATAAAATGCTCGTAGCTTCCGGTTTCTTAGGTCATAGAGATGTTTGGAGCCACTCTGGTCTCTGATCAGCTCTATGGTCAGCTGGCTGAATCACCGGCTGCATTTTCAGGTTCCCTGTTGAGACAGGAGAGCCAGAGAAAAACACGGAAGATGTTGGGGGGGGGGGCATTCCCTCCCACTGCTTGTAAAAGCAGTCTAGAGGCTAATTAGCCACTAGGATTGCTTTTACATGAAAGCCGACCGCTGGCTGAAAAGAATGATACCAAGATGATACCTAAACCTGCAGGCATCATTCTGGTATAACCACTCAAAGTCGTGAATGGCATACCTGAAGACAAAAAAATGGTTAACAATAAAGCACAGTAAACGGTAAGGTATAAAAAAATTGCATACCTGAAAAGCAAACATGATAAAACATAATAACAATAACAATAACAATAACAATAAAACATTGCAGAATAGAATACAGTAAAAAAGAGCAGAACAATAGAGAGAGAATAGAGAGAGAGAGAACAATAAAACGACAACTATTTTTATTTTATATTTTTGTTTGTGTTTTTTTTTTTTTACACTTTTTTTTGTAACTAACTATAATAACTGTAACCGGTTCCAGGTTCGGGTCTCTCAAAATGCGATGGCATCTTGGGAGACCCTGTGAAAGTGTGCCTAGTCTGTGCAATGTTGTACCCTACGCTAATACTCAACTAGTGCATGGTAGCGTTCAAAACATTCACCAATGCAAAGACCAGGATTGTCAGGACAGGAGGGACAATAATAGCGGGTGTCACGGCTATATCCGCGCTTGCTGCAGACACAACATATTTTTTGGGGGGTTCGCTGGGTAGGGGTACTCGGGAGGACATAAAGAAAATGCCTCTCATGCAGCCGACTGCATTTGGTTGGGGATGTGAATGGGGGAAGTACGGGCGCTGCAGAAGCGGTGGGTTCCCAATTAGGATTGGCGAATGCAGCAGGAAGGGCACTATGGGCATGACGGGCCTGTGTTTGTCTTTTTGGTGGCAGCGGGACACTACTTGTGCTTGCCACCTCACCAGCTTGAACTGCACTTATGGGACTCGCCACGTCACCAAGTGTTACTGCAGTGCTGGTTTGACTACGACCGGGGTGACAGTGATCGATCGATACTGCACTTGGGTGGGCTGGGCCGGGCCGGGCGGAGGGGCAAAACGCAGGTGCTAGCAGGTATCTGGGCTGATCCCGCTAACACTGCGTTTTTGGGAACCCTAAACTGCTGGGGACGCTAGTATAGATCTGATCGGATCAGATATTGATCCGATCAGATACTATACCACTAAGGGAGGTGTATGGTGCGTGTACGGTGCGTGCGTGGGTGTTCGCGGTACTGGCGCTAATCTGACGCTGCCTGGGGCAACGCATATCACCGCCGGGCGATCAGGGGGCTAAACCTTTATTCGGTAATAAACGGCGGGTGCCCTGACACTATAAAAAATAAACTAACTAACCAGCGTCACCCGTAACAGTTATACGGTGATCAGTGGTGAAAGGGTTAACTAGGGGGCAATCAAGGGGTTAAAACATTTATTAGATAGTATATGGGGGTCCCTGTCGCTATAAAACACTGACGGCGAACCTAAATATTTACGTCCCTAACTAGCGTCACCAGTGACACTAATACAGCGATCAGAAAAATGATCGCTTAGCGACACTGGCGACAGGGGGTGATCAAGGGGTTAAAACTTTATTAGGGGGGGTACTGGCGCTAATCTGACGCTGCCTGGGGCGACGCATATCACCGCCGGGCGATCAGGGGGCTAAACCTTTATTCGGTAATAAACGGCGGGTGCCCTGACACTATAAAAAATAAACGAACTAACCAGCGTCACCCGTAACGGTTATACGGTGATCAGTGGTGAAAGGGTTAACTAGGGGGCAATCAAGGGGTTAAAACATTTATTAGATAGTATATGGGGGTCCCTGTCGCTATAAAACACTGACGGCGAACCTAAATATTTACGTCCCTAACTACCGTCACCAGCGACACTAATACAGCGATCAGAAAAATGATCGCTTAGCGACACTGGTGAGGGGGGGTGATCAAGGGGTTAAAACTTTATTAGGGGGGGTAAGGGGGGTACCCTAGACCTACAGGGGGGTTACAGTAACTGTCCTAACACTGCTAACTGTCACAAACTGACACTATGCAGTAATCAGGAAAAAAAAAAAAAAAAAAAAAAAAAAACCTGCTTGGTGTCAGTTTGTGACAGGGGGGGGGGTGATTGGGGGGGGATCGGGGGGCGATCGGGGGGGGATCGGGGGTGTAATGTATGCCTGGCATGTTCTACTGTGTGTGTTTGTGTTGTGCACTTACTTACATGTCATCTCTCCTCGGCGCTGGAACGGAAACTGACAGCCGAGGAGAGATGACATCACATCCTCTGCCTCTGTGTACTATACAGAGGCAGGGGATGTTTGTCAGTGGCTGGGAGCGATCGCGAGGGGGGGGCCACGATCGGATGGTCTCCCCCTCGTCTCTCATCGCTCCCAACCAAATGCCGACCGCAGCTGGCACCGGGGGGGGGTCCGATCGGACCCCCCACCCGCGGGAAGGCAATCACGTTTCAGGTACGTGATTTTGCCTGCCCGTGCCGCTCTGCTCACGTATATAGGCGTGAGGCGGTCGGCAAGTGGTTAAAATAAAATCCAATCTATTGAGTATCGTTCAACATTAAAATATACATTTTTAAATTATACACATACAGCATTAAATCAATAAACATATAGATATAAATGAGAATTCAGGACATGGAGATAATTCTACATATACATCCAATAACGGTTGTGGTATAAAGTTTGCATATGGAAGAATTTTTTGCATGAAACAGAAAGTGATGTATCACACTACCCAATACGGTCACCCTAGATGACCACTCTGATATGGAGTAGTGGAATTTCCAACGCGTTTCAACGTTTATGTCTTAACAGAACAAAGTCTTCTTCAGGGAAAATACATCACAATCTAAATAATCAGAAACAATGGCCTTCATGATGCTGCTTGTTTACTAAGGTTCTCTAACAAACCTCTGAACAGAAATGCTGTATTTATACTAAGATTGAATTACACACAGGTGGACTCTTAATTACTAATTAGGTGACTTCTGAAAGCAATTAGTTTGGCGATTTTAGTTAGGGGTATCAGAGTAAAGGGGGGCCAAACACAAATGCACACCACACTTTTCAGGTATTTATTTGTAAAAAATTTTGAAAACCATTTATCATTTTCCTTCCACTTCACAATTATGTGCCACTTTGTGTTGGTCTATCACTCAAAATTTCAAGGCACTCTGAAGCTCTGAATGTCACAGAATTCCATTTGCCTAGGGTTCCAAATACGAAAAAAATATAGAATCATGCATTTCCAGCTGGGTACCAAAAGAGCCGTAAAGATCCTATACAGGTATAAGGGAAAGCAATAGTTAAGGGGCCTGGAAAGCCCCAGGTGACTTGATGAGCCTCTGTTTAAAACAAACTTCTCCTGCACCCACTGTCTTATGAACAGAGTTTTAATTTAAGATATTTCATGCAATGCTACCTGCTAGTGAAATTCTGTATTGCATGGATACAATAAAATAGATATAGGCCATTTCCATTGGTTTTTGCTGGCTTGTTCAGCCATCGTGAACTCTTTGCTAATTCTGACATAAAATTGATTTTAAAAAAACCAAAATGAATAGTTATGTATACCCTGAGTGCAATCTTCATCTTTAGCGTGCTATTTGGACCAGAGTTGTTTAGCTGAAACCTCTGATTAATTGTCATGTTCTCACTGGTCAACAGCTGGCTCAGTGGAATCTTTAGATTTCCCATAGAACTTTGATGGTATTCATCCTTCACCTGCAAGGGTAAACAAAGCCAGTATCAAAACACTAACCAAGAAAGATAATGATCACATTTTCCTGGACTGTTCTGTCTCAAAGATTTTTAGGGTGGCTTCACACTGACCCGGCGTGGTCCCACTGCGTTTGGGGCAGCTAACCCGCAGTTTCTGTGCTCTTACATAGACTTTTTCTAGATCGATATCTTGCGGTTTTGATGTAGTTTCAGAAAGCGCACCAAAGATTCAGCATGCTGGAGGTTTGATGAGTTTTCTGAAACTGCACCAAAATCGCAAGACCTCATAGAAGTCTATGGGAAAGTGCAGCTAACCTGCACGAAAACTGCGGATTGGCTGCCGTTTGGCAAAAGCGCAGTGGGGCAGTATGAAGCCACCCTAAATCTCCTATTGTCAGCTTGTTACAGTGCATACATTAAATTTATTACAAGGTGTTTTTATAACAATAACTGTGATTTTACTGTGCCAAAAAGATATGATCGTAAGTAAAAAACAATTTTTTTTATACTATACTACAGTATATCTTTTTCAATCTACCTCAAAGAGAAGTACGGGAATCTTTCCTGAGCCTGAACTGGCTCTGTAATGTCAGCAGACTTCAGCCCACTGTCTGCTGAAAATGGGTCACAGGAGTGGAGAACGACCTTTGGCTGTACTTCTTTAAAGTATATGTAAACCCCATCACTAAAACATTTTAATGTCGTCTTAGCGAACGCAATATATGCAGGGATATGGGAAATTGTATTGACGTAGACACACATCCACTCAGGTTGAACTAGATGGACTGGAGTTTTCATGCATTCATTCAACCTTACCAACAATGAAACTATGTAATGTAATTTCAAATTAATGATCCTTGTTTAAACCTTCAGCTTTCATTAAAATACTTGTTGACCCAGCCATGAAGGTTGTCTTTCAGACACTGGGTGACACAGCTCTGTTCTGCTTCCCAATTTAGTTCTTGCGATGCCACCCTGTTACACGAGTGTCTGAAAGAAACCACAAGTGGCCATTGTAACATACAATAAGCAGGCATGGTCAACTGTTTTCACCATCTACAAACCCACCCTGAGAAATGCCATGCACTCAATGCTGGAGTGCATGCCTGTAGCCTGGAAGTGGCTGCAGGAGATCAGCAGCACTAAGAGGCCACAAAGGATGAAAAACAATCTTCATTAAAGTGGTAGTAAACCCACTCTTTCAACTTGTACCTAGAGGTAAGCCTATAATAAGGCTTACCTCTAGGTACAGTGAATATCTCCTAAACTTGCACAGTTTAGGAGATATTCACACTGCATGCAGCCAGTGATGTCACTGGCGCATGCGCTCCGAAGGTCCGGCATCCCATGGTGGACGTTCGGAGTCCGTGCCATAGCCGAGGGCTCCCGCACGGAGTGATGTCATCACGGCCCCGGTCACTCATGTAGCCAGAGGCCGCGAACCCCGATGGAAGACCGAGAGAAGATGGAACCACTGTCAACGGTGGCAGCATGCCGCCGGAGGGCTTCGTTCTAAGGCAAGCCTCACATATTGTGCTAGTATGCTGCATACTAGCACATCATGCATTTGTCTATTGCCCCATACACACGGTCGGATTTTCCAACGGAAAATGTGTGATAGGACCTTGTTGTCGGAAATTCCGACCGTGTGTAGGCTCCATCACACATTTTCCATCGGATTTTCCGACACACAAAGTTTGAGAGCAGGATATAAAATTTTCCAACAACAAAATCCGTTGTCCGAAATTCCGATCGTGTGTACACAAATCCGACGGACAAAGTGCCACGCATGCTCAGAATAAATAAAGAGATGAAAGCTATTGGCCACTGCCCCGTTTATAGTCCCGACGTACGTGTTTTACGTCACCGCGTTCAGAACGATCGGATTTTCCGACAACTTTGTGTGACCGTGTGTATGCAAGACAAGTTTGAGCCAACATCCGTCGGAAAAAATCCATGGATTTTGTTATCGGAATGTCCGAACAAAGTCCGACCGTGTGTACGGGGCATTACAGAGGAAAGGTTTTTTTTTTTTCTTTTTTGTGCAGCGGTTTACTACCGCTTTAAGAAAAACAAAAATGAGACTAAATGTCATTCATTCAGTTATGGTTTATATCTACTTTAATTCATCCATACAGAAAAAAAAAAGATAACAAAAATCCACTTGTCCTCTTTAAGATCAATGTGTAGCTGAATTTTCAGTGACTCTGTCCTGTGGCCAGGGGGCATGTTGTTTTCATACAATCACAATAAAGTAACAGTTTGCTGTAGCTAAAAAGAATGATTCTTACAAGACGATGTACTATTCAGCAGTGCACGGCAAAAATGTTGCATTAACTCAGCAAGACTTCCCGAATGGGTACTATGCGCTGGCTACAGTAAAGAAGCATATTGATTTCATCTACATTGGAGTGCGGCCAATTTCCCTTATAGTTCAGCCTCACAGCTTGAGTTTAGCATGCCCTGTGTTGCCTTGAATACTCCTAAAAGGTACTCACATACTGTGAATATATATTTTTTTATTGCTATCTTTCATGTGCATTTATTTTTTTTTAAAGAAACTATTCAGGTACTATGGCAGCAATCAAACACACTAAATAACAAAATGTAAAATACAATAGGAAAAAGTAGGCAGAAGTGCAGGAAACAAATTCCAGCAGGTAAAACATGATTATGAGCATTGGCTGGGTGGGGGGCAAGGGAGGAATACCAATTGAACCAATTCAATGTAGAAAACGGGGTGGAGTGCAATGCATGAAGGGGAGCCTCTAAATAGGATTGTTGGAAGGGAAATTTACTACAGCAGGCTCTGGAGGTATAATGGTAAGGGACAAGAGAGAGAAGGGTAATATGGGGGTGTAGTGCCAGCTGTAATGTTACATAGTTGGTAAGGTTAAATACACCAGTCCATCCAGTTCAACCTGAGTGAGTGTGGGTGCGTGTCTACAATTGTCCCTATCCCTGTACATTGTGTATCATTAAGATGCTCATCTATTAATGTTTTTTTTAATTTAAGGTACCCATATAGCACCGTCAATTTACACAGCACTCCACACATACAGTATCTCACAAAAGTGAGTACACCCCTCACATTTGTGTAATTATTTTATTCTATCTTTTCATGTGACAACACTGAAGAAATGATACTTTGCTACAATGTAAAGTAGTGAGTGTACAGCTTGTATAACAGTGTAAATTTTCTGTCCCCTCAAAATAACTCAACACACAGCCATTAATGTCTAAACTGCTGGCAACAAAAGTGAGTACACCCCTAAGGGAAAATGTCCTAATTGGGCCCAAAGTGTCAATATTTTGTGCGGCCACCATAATTTTCCAGCACTGCCTTAACCCTCTTGGGCATGGAGTTCACCAGAGCTTCACAGGTTGCCACTTGAGTCCTCTTCCACTCCTCCATGATGACATCACAGAGCTGGTGGATGATAGAGACTTTGCGCTCCTCCACCTTCCATTTGAGGATGCACCACAAATGCTCAATAGGGTTTAGGTCTGCAGACATGCTTGGCCAGTCCATCAGCTTCTTTAGTAAGGCAGTGGTAGGCCTGGAGGTGTGTTTGGGGTCGTTATGTTGGAATACTGCCCTGCGGCTCAGTCTCCGAAGGGAGTGGTACATGCTCTGCTTCAGTATGTCACACAACATGTTGGCATTCATGGTTCCTTCAATGAACCAACTAAGTTCATCTTGGTCTCATCAGACCACAAGACATGGTTCCAGTAATCCATGTCCTTAGTCTGTTTATCTTCAGCAAACTGTTTGTGGCTTTCTTGTGCATCATCTTTAGAAGAAGCATCCTTCTGGGACAACAGCCATGCAGACCAATTTGATGCAGTGTATGGCGAATGGTCTGAGCACTGACAGGCTGACCCCCCACCCCTTCAACCTCTGCAGCAATGTTGACAGCACTCATACGTCTATCTATTTCCCAAAGACAACCTCTGGATAGGACACTGAGCACGTGCACTCAACTTCTTTGGTCGACCATGGCGAGGCCTGTTCGAAGTGGAACCTGTCCTGTTAAACTGCTGTGTGATCTTGGCCACTGTGCTGCTCAGAAAGTTCTTTGCCATGCGGTGCCATGCTGAACTTCCAGTGACCAGTATGAGAGAGTGAGAGTGATAACACCAAATTTAACACCCTTGCTCCCCATTCACACCTGAGACCTTGTAACACTAACGGGTCACAAGACACCGGGGAGGGAAAATGGCTAATTGGGCACAGTTTGGACATTTTCACTTAGGGGTGTACTCACTTTTTTTGCCAGCAGTTTAGACATTAATGGCTGTTCGTCGAGTTATTTTGAGGGGACAGCAAATTTACACTGTTATACAAGCTGTACACTCACTACTTTACATTGTAGCAAAGTGTACTTTCTTCAGTGTTGTCACATGAAAAGATTTAATAAAATATTTACAAAAATGTGAGGGGTGTACTTACTTTTGTGAGATACTGTACATCACACACTCACATCGGTCCCTACCCTCAAGGAGCCCACAATCCAAGGTCCCCAACTCACACCCATATACCATGGCCAATTTTGGACAGGAGCCAATAAACCTACCAGCATGTCATGTCATGGAGTGTGGGAGGAAACCCATGCAGGCACGGGGAGATGCAAACTCCAGGCAGGTAGAGTCGAAGCTGAAGGATGTGAAATAGTAGAAAGAATGGGGACTTGGAAGGATAAGGGAAAAGGCGGCGTGGTGACCAGCTGAAAACTTCCATTATAGAAGGTCATCAGCGTGAAATACTGTGAATATGTTTATGAAACTTGATATGCAATTTACAGACTTATAACAATATACTGATGAGCGCTCACACAGTGCGGCGCAGCACATTATATGTGTAGTGGAATTGCCTGACCACCTGTACTTACAATGGTAAGTTTTTAGATATTTTTATTGATAATTACTTGTCTTACTTGTAAAAGAAAAAAAAAATCAACTGCAGAGACAAAATATAGCAGTTGTATGGCCCAACATCTGAGGAAAATGAGAGTCCAATAAAAAGCTTGAGAAAGGAGCGCTCCGAGGCTCTGAAACGAGCAGCCACTACCGTGGCATGCGCCAAGCTGGTTTTACTGGCATCTTTCTGTGACACACACTGCATTGCCTGGCAACACTTCCCTGGCGAACTCTGCTAACTTTCATCCGTCTTATTCGGCAGCTTCCCTGGCGTATTCTGCAGATGCCTGCAGGACTAACTGGTGTGCCTAATTTTGCTTTTATCCAAGTGAGTGCATATTGTTTTTATCCATAGGTGGGCACACAGGGTGTGCCAGGGGTGCCTGGGCATGCCCTAATCACCCTGTGTGGTGCAGATTCCTCCTGTTTAAACCCCTGATATTTCACCAAAGCCCCCTAAACAGGGCTCCTAAAGAAAAAAAAAATTGTAAAAAAAAAAATGAATGCAAATTGAACCTACTGACACCAATCTCTGCCCTACTGAAACCGCCCACTGCTCTACTGACACAGTCAGTATATACACACACACACACACACACACACACACACACACACACACACACACGTTTGAGCATTGCGCCCTAATGCAATAGGCTGTGCACGCCTAAGTTTTTATCTATCTTTTCTTTTAATAAATAACTTACACTTAGATGGTGGCGCCCCCTTGACTGATTATTCTTTCAACTACAACTAGAAGTTTTTGTCATGTTTTTACTTCTGTGTGTGACATCCTTGGGAAGATTTCCCCTTATGTGTAGGGGGGTGACCAGGAAAGGAAACATAGGCAGCAATAAAAATCTGACAGAGGTTCCAACCTTTCTCTACTATTCTAAAAGTGAGAGACTGGAGAGATTTTTCATCCTATCCTGTCCCAGTAACAGGAGCTCAGATAGCAGGGAGTGTGGCGTATCTCCCCGAGGGGAACACAAGCAGCAGAAAGACTGAAATCCTACAATTAAAGATTGTGTAAACCCAACATTTCATATTCCTGATAAGTACCTGCTGTACCATGTACTTGTATGAAAAAGTATCCTGTTCCCTTTGTGTTCTCCGGTGTTCCAGTCAGTCCCTCTGCTTTCCTATTAAAAACTGACCACACCAAGCAGGAGAACACACTGTGGTCAGTTCTCTAGTTTTGCTGGGAACTGACCCTGCTCCTCCAATGATCAGACTTGTCCTGACACACACCCACCCTGCATAGCTTTTCACTAGGAAGATCACTAGGAAGATCAGTGTGCTGCAGCTTCTCCTTATGCAACGGAGAACAGAGGGAATGTGATCACTTTAAAAAAAGGGGAAAAAAAAAAGGTATTTATAACGGTTTTTCATATATATGCACAAATGTTTTGCCTTTAATTTCTATTTTAACCTGAATGGGTTGTTTTACAAAGTGATCGTTTACAATCACTTTAAAGCGGAGTTCCGCCTTGGGGAAAAAAAATTTAGTCAGCAGCTACAAATACTGTAGCTGCTGACTTTTATTATATGGACACTTACCTGTCCAGGGAGCTCGCGATATCAGCACCCCAGCTGATCTTTGGATTCCAGGTAAGGGAACCTGGCAGTGAAGCCTTCCGGCTTCAAGCCCGGTTTCCTGCTGCGCATGCTCGAAGCGCGCTGCGCTTTCTGATTGGCCTGGCGGCGGAGGAGGGAGCCGAACTTCTGGGAGATCGGGCTGTGGCCCGGTCTCTCGAACGTGGGGAAGGGGACTTATAACAAACAGGTCTCCGTTCCCCCCTCCACCTGTGAAAGGTGCCAAATGTGACACTGGAAAGGGTGAGGAAGCAATTAAGCAGAAGTCCCACTTTTGGGTGGAACTCTGCTTTAAGCTACAATTTAAAAAAAAAACGTAACAGCCGAAGTTGGACTTTAAAGAATCCTAAAGTCACAATAAAAAAAAAAAAATCAGCAGCACCCTATACAAGAAGCACATTATCTTGTACACACTTAAAATATGTTCAAAATAGGACCACAAATGCTAATTTTTCTATGCGGTTTTATGCAGCTAAAGGCTATGGACAAAAACAGAGCAGTGTGAATTGGCTCATATTTCTACAGGTCCCAGAAGACTGCGGGACCGTTCACAAAGTACAGCATTATCTTAATGAAGATGCTGGCAGTAGCAACCCAAAGCCCAGTGAAGAACTGGCTTGGGTGAGAACAACGCTGGACCCTTATACAGGTAGGTGTCTTTATTTTAAAAGTCAGCAGCTACAGTATTTTGTAACTGCTGACTTCATTTTTTTGGGGGGAGACTGAAGGTCCTCTTTAAGTTGCTTCTTTTACAGGGTGCGGTTTATTTTTTTCTTACAGTGGTGACTGGGTCATTTCAGTAGAAATTATTTCATTTATAACTTAAGTGTTTCTTCAAAAAAAACAACTTGTTTCTTTGTTTAGTTTTATAGTTTATAAATTATATGTACATGGTGAGCCATATTTGCTCATTAAATATGCTGCACAATGACTCTGCTTCTAGTGGTCAGGTGTAAGAACAACAGTCTTTATAGAAAAATGTATACGCTAATGCACAATGATCAAAGGAACCTTGTAATGGGAGAAATACAGGGGATGCGATTGGTGACCTTCTCCTAAGAATGCTAATTGCCTGGGTGTCTGAAGATTTAATAGTCTAATAATCTGGAATAAGCTTGCAACTGAAGCCAGGAGCTGATCTGCATACTTGTTCTAGGTCCGTTCTTCTGAAGTGATAGAAGCCTTCATATTCTCTCACTGTACGTTTCCCAATGATAGGGATATCAATTGTGTGCCTTGATATACAGATGCACTTTTACATTGCAGCATTGTATATATAGAGCCAATCAAATTATGGAACATTCGGAGCATTTAAAAAATGTGAAATCCTCATTAAGGGCTCGTTCACACTTGACTAAATTACGGACGCTCAACAAACGCTCCTAAAGCGTTTGTATGGCGTTAGTATGGGTGTCAGACAGGCGTCAATGAGCTTTAGAATGGGGCGTTTTACAAAGGTTAAACGCTCCCTAAATGCCCTATGCACGGTTTAGTAGCGTCTGATGAGCGTTAAAACTGCTTCACAATGGAAAGTGACTCATTTTAATGCGCCGCAACCACACTAATAGCGCTCCAAAAACACCTCCCAGAGCGTTTGCGGACCGTTACCATAGACTTCAATCGGAGGCGTTGAAAGGCTTCAAACGCCTCCTGACTCGACACGAGGCTTCAATTTTGAAGCGATGCAATGCGAATGCTTAGTGTGAACAGCACAATGTTCTGTCTATTATATCTTGTGCATGGGCATTTGTGGGGCATTTCTAATGCCTGTCAAACGCCTGCTCTTAATGTCAGTGTGAACTAAGCCTAAAAAAGTTTTTTTTTGGTGAATTTTACAATTCCTCCTCAAACTGTGAGCTTACATTATAGTTTCCATTTAACCCTAAATGTTACATTTAGCTAGGTTCAGAGCTGTGTCCTTGCCTCTAAAAATCAGGCAGTAAACAGCTGGCCTCGTATTAAAATCTGTTAAAGGCACCAAAACACAGGCTGGCACAGGCATACAAATGAGCAATACCAATAGAAAGTAGGCTGCTGAAAAACAGACAACTGGCACCAACAAAATGCCATATCGAAAGAGGGGGTACAGCCCACTCTTGTTTATATATCATCTGCTTCTGGAAACACAACACGGCAATTAGCAGATCAGTGCGCCTGCACAAGTGATCTCCAGAAACTGCAGAAATTACAAAGTAAATGAGCAAAATGTTCTTTCTGAATGAGAAATTGTAAGGTCAAAATAGATGGATTTAAAATGGATCTATATTTAAAAAGGTGCCAAGTCACTCCTGTTCTGTAGCCTCATAGCTGTACAGCTGCAGTATGAAATTATCCCGAGTACTGATGTCTGCTGTGAGTCTCATGAGATTTTAGGTGCGATATGGTGATGTCAATAATGTCCAGCTCACTCTTCTCCTTGGTGCAGAGAAAGCAGTAAATAAAGACCGAAACTGCAATAATTGTGCTGCTTCTGCTTTATCTATTCTGTGCATTTGTGTTGCTTCCATCTCTCAGCAGCTTCTTGAGCTGGCCATAGACATATAGAAACTCGGCCAGCTCAGCTGGGACTAGCCAAATTTCTATCTGTCCGAGTCCATTTCGGCTCATCAGAAATCAATCTAATGATTGCCTTCTCTCAAACGGGACTGATGGAAAACTTTTATTCGATCAGCGCCCAATTGGCTGAAGCACTGATCAGCGTACTCTGACAGCAGAGGAGTTCTCGCTGTCAGAACACAAAAGCACATTGGGAATATTTCTCCACCCCCTTACTTATGTGGATAGGGGAATCCATTTTTTTTTTCTTTGACCACCGTTCATTCAACATTCATTAGGGAAACAGCACTGATATTAGAACGCAAACCCTCCCTCTATGAAGATGGCCAACTCCACACAGACACAATGTGGAACAGGACATGGTCAGTATAATTGCTCCTTCAATTTTTTTTAATGAGACATAATTGCAGAGTACAAGACCACCCACTCCCATCTGTCAGTTACCTTTTGCATATCTGATTGAAATACACAGTGGTGTAGTGGGTAGCACTTTCACCTAGCAGCAAAAAGGGTCACTGGTTCGAATCCCAAACACGGCACCATCAGCTTGGAGTTTGCATGTTCTCCCTGTGCCTGCGTGGGTTTCCTCCGGGTACTCCGATTTCCTCCCACACGCTAAAGACATTCTGTTAAGTTAATTGGCGCCTGTCTAAATTTGCCCTAGTATGTATGAATGTGTGTTAGGGACCTTAGGTTGTAAGCCCCTTGAGGGTAGGGACTGATGTGACTGCACAATGTATATGTAAAGCGTTGCGTAAATTGACGGCGCTATAAAAGTACCTGAAATAAATAAATAAATACAGGAGTGGTATTCTCAAACCCCTTTACTGTATGTTGCTTGTTGTCTCTAAATTACTGAAAATCTGATGTCTCAGTGTCAATACTACAACATTCTGATAGTCACCAATCAGACTCAAACATGCCTGAAAGTTTCAATCTGATTGGAGATATTATGAAGCTAAGAGAGAAAAAGTTACACAAATTATATACAAGACACAATGCTTTAGCGAGCTAAAAAGGTAATTGAGTAAGGGTTTACACCTACTTTAAATTCACAGGTAATATTTTCTCATTTCTGTCCATATGCTCTGAAATAAAAGGTTTAACTAAAACCCAACCATTAATCATTCTGGTCCAGTAGATTGTGCTACAAACTTCAACTATTACTAAATTGCATAGCTACCTTATGGGGAGAGTGAGTAATTTGCACTGTAACATACATGGCCAACTATAAAAAAATTATACAAAAAGCAACTTTACCTCAATGTCTAGGTCTTGTCTTTTAGGATTGTGGACAAAGAAAGTAAATGTCTGTTCCCATACTGGCTCGACAGTCTTGTATTTGACCTGTTGAAAAAAGACAAGTTTTTTAAAAAATTGACTTTTTTTATTTCACCGTATAATTGTTTTCTAGGAGTTGACTGAGAGACACAGGTCATATATTACCTTTAGGTTATTTTGCCACCTACAGGAGGATTGAGCACTGGCACAAAAAAAAACTGTAGGTCAGCCCAGGACAGTCCCTCCTATTAACGCACCTCCGTTTTGTAGCAAAGCAGTACAGGGGGGTGGACCTGTGCCCCCCCCCCCCCCATTGGACTCCAATAAAATGATTTTATGGCGAGTGCAAAAATCCTGTTTATTTTCTCATCCAATGAGGGATACAGCAAAGTAGTATTAACCCTTAGCATTTTTTTAGCTTAACACAAACACAATAAAATAAAGATTACCCAGTAAACCATTTGCTACATTTCTTACCCCAGCTCTTGCAGTTTACAACATTCAATGCTGCCGGCTCCTGCTTTCTTTGTGCGGCTTCCCTAAACATTAGTCTTCACAGGAAAGAGTTAACAGTGGACAGGGCAGTCTTGAGTCAGTCTGATAGCTTGGAGAAGTGGGGGGGGGGGGGGGGGTAGGAGAGGGAGTGCCTTGACATCCCACGCTGTTTCTACTGACGCACAAAGTGTAGGGAGATAAAACGCTAGTCCATGCATGCAATTGTGGCTTCATAGGGTGCTGCGAGAAAAGGAGCCACCCTGAAACAGGAGAAATGGGGGAGCGATTATAGAACTTGCTTAATCAGAAACATAGGTAAGGATTTAAAGATAGAGAAGCTACATACTCAGTAAGTGATTACGTCAGCAAGTGTTTAAAAATATTATCAGTTCAACTGAGAGGTGGGTAACACAGCAAGCAACAAAGAACTTTACACTGCCTGCAGTGCAAAGAGCCACTTGAGGGACGTTACACCTGAAGCTGGCATCAGATAAGGCCGTAACATCCACCTGCTAGAAATTAAGTTCACCACAAATGTTACAATCTGATTGTACAATCTCCATTAGAGCTACAAAGAAAATGATTACATAGTTTTGGTGGATCTTTAGTTGATTGTACAGAGTTTGTAATGTTTATGGGGAGCCTTAAAGAACATGTAAACAGAAGACCAAGTGGCAGCCTTGCAACTCTGAGAAACATTTGCTTTATGTGGACAGCAGGAATGGATCGAAGTTCCATGTGATTCTTTTCATGCAGGAGTAGCAGCAGGGAGATGCTTCCTTGATGTTGTATAGCAGGGAAAGAATGCAGATAATTGTCCTGCACCAAGCAGATGACATCACTGCTCAGTTGCACAGCATAAATGCACTCTGCAAACTGAGGTAGCGCCCAATGCTCGGCCTGATTGGCCTACTCGCTAAGCGAAAGGGGAGGCTTCAGAGAAAGGCAAGCGATGAGGCGATGCCAAGGGTTCTAGACCTGAAAAGTGCACAACAGCCTTTTAAACAGAATAGTGTGGAATGCATCTTACATGGAACCCAGTGAGCAAAGGTCCCTTCTAGGATATACCCGCACTTCCAGCCCAGCAGGGTTTGGGCGTGGTACACAAAAAGCCAGGAGAAGGACGACTGCAACAAAAAGTTACAATCGTAGAAAAAAAAGTTCCAGCAGTGATGTAGCAAAGAGTCTTGACTGATGAAAAAAAAAGGTTCTAGTAAATCAAATATTTAGTGTTAACAGCAGAGTTGTGTAAATGATGTTTATCGTTCTATGACACAGACAAGAAACTGAAAAAGGAGGGGCAATTCTAGGCAAGCCTATAGTTTGTTTGCTAGTGTCCAATTATCCTGTAGGCAGCAGCCTAACCCAACAGGTATACACTTTCTGTGTCCCCCAATGTAGACAAGTGTGACTTTTGAGTCATCCGCTAAAACATATATTATAATATGCTTTGCTTTTTACTATTACATTTCATATTTTTTAGGTAAAAAGATAGAAAATACCAAAAAAGCCACAGACGGTGGCAAACAAAACACTCAGGAATTAATGCATAACAAGTTCACAGTATTTAAAGTCCCAGTGCTGGACTCCCGGACAGGTAAGTACTCTACTATTAAAAGCCAGCAGCTGCAGTATGTCTAGCTGCTGGTTTTTATTTTATGCAGCGGTGGGCGGACCTCCGCTTTAATGTCTAATACATCCTCATTTGTTTTCCTCAAAAAAATACTCTGCTGCCACCTTGTGTATTCTTGGGATTTCCCCCATTGAACCATTCACCTGTATTACAGCAGGCATGTAAGTGTCTCCTTTGTTCCCCCCATTCCACACATACGGTATACTGCTTGAAAGACCATGTACAACAGCCTGTGATCCTAAAATGTACCCCCTGTTACAATAACATTGTACAATCTGCCAGGTCAAGGTGTAATTTTACACAAATCTTAATGTGTGTGGGCAGCACAGTGGTGTAGTGGATAGCACGTTCACCTAGCAGCAAAAGGATCGCTGTTCCGAATCCCAACCACGACACTACCTGCCTGGAGTTTACATGTTCTCCCTGTGCCTGCGTGGGTTTCCTCCGGGTACTCCGGTTTCCTCCCACACTCCAAAGACACGTTGGTAGGCTAATCAGATCCTGTCTAAATTGGCCTTAGTATGTGTATGTATGTATGGGAGTTAGGGACCTTAGATTGTAAGCTCCTTGAGGGCAGGGACTGATGTGAATGTACAATGTATATGTAAAGCGCTGCAGAAATTGATGGCGCTATATAAGTACCTGAAATAAAATAAACTGTGTGTGGTTTCCAATCAATTGATGCAATAAAATCACATCAAACAAAAAAGGAATTGAGACTGTATAAACAAAATCCAAGTCCCAAGTGACTGTAAGATCCTGGCCTCTCAAATACACAAGAGGATGTAGTGGGTGAAGGCAAACAGCTGGTTCGTTCCTTACTTACCTGTAGACAGGATAACAAAGTTGCTCTACCTAAAATGTTTATTGTAGACACAAAGGATACAGTGAGAAGCACTGCCTCTAAAAAAAACTCTTTTAGTAGAGCATCAGCTTGAAGTTGTCTTTTATTTTAGAAGACACCTGTAATACTTGATCTATATTTAATCTCTGTATCAAGTCATTAGCTGGAATTGCACTAAGCCTAGGAATAGAATTCCTAGAGCAACAGTCTTGACTAATACAAAGAAATTAAATTAGCAGTGGCTGCTCTGACCATGTAGCTCAGGGTGTGTTTCCACATTTGGGGCGATCCTGCAGAAAATTATAACAGAGTGGCTTCTGAGTCATTGATCTTAGCAGCAAACATGAGGAGCTCATACCCAGCCTGTTAGGCTCGATTCATACAGGGGCAACATGACTTCAGCGCGACTTTGCACGGCGACTTCAACGCGACTTCAGCGCAACTTTGATCAATTTACAACGCAACTTCAAGTCGCCTCCAGGACAGGCGACTTTGGCTGTGGCCAATCACAAAATAATCAGCTCTCTGGGAGGGAGGGGTTTGCCTGGGCAAACTAATTTTTTTAACTGTAAAGTCGCTTCAGTATAGATGGAGATCCGACTTGGAGGCGACTTCCATTGAATTGAATGGTACAAGTCGCCTAAAAGTCGGATCCAAGTAGTACAGGGAGTATGCTCTGAAGTCGGAGCGACTTCAGTAGTGTCAATTAAAACGCTCTGATTCCCTGTAATGTTAATCTCTTCTTGGGGCGACTTGAGGGCTTACAAGTCGTCCTAGTGTGAACCGAGCCTTAGGGTCTCTTCGTTGGGAGAATTGCAATCAATCAGCCCCTGCTGAGATGGACAGAACCTGAGAGTGAGGCCTGTGACTGTACTATTTCCTGGTAATAGGTCGAGACACTTAAATAGTATATATATATATATATATATATATATATATATATATATATATATATATATATATATATATATATATATATATATATATATAATTCGTTTCCACATGGTCATTGCAAATTAATTTTAAGATGAAAATTTTGGACAATTGGGACAATTGGAGATATCTGATCATCTAATTAAGAATCTAAGCTATAGCCCCACAACATCTCACAGAACTTCACAATTATCATAATTCAAACACTATTATTATTTTAGGGAGCAATAAACTTTGTGATTATTCTTGCAAACTTTTGTGTCTGACTTGAGAACAATATTCCTCCCAAACTGATAAAGCCTAATACAGCTCATCTGCAGAGATTGTGCAATGCAGAGAATAGAACGATGGGAATTTTTACCAATACTGGATCAGACAAAATCTGGAGCAGCCATGCATGGCAACCATACAGCTTCCACCTTTCATTTTCAAAGCTTAACTGAACAAGCTGATGAGAAAAGCTGATTAGTTACCATGCACAGCTGCACTAGATTCTGTCTAATCTAGTTTTAGTAAATTCCCATGTGTGTGGCCAGCTCAAGAAAAGCATGTTTGATTGTGTGGTGGTTTTCACAGGGTTTACCTATAATATACAGAGAAGACTAGGAACATTTCTCATTATTTAGAATTCATGAACATTAATTTTTGATAAAATAATTTCACAATCTACACTATATTACCAAAAGTATTGGGACACCTGGATTTACACACATGAACTTTAATGGCATCCCAGAGTTTGTAGGTTTTAATATTGAGTTGGTACACTCTTTGCAGCTATAACAGCTTCAACTCTTCTGGGAAGGCTGTCCACAAGGTTTAGTGTACCTATGGGAATGTTTGACCATTCTTCCAGAAGCACATATGTGAGGTCAAGCACTGATGTGGAAGAGAAGGACTGGCTGGCAGTCCAGTTCCTCCACCCCAAACTCTCTCATCCATATCTAAAGTTGGATTAAAGTTTTGAGATTGAAAGGCATCTGCATTCCTTTCTCTTTGCTGACTTAAGAATCCTTAGTAAAATACTAATTTACTTTGCTACAGTCTGGTCTCTATGCAATTGCATTCTTTCTTTGAATTACGGTGGTACCTTGGATTACAAGCATGATTCGTTCCAGATGAATGCTTGTAATCCAAAGCACTCGTATATCAAAGCCAGTTAACCCATAGGAGTCAATGGAAACTCAGATAATTCTTCCAGTGGCACTGCTAGTGTATGCAGTACCGCATATGGCCAGAGGTGGGAGGGGCGCCGGAGACCGCTCAGATGCACTCAGAAACTGAGTGTTTCCGAGTGTCTCCAATCGGCTCCGAGTTTCACCAGTGCCCCTGCACCTCTGGCCAAATGCAGTACTGCACACCCCAGAGGCTTGAATCCTGCTCGTCTTGCAAGACAACACTTGCAAACTGAGTCAGGATTTAAAAAAAAGAATAGCTTGTATTGCTAAGCGCTTGTAAACCGCGTTACTTGCAATCCGAGGTATTACTGTATGTCCGAACCCAGGGTGTCAGAAGTGTCGGGAGGCTTACAAGGTCAGGGCAACCTTTGGGGACAGTCATCTTCCAGTAGCCCTTACGGGGGTAGTGCGACACAATATTCAAAATATCACCAAACAAAATATAAGAAAGTGTATTCCAATAAGATGGGATAATCTAGGAGGTCTAGTATAAGCATTAAGAGCCTCATGAAATACAGGCGCCATTTTCCCTCTTTCTTTATAGAATTGGACTATTTTGGCATTATTATACATCATATAAAAGGGCTGATCTGTAGCATTGGCCATTAGATGCTAGCTATGAGACGGAGTCACAGTTATTATCACGTCTCTCTGGATTTGGTGATTCATTTTAGAATATGGTGGAAATTGGTAAGTATTGGCATCTGTTTCCCTCTTTGATCTGGGTGGGAATGGGATAATGAAGTATTATAATTACCATCATTGAAGTGTACCTCTTAGCATTGTAGTCTCTCTATATTTTATATTATAATTTATTTAAATGGAATTTGACAAAAGCTGTTGGATGGGAATTATGATACCCCATTACTGTTGGATGTCTAATAATGATATAGCTAACACTTACTGTATATATATGATTATATACCATGATATATTAATATTTTAAATACTGGTTATCATGAGTGTCCTAATGCTTATACTAGACCTCCAAAGATTATCCCAGTATATTGGAATGTTTAGCGATAATTTAAATATTGGCCTGGTAGTCTTTGCACAAACTTTGAGGTTCCCTGATGTTGGGGGTGACATATCTGGCGACAAGCTTGGGCCGCGTCTGTCTCAAAGTTGCAATGTATTACATGTAAATATTTATGGCTTTTGTGTCTACTCCTTTTTCTTGCATTGTTATTGGTTACTAGTAACAAAATAGTTTTATGGACATGATTGTAAATCAATATTTTGTATCCTGCAGAGTGGTATTATATCCCTGATAAAGCTCGAAACGCGTTGGGTACCCTGAGGCTAAAAACCCTGCAGTCAGAGGAATACAATTGTGTGGTTTTGAAAACCAGCAACTAGGAATACCACAATGTATAATGAACATGGTTGAATATATAATCGTGTAAACTCATTCATGTACATTGTTTATATTGCCTTTGAAGGTTTTGGATTAGTCTGAAATTATTTTATCAAAAAATATTCATGAATGCTTTTTAAAAAATGAGAAATAAAAAAGTAATGTTTTAACTTTTTTTCATTTGTATGGTTGCCTTTAAAATCCCACCTCAGAGTTCAAAATGTGTATATCATGTATGATTAAGGGTGATGGCAACCACACCCTCAGTCACACACACTTCACAGACTAGGAACATTACCATTTCTTGTTAGGCATCTTCTCCTTTAGAGCCCAACTTCAGTGAAAAAAATAGCTTTAGATAGAGTGAGGAAGGTTTACACCTAATAGACAGGAAGTGGAAGTTTTCCCCAAATTCCTGTTCTTTTAAATAGGGCAGAATGATGTAGACAATGATGGCAATGAAAAGTGGCTAGATGAGATTTTGCAGTCTCTTCAACAGGTCTCCCTCTCACAGATTGACCCAGATATTCATCCTGGCACAGGGTATACAGGACCTTCAAATTTTGAAATACTATTGGTCTGAGCGATAACCCCTGCTGTGACAGGTGTGGACATCCTGCAGGATCCCTTACCCATCTTTTGTGGGGCTGTCCCACAGAAGGGGTCCAGAATTGTTTCGCAACATGGGCGGCATTGCTGAATGGGGGATCCCAACCAGCCAGCAGTGGAGAACCATGTGACACCCTTCTGGGATAGAGCCCGCTGGGCACAGATGTGATATATCTTTTGTTTCTAGTAAGTGTTTTTAACCACTTGCCAACCACCTGCTGCAGTTATACTGCGGCAAGGTGGCTCGGCTGTGCGAATCGCCGTACCGCTACGGGTATTCGTGCACTAACTTCTGTGGGCGCGCACACGTGCCTCCGATTGGCCAGTGGAGGAGTCAATCAGCGGGTCCCGCGGACTCGATATCCGCCCATGATCATTCCATGCAGAGACAGAACAGGAATCTGCCAAAATAAACAAGGCAGGTCTCCGTTCTGACAGGGGATTACACTAAGATCTTGTCTTCCTGCTATGCAGGAAGACGGATCTCGGTGTTATCCGAGGCAGCCCATCACCCATACAGTTAGTAAACACACCCAGGGAACACAGTTAATCCTTTGATCGCCTCTGATGTTAACCCCTTCCCTAGCAGTGTCATTAGTACAACGTCAGTGCATATTTTTTAGCACCGATCACTGTAATAATGTTACTGGTTCCCCCAAAAAAAGAGTCAAAAATGTAAATTAGGTGTCTGATCTGTCCACCGCAATGTCGCAGTCCCACTAAAAATCACTGGATCGCCACCATTATCAGTAAAAAAATTAAAAATAAATAAAAAGGCCATAAATCTATCCCCTTTTTTGCAGACGCTATAACTTTTGCGCAAACCAATCAATATACACCTATTGTTTTTTTTTACCAAAAATATGTAGAATACCCTTTGGCCTAAATTGATGAAGAAATTAGATTTACATTATTTATTGGGTATGTTTTATAGCAGAAAATAAAAAATATTGTTATTTTTCAAAACGTACGTTTTATTTTTGTTTATAGCGCAAAAAATAAAAACCGCAGAGGTGATCAAATACCACCAAAAGAAAGCTCTATTTGTGGGAAACAAAGGAGATCAATGTAATTTGGGTACAGCGTCGCACGACCGCACAATTGTCAGCTAAAGTAACGCAGTGCCGTATCGCAAAAGAAAGGGCCTGGTCATTAAGAGGGTAAACCTCCCGGGGCTGAAGTGGTTAATCTGTTTGAGGCAATAAATATCCGGATGCTGCTGCACTTAGAAGAACCTTCTGTTTGTGTTTTGTCCTTACCAGAGAGAGTTGCTTCCCTCTTTTTGGAGTGTTGCTGAAGTGCTTTTCCAGGACCATCTGCCTGCCTCTCTCCATATTGTGGTTCAGTGCTTGTTGGTTAGTTCTCCCAGAGCGCCCTATATCTACTAGCCTAGGTGATAATACTTGTCCACTCTATTCAAAACTAAACACATATTTTGGCTGCAGTCAATTCCCTACACCAGTGTCCTTGTTACATACTAGGTGATGAAGCCACCTTGATTTTAGGTCAGTAGGTGAGAAGAGAACCTTTTAGGTAAGTGTAGTCTAACACAGGTTTCTAATGACACAACCCGCCATAGTATAGAGATCAGATTAGAACAACCTCAGTGCATGCGATTGTGTGCGTTCTCTGTAAATTGCTGCAGAACACATAACAGTAATACAACATCTGAGCATCACTTACTCACCTTACTATCCTGTACATTGTGGCCCAGAGAAAACAGCACAAAGGGATTAGGTGTGCTGCCAATCTTCTTTCCTGACTGTGGACAGAACCGAACAGCATATAGTAAAACATATTTGGTCCACAAGATTTTTTTTACTGACACTTGTTACAAAATCAACAGCACACGTACCAAAACATTAATAAAATCTTCCCACATTATTATGTGAGGGACACTACAGAGTGCTTCTTGGGAGCATAAAATTAAACATATTACTGTTGGCCATAGGAACACAACAAATTAAAGTAAATTAAACATTAGCAAGCTCATGCATGTTAACACTGGGAAAAATATTATATGATGCAGAAATTAAAATGTACAGAGCATAAAGGGGCAAAATTGTACATTTCATGAAAAGAAAATATGGAAGTAAATATGGCAGAGAAAAAAAAAAAAAAAAGATTAGGGAAGTTCCTGTTTTAAGTGACACTGTTTCACTGTAAAGCTACTTTCACATGGGGCAGATCCGCTCAGCGGACTTTGCCAGCTCAGCAGAAGATTGCTCCGTTGATCCCCGCTGAGCCGGCGGATGACAGGTCCATCTCTGCTCACTGTGCAGGGACAGACCTGTCAGAGCCCCGCTGTCCTCTATGGGAGATCAGAGGAAAATGGATCCGCCTGTCCGATTTCATCCAATCCGATGGACGGATGGCGAACGTATTGCCATACGTCTGTTTAGAGTGGATCTTATCAGATGGCAGGTGGGTGTCAGGGGACACATATTCGCTGACATCCACCTGCCTATACAAGTCAATGGGTGGCCCGCTCGGATCCGCCTGAAAAACGGACAGGCGGATCCAAGCGGGCCTACCGTGTGAAAGGGGCCTAAAGGAAGCTAAGTCAGGTTATCCTCTACAGGACTGTCTATTTTCTACAGCGACTGTGATCGGGGGCTAGATCAGTGTTCAAAACACACAACAGGAAAATTTAACTATCCAAGCCAAGGGGCACTAAGATCCTCATTTCACAAGTGAGTAGGGCTGCAACTAACGATTATTTTCATAATCGATTAGTTGGCCGATTATTGTTTCGATTAATCGGATAATAACCTTAAAAAAAGTGTAGTGTATAATTTAATATGTAAAGTTTAAAAAAAAGGCAATTTATTCTTCAAAATCTATATGCCGTGGTAAATATAAATAATCAACTATATGATTAGGGAGCAAAATCTCTAATCCACTCTGAGAATAACAGACAGAAGAGATATACTCTATATACTATTGGAGGTTGAATCTGGTAAATATCATCAGACTCAGAGATCACATTTTTTATTTAGACACCATTCACACTGAGGCACATGTAATGTGCCCTGCTCCCACGTAATCTGCCCTGCCTCCTTGAAATGTGCCCTGCTCCCACGTAATGTGGCTTGCCTCCATGTAAAAGTTTACTTAAAATGTAATAGTAATGCCTTCTATTACCTCCAGTCTATCAGCCTCCACCTTCTCTGGGTTCAGATGCTGATCTTCCCTGCACAGTCTTTAAAGTCATTTTTTTTAAAAACAAACATGGTATACTTACCTGCTCTGTGTAATGATTTTTGCACAGAGCAGCCCCGATTCTTCGCTTCTGGGGTCCCCCACTGATGCCTCTGGCTCCTCCTGCCTTTAGAGTGCCCCAATAGCAAACTACAAATTATAGTATAGTGTGCCCCTATAGCAAGGTAAAAAAACTTCTGCTTTTAGACCCACTCACTTCCTGCCCAGAACTACATGTTCCATGAGGCATTGCTCCTCACACATTCACAAGTTCTCAGGCACTTACTGACATGTATGGATGGTGTACTGAGCTGTATGTGTGCTGCACTGTATTTCCTGATATGTAAACAAATAATGCATTCTGCATGCAGGCCAAATAATCAGCTGGCCAATTAATCGATTATGAAAATAGTTGACAACTATTTTCATAATCGATTAGTTGTCGATTAATCGATTAGTTGTTTCAGCCCTACAAGTGAGAGCAACTGAAATAGATACAAAACCAGATCTAGACTAGACTGTGTTCTGTTGAAGTTGATATACTAAAGAAGCAGTGGCAATTACTGCTAGTAATTAAGGTGAACCCGTGTTGATTTTGAAAACCCAATCATGTGTGACAGATATTATTATAGGATTTTTACTAAAGCATGATTGGGTGGTTAAACATCTGTGAACATAGGTTCATTAGGGTCTGCAGACATTTACTATGCAAAGCAAATCGTTTCTACGCCTTTAGCAAATAAACCCTATTGTCTTTCCCCGTTATATATGCAGTGATAATATTTAAATTTTTGCACAGAGCCAATATTTTCTTTGTCTTTGTAGTTACCTCACTGCTCGATTATTAAAAAAAGTTTGTTTCCTTAATGTGTTCTGTTCCCCAAGGGAAAAAGTGCATGTAAGTACTTTGTCCCTTCTTCCTATGTGCTGGCTAAAATTAGCTGTGTAATTGGACAGGCCACCCCTCCTACCTCAGCAGTCGTCCAAAAACACAGCTAGCAAAGGACATGGCAGCTTTGACTGATGGAGCTTTTCACCATCTTCAAGCACTTACCCAAGACAAGCATCTCACGAGGAATGTTGCAGGCAAGTGGGTAAGTGCTTAGAGATGGGGAAAAGTAATGTCTATCAATGCAGTCATCTCCTTGCTAGCTGCATTGTTGGACAGCCATGGAGGGTGTAGGGGTGCCCTGTCCAACCTCACAGCTAGCCTTAGACAGCACATAAGAAGATAGGACAAAGTACTGCATATACTTTGCTCCCTGGTGAACACAACACTTAATAAAAGAAGCGAGAGGACTTCTTTAATGTGCAATTGATATTTGTTGCTATAAAGGCAAAGGAGATGAGTAGAAAGGTAGGTGCGGCCTTTGGAGGTTTTTACCGATGAAGCTTAGAGTGGTCCTCATGTATGAAGTATATAGCTATAGAATGATCAACATTTTTAAACTGTACCAAATAAATCAGGCTCTCTCCTAAGCATTCTGTTCTACCAACAGGTAAAAGACAAGAAGGCTGGTTGCTAGGGAAGAAATAGATATTATTCTTCAGTTAAACACTTTATACATGAGAACCAAAGTGCTTTGGAAGCGTGGTGTAGAGCCCTGCCCATTCATTTTTAATGCAACAATGGCAGTGCCAGGAGATTTATTTTAAAGGAAGGCTTGGCGTCTGTCACACTGTTGTCATTATAGTGTGCAGGGCAGCAAGTATAGATAGATGCCAATGGATCAGCAGAGACGTGAAATGTAATATCGCATTTAAAAATAAAATCAATAACAAAATGTGCGTGACTGTCAGCGGTGTGCATGTTTGGCAGTTTATTTCGGCTGTTATTAAATTTAGATTTAACCACAGAAAACACATAAGGTGAAATGCATGTAGTTATGGCAGCATTTGTTCTAATTAATGTGGGCTAAGTTTACCTTTGTTCACCTTTTTTTTTTTTTTTTTCTGAATCCCGGCTCACCTATGTACCAATATAGCATCAATGTACTTATTTTGCAAAAATAAAACAGCTTTTCATTAATTCTACACAGGTTTACCTCACTCTCTTTGTAGCTGTTTACAAACACGGCTCGATTACTTCTGCCTTACTTCCTGGTCAGACTTTAGGTCATGACACAGGAAGGAGTTGACCAGCTAAAGGGTGGATGATGCAAGGTGTGTGCTAATGAGGTCAGCTGGTCAACTCCTTACTGTGTCATGACCTAAAGTCTGACCAGGAAGTAAGGCAGGAGTAATCGAGCAGTGTTTATAAACAGCTATGAAGAGACCTAAAGTCTGACCAGGAAATAAGGCAGAAGTAATCGAGCACTGTTTTTAAACCACTATGAAGAGAGTTAGGAAAGCAGGTGTAGAATTAATGGAAAGCCATTTATATTTTTGCAAAATATGTACATTAATTCTACATTGGTACATTTAGCAAAAAAAAATAAAAAATTAGCCTTTCAATCTTTATATTCAAATGGGATGTTCACTTTCACTTTCCTTATCCAAGTGTTATTGTTATTCTATTTGTATTTTTGTATGTTCTAAAGTCGATTTCTAACAAAAAAAATAAATAAAAGAATTAAAAAAAAAAAAAAAAAAAGTGAAATGGCTTATGTGATATATAGGAGTTGATTTACTAAAGGGAAAAAGACAGTGAACTCTGCAAATGCAGTTGCTCCAGGGCTTAGTAAATGAGCAGAGGCTCTGCTGACTTCCATTATCCAATCATGTGCAAACAAAAAATAGGATTTTTTAAAACAGCTTACCTGTAAAATCCTTTTCTTTCGAAGGACATCACGGGACACAGAGCCACAGTAATTACTGATGGGTTATATAGGTATCACTGGTGATTGGACACTGGCACACCCTATCAGGAAGTTCAACCCCTTATATAATCCCCCCCCCCCTTGCAGGGATACCTCAGTTTTGTAGCCAAGCAATATAGTGTATTAGAAGAGGGGCGGGACCTCTGTGTCCCGTGATGTCCTTCGAAAGAAAAGGATTTTACAGGTAAGCTGTTTTAAAAAATCCTAATTTTCTTTCTCGAACATCACGGGACACAGAGCCACAGTAATTACTGATGGGATGTCCCAGAGCAATGCTACCTGAGGGGGGGGAACCACGACCAAGTAGGGTGCAATCAGACCTGAGGACCCTGTACCGCTGCCTGCAGCACACTACGCCCAAAGGCGATATCCTCATGCCTTCTCACATCCACCTGATAGAATCTGGTGAATGTATGAACTGAAGACCAGGTTGCGGCCTTGCAGATTTGAGCCATAGAGGCCTGGTGATGCACTGCCCAAGAAGCACCAATAGCCCTTGTGGAATGTGCCCTGATCTGAAACGGAGGAATCTTCTGTTTCAAACCGTAAGCTTGAATGATCAACTGTCGAATCCATTTAGAAATGGTAGCTTTTGACGCTGCCTGTCCTCTATTGGGACCCTCTGGCAGCACAAACAAAACATCCGTCTTGCGGATCTGAGCAGTTGCCCCTAGATAGGCCTTAACTGCTCTTACTACATCCAACGAATGTAGAGATCTCTCTTCCGGAGAACAGGGATCTGGAAAAAAGGAAGGTAGAACAATGTCTTGGTTTAAATGAAAATCAGAAACCACCTTCGGTAAAAAACTAGGATGAGGGCGTAGTACCACTCTATCCTTGTGTATAATCAAATAAGGCTCCTTACAGGAAAGAGCTGCTAATTCTGATACTCTTCTAGCAGAAGAGATGGCCACCAGAAAAATTAATTTCCTTGTCAACAAGACCAAAGGAATCTGACTTATTGGTTCAAAAGGCTGTTTCTGTAACACAGCCAGGACCAAATTCAAGTCCCAGGGGTTTAGGGGCGCTTTAACCGGAGGATTAAGACGCATCACCCCCTGCATAAAGTTTCGGACCAAAGAATGCGAAGCAAGTGGCCGCTGAAATAATACTGATAAAGCAGAGACCTGGCCCTTGATGGTACTCAAGGCCAGCTTCATCTCTAATCCCATCTGTAGAAAATCAAGGATTCTACCTATGGCATATTTCCTGGGATGCCAACCTCTGGATTCACACCAGGTTATATAAGCCTTCCAGACTCTATGATAAATCATCCTGGAAGCTGGCTTCCTTGCATTAATCAAGGTAGATATGACAGGACCTGAGAGCCCACGACTCTTCAGAACATGGGTCTCAATAGCCAAACCGTCAAATTTAGCGTTTGTAAGGCAGGATGGAACACTGGACCTTGAGATAACAGGTCTGGGCGTACCGGTAGGGTCCACGGGGAACCTACCGTCATCCTTACTATTTCTGCATACCAAGTCCTTCTGGGCCAAGCGGGGGCCACCAGAAGTACCGACTTCCTTTCCTGCCTGATCCTGCGAAGGAGTCGTGGTAGTAGCAGAATAGGCGGGAATGCGTAAATCAGTGAGAACCGATGGCACGGAATCACCAACGCATCCGTCCCGCATGCAAGAGGATCTTTTGTCCTTGCCACAAATCTGTCTATCTTTTTGTTGAATCGGGATGCAAAGAGATCTACATCTGGAACCCCCCATCTTTGGCATATGGCCCAAAAGACGTTGGGATGCAGAGACCATTCCCCTGGAAGTAACTGCTGGGGACTTAAATAGTCCGCCTGCCAATTCTCTATTCCCGGGATGAAAACTGCCGAAATGCATGGCACATGCATCTCTGCCCAGATCTGGTTCACCTCTTTTTGAGCAGCTCGGCTCCGGGTGCCTCCCTGATGATTGACATAAGCCACTGCTGTGGCATTGTCGGACTGGATCCTGACCGGACAACCCTGTAGCCTGATAGTCCAGGCCTTTAGAGCTAGATGTATCGCCCGGATCTCCAGAATGTTGATGGGTAAGGTCCTCTCTGTCTTGGACCATACCCCTTGGACCGCAGCCTGTTCCAGAACTGCTCCCCAACCTGACAGACTGGCATCTGTTGTTTCCACCGTCCAGTTAACCGGTAGAAAGGATTTCCCCTTCTGCAGGTTTTCGGGTATGAGCCACCAATTGAGGCTCTGACGCACCGCATGCGACAGGTGCATCGGAAAGTCTAATGCCTGAACCTTCTTGTTCCAGGTCGACAGAATACTGTGTTGCAGCATTCTTGAGTGAAACTGAGCATAGGGAACTGCTTCGAATGAAGACACCATCTTCCCTAGTAGCCTTATACAAAGGCGGACTGAGGGACCCTTCTTGGTCCTTACTGTCAGAATCAGCTCTCTCAAAGCAGTGATCTTTGCCTGGGGTAGAAATATTTTCTCCTGGCTTGTATCTATAATCAGACCTAAATACTCCAGTCTTCTTACTGGTTTTAGGAAAGACTTTTCTAAGTTGAGGATCCAACCCAGGTGTTCTAGATACCTGACCGTGGTCCTCAAGTTTCCATTCAAAGAGGCTACCGACCGGTCTATCAAGAGCAGGTCGTCTAGGTATGCTATGACAGCTATACCCTGAGCCCTTAATCTGGCCAGAAGAGGAGCCAAGATTTTTGTGAACACTCGAGATGCAGTGGCTATCCCGAAAGGCAGAGCCACAAACTGGAAATGGCGCCCTCCTACCTCGAAGCGCAGAAACTTCTGATGAGCAGGAAAAATGGGCACATGCAGATATGCATCTCTGATGTCTATTGATGCCAGAAATTCTCCTCCCTGCAGGGTGGGAACTACTGTTCGAATTGATTCCATGCGGAAGGATTGAATCCTTAGGAATCGGTTCAGATCCCTTAAGTCCAGAATGGGCCTGACATCCCCATTTGGCTTTTGGACCGTAAAAAGGTTGGAATAGAAGCCCAATCCCTGGTCCATTGTGGGAACTATCATAATGACCTCCTGCGACAAAAGTCGCTCTAACGCTAGAAGGAGCGACTGCTTCTTCTCTGGGTCTCTGGGAACATTTGATCTGAGGAACCGAGGAGAGGGGAATTCCTGAAACTCCAGCTTGTACCCTAAGGTTACCGTGGAGATTACCCATCTGTCCTGGAAGTCCTCCTGCCAGAGCTCTGAGAACTGTCGCAGTCTTCCCCCCACTCGAGTGAGCGGGGGCGCCCCCTCATGCAGAGGTCTTAGTGTTTTGCCTAGTAGGCTTCTTTCCCCAGGACTTCTTTTGTCCCTGGGGTTGACTCTTGTCTCTGGACTCCGATGGAGGCGGCCGTCGAGACTGCCTGGAGGCTGAAGCCCCCGGCGCTGGGGAAAGAGTCCGTTTGAAAGAGGGACGCTTACTCTTCTTCTTGACAGGTAAGAGAGTGCTTTTCCCACAAGAGATTCTCTTGATATAGTTATCCAAGTCCTCTCCAAACAACCTTGCACCACGAAATGGAAACCCAGCCAGTAGCTTCTTACATGGTGCTTCGGCTGACCAATTTTTCAACCATAGGATTCTACGTATATGCACCAACCCCAGTGAAAGACGGGAGGTTTGCACGATAGAATCTCTAATGGCGTCAACCACAAAGCATAAGGCCGCTGGAAGGTTAGCAAACCCCTGGGCCTGCTGTTCAGGTAATACTTTGATGACCTGCTTAACATGGTCTCTTAAGTATTGACAGACTCCAATCGCTGCTACTGCATGTTGGGCCACTGATCCTGCTAAGGAGAAAACATCCTTCAATAGGGATTCCATCCTTTTATCTACAGGATCCCTGAGCATCTGAGCATTGTCTACAGGACAAGTCAGGCTATTATTTACGGAGGAAATGGCGGCATCAATAGCCGGTATTCCCCACATTTTAATAAACTTTTCCTCCATCGGATAAAGTGTTGAAAACTTTCTCGGCGGAAAAAAACGTTTGTCTGGGTGATCCCACTCAGAATAAATGAGCTTTTCAAGTAAAGTATGAACGGGAAAAGCATGTGCTGCTTGGAAAGGTTTCAGTGACCCCAAAGCAGAAGAGGATTCCTTAGCAGTTTCAGGTATGGGCAACTTAAATGTGGAGCGGACCAATCCAGTGAGGATCTGCACTAAGACTTTCTCCTCTTGGGAAGTCGCAGAGGGTCCCTCTCCACCTGATTCCTCCGAAGAGGAATCATCCATCCCATCCCGATCCTCTGAAAGGGATTCATCTCCTTTATCCCAGAGCTCCTCTGTCTGAGGGTCTTGGGGAACAGAGGAAAGCCTAGTGCGTTTTCTTCCACTGAGTGAAGACGTAATCACGGCCATTAATCTTTCCTCTAGACCATTAATGGTTGAGGAAAAAACCTCTTGTGTAATATATACAGGGGCTGAAGTGCCAGAAGCAGGTGTAGCCCCTGACCCCAATGGCTCTCCCTGGCTAGCCGTCCCTGGCCCATCTTTAGGGGGGGAGGATGCTGCCGACAGGGGGCCCTCAGAACCTGAACGAGATCCCCTAGTGTCTCTGGTTCCTGGGGTGCTTGAACCTCTTCTACCCATAGTGCAAAGCAACAAGGTGTGAGGTATACAAATGAACACTGCCTGCTGAGCGATGTAGTCTGGCTAAAAGCCTTGCTACCCAATGCTCAGTCTGGTGTTACTTCAGTAAATGCTGCCTAGGAGAATGCCTGTGTCCCACCTTACATGCGACCGTCAGCTCTGTGTCTCTCAGAAGGCTGTGTGCACCTGTACAGAGTGCCTCTAATAGCCTGCAGCTGGCCTGAGTGGGAGTCTAAGCACCTGTGCTGACGTCCCGCCCCCTCCTCTACCGCCCCCCCCCTCGAGTTTTGAAAAAAACGAGCGCTTCCCGCGCTGCCGACTCTCCTGTCATGCTTCTGGAGAAAGGCTGGGGATGGGGGGGGGGAGGCTGGTAACAAGATCTGCCTGAACGGCTATCTTCAGAGATGGTGGCCATTAGGCCGCAGAGCCCGGGTGGTATAACCACTTTCTAGACCCCTGTGGCCCCTCTCTAGCCTGCGGGGGAACATTCAAACATGAGAAATCCCCCTTTCCATCTTACCTGCTTGCAGCCTGCTTGAGACGCTGGGACATAATCAGCGATGAAAACACCTGAGACAAACAGTCAGCATGTGTAGGTTTGTGCTCTTGGCAGCCCCCGGTGGTCACAATAGGCATAGCATGCATTTACCTTAAAGGAGAAAAGCCACTAGAACTCAAAAATTCTGTGGAATCTCCTCTTACCTTATCCAGCCGCAGGGTGCTGTTTACACAGACCCAATCTTCACCTCTCACGGTGGGCTCCGTTTGAAAAAACCATCAGAGACTGGGGCCCCCATCAGTAGGGGGATCCAACAGTTCTGGGACCGTAAAGCACCTCGCCAGAAATTAGGAAGTTTAAAGCCATTTTCTGATCTGCGGGGTCCAGCTCTCTAAAAAGAGAAGCGTTACGGGTAAAACCTCGTTTCTTCGGACACGAGGCCCGGGTACCATTCAATTCGGCCATGAAAAGACACTTTGAATGGATCCGGTTCACCTGGCTTGCCCCAGTATAGGATATCAGGATATTCCCTTTGGAGCTTCAGCACAGGACATCCTTGCACGTCCAACACCTAAGACACTGGCGAAAAAACTGAGGTATCCCTGCAAGGGGGAGGGATTATATAGGGGGTTGAACTTCCTGATAGGGTGTGCCAGTGTCCAATCACCAGTGATACCTATATAACCCATCAGTAATTACTGTGGCTCTGTGTCCCGTGATGTTCGAGAAAGAAATTATGTTTTTTTTTAAATTTTTTTAATTTCCCTTGCACGTGATTGGGTATTCTTTGAAAGTGAAGCTTTACCTCATTTACTAAGCCCTGGAGCAACTGCATTTGCAGAGGGCAATTGCACTTTGCAAAGTGCACAGTCTATTTGCCTTTAGTAAATCAACTACATAGTATGGATTTGGTGGAGGGGCCATTGTGAGATCTCTAGTTACATCTCTGTGAAGGGAATTATGAAAGAAAACTTCCGCAGGATTTGACCTCCTAACCATGCCATTGTGACGTACAAACAGAGGTGATCAAGACTCAAATAAGGCTGAAACACCACATTTCCCACATAGATTTAATATTCATAACCAGAACAAACAAGGACAGAATCTACCATTCTAACCCTTTTACTCTATAGCCCCTTGCCTACTTTAATAGGGCTGCTTTTAATGTCCAAAGTGCAGCTCTCAGGAAAATGTAGTATACAAGACTGTTGTGCAGATATAAGAAATAATCCGTGCATCCGTCCACTAATCCTGGACAAAATGACAACACTGCGGCATACAGTTGTGAAGGAAGCACTGGTCTCTTTAGCAATCTTCTTACACAATGCTATATTGCAGTGGACACGCAAAAAGGGAAAATAATGACATTCTTCCCTGATGAACACGGGCCAAAGTACATGATGTTTCAATGCACATAAATGAATATACAGATAATCCTCGTTTAACAACTTGCCTGTTTAATGACCACTCGGACTTACGACCAGCTCTCCCCACCCGAACGACCCGCTATACATGATTGTATTGTACAGCACAGTACAGAATTGTGCATATTGGCTGCTTCCCTGCATGCAGGTGACTGGCACACTTTGAAATATAAACTGTCATGTTGAGGCAGTCTGTATAAGCCAGCCAATCTTGTGCGTTCTTTTTTTTCTGTCATACATAAGCTGTTGGATTCCAGGTTAAGACTCTGATAGATTAAACTGTGATGGTTACCTTTTTAGCTTTGTCAACGGCAGACTTCTTCATACCATCCTGGTTAATTTCTAATGGATTATTCTTATAATGGGGAAATGAACACACATAGGGTTAATAAACCATGCTATGAGGGTGCTCTTGCAGGTTAACCACAGGAAGGGACAAGAACAACAGGTATAACAACACAAGACACAACAAAGACAGCAGGAGAGATGGTGTCCAACAAATGCAAATTAAAGAGAGGAGAGGACATCACTGTAATGTGCAACAGAGGAAAAAATAATCTTAAAAAAAAGAAATTAGAAATCAGTGACACATTGCCATGTTACAAGGCCAAATGTACAAGGTAAGTGCCATATATGTAACTCGAAAATTATTAAGTACATCTAATTAATGTAGAACATGAATTGGATGGAGAGAAGCCTTAAAGTGAACCAGTGACCAGGCTATGTACATTCAAATAACATATTCTTAGGAAGCAGCAAATAAGTTTAAAACAAGCTCTCACTGACCTACGTAGCTTCAGGTACTAAGAAACAATTCATCCCTCAAGCTCATAGTAGAGGCACTGAAGTTATGCAAGTTTGTTCCATCAGCAGCTCCGCTCACCCTGCTCCCACTCCCACAGCAACTGTTCTGTTTATATTACAGTTTAGAAAGTCAGGAGGCAGCTAAGTCACTGTGGGAGGGGGGAGCAGGGGGAGCTACAAAAAATGGCTTCTAATGGCAATATGGCAATATGAGGATACCCACAGTGCCTGCTGCTACAAAGGTCCATGAGGGTTTCCATTTAAAACGCATTTACTGCTTATTAGGATTATTTGACTACTTGAAAGTCCATATCCTGTCCACAGGTTCACTTTGGAGTGCCGGTTCACACCAGAATGCAGTCTGGGAAAGGCACGTTATGTGCGAGTTTCCCACACAGCAGATGAACAGGCTGCCCCTTCGATCTACATGGGGGTGCCAATGTATTGATAATGGTACCCAAAAGTCAGATCGCAAACACAGTGCGTCTGCAAGCAACAAAACACATGGTACCACAGTACCATGTGGTTTGCTGCAGTGTATTTTGAAAAAGTAGTCCAAGCAGTACTTTTTCTGCAGTCCAGTGCGTTTTGCAGCCCATTCAAATGAATGGGCTCTCAAAAAGCACTGCACGGGAATCGCACAGGTATGTGCGCGTTCCCATTAATATCCCATTGTAAGCCAGACCTAAAAGAGAATTTTGATCAATAGATTTGCATGGTGCAATCAGATGAGTATGATGGGTAAATTTGTTAGAGTTATAGACACATGGAATTTCTGTCAATGCAAGTATACTATGTAAATACACTCTAATGGCAAAGAGCTAATGCTGAATGTTTGCACAAAAATTAGAGTAGTGCTAATGTTTCCAAAAACTTTATTTTTTTTATAAATAAAACTGTCCATGTACACCAAAGTCTCTGGACAAAGTCTCACTGTGAGACACCAACACAAGCTGTGCTCTCACCTTGCATTTATGACCCCCACATATAATGTCAGGTCATAAATAGTGTGTCCCTCCTTTAAATGCAATCCTCAGCACCTTCATTCATCCCCCACTGTGAGGTGCGTCAGGTCCCTTTAAATCCAATCCTATATCATCCAACAGGCTTTCTTTATCTTCCGTTCCTCCAGGTTATGATGTTAGAACAAAGATAAAAAGCTACAAAGTGCTTAACCTTATAAAGAACACTTATTTAAACCCACTCTTCATACATTGCACTCACATTTAAAAGTCTGTTAACACACTACTAAATGGCAGTTCAAAGACAACTCCTGGCGTTCCAATTGGCTATTCAGATGCCACACTTCCAGGTTCTGTACACTGCATGCTGTCATCCAAAGGCTCCACTCCTAACGCATTTCGTCACCAGGACACAACTTTCCCCTGGGTGATGAGGCCAGAGCCTTTGGGTGACATCAGCACGCAGGGTACAAAACCTGGGAGCATGGTGTTTGAATAGCTGGTCAGGAACACCGGCAGCTGTCTTTGAGCGGTCATTTACTAGTACATTAATACGCTTTAACTGTGAGTGAAATGTATAAAGAGTGGGTTTAAAAAAAAAAGATTTTTCATAAGGTAAAGCACTATGTAGATTTTGTCTTTGTTCTAACAGCATAACCTGGAGGAATGGAGGATAAAGGCAGCCTGTTGGATGGAGGGTTGGATTTAAAGGGACCTGACGCCCCTTGAGGTGGAGGAAAAAAGGCGCTGAAGCATAGAGGATCCCAATTAAAGCGTTTGCAAGGCAGCTATCTCCTTCAAACTCTTTCTAAACCACTATAAAATGGAAGATCTTTTTTTCATTGCAGAAGTTCTAGCGCAAAGCTGGCAAATCAGAGGCCAGCTGAGAAATTTGACCAGCTGACCCAGTTGAAGTGCCAAGTCAGTCCACCGTTGGCATCCAAAAATGAATGAAATATCAGAATGGGCTCCACTGAAAATTAATCATATCTTAGCTCACAAAACCAAAATTTAATAATCTGCAGCTTATCAGTATTTAGATGTGGTAGATGCATTTGTTTTCTTTTTTATTCAATATTTTTTCAACCAGCGATCATGCTGGTAACACACTTCCTGTCCGAGGGTAACAATGCTCCGTCATGTAACGTTTTTTGTTTTTTTTTATGACATGCTGAAAAACATGCACTGTAGCCACACATGCATGTCTATTGCAGCACTCAGCAGCCGTCACCCAGAAACTCACAAATAAAGTTCTATACAGAGAAGAAGTGTTTTCACAAAAGATCAGTCCAGAAGCTCTCCGCTCTTTTAAGTAGCCACAACCCAAGTTCCCCTCGTAGATACTCTTGGAAGGCAAGAATGAAGCAATGAAGCAAAGAATGACCAAAGTAAAGCAAAAACAAAATGACAAAAGAAAATGATAAATTATAAAATAAGCATGTGAGCAAACATACAATACATGTAACGTGGAAATTCTGACAATCACAATGAATTTAGCAGACCAGGAACAAATGATACAATGTAAAGCTCTGGAAAAATAGATTGTTCTCAAGTGAAAAATTTGTGAGCGTAATAAATGAAAAATAAGTAAAGGAAAATGAATCAAACATGAATGACAGCCAATGATGCATAATGCAGAGGAAATAGAAGATCAGTTGAAAATCAAACAAAAATGATGGTAATCTGTTTTTCCACCTCATGTTTCACAGATACTGTAATATGTGAGGCCTTGAGGCTACCTGTGAGCAGCATGCAAAGCAACTATCCATAGGCTTGTGTATTCATCTTACAAAAACTATTCTACCGTCATCAAAAATTAAAGAACCCTTTTTGAAAGGTGAAGAGACTTCTGGGTAAATGCCATTTTTATCCAGCAGCTGTGTTAGTGCAAGCCCCACCCACTTTTACCCAGAACCCTCTTTGCCATTTAAAGAGAATTATTTGCTTACATTTCAAAAACAGCTCTGCTAAACTCATACGTGTCTGCATGAATCCTCCACTATGGGCCTGTTTTTTTGGGGGTGTTTTTTGTCATTACTTATAAGAAAGCAATATGTACTTTTTTTTTTTGATAATCATTCTGTCATCCTGTTTTGCAAAAATTATTTATTTTCTATGGAATCTATAAACACTTTTATAAACACAATTCATTAAAGTGTACTTTTTAAATAAAAAAATGCATTTGAAAGAAGGCTGTGCAAATACGGTGTGACATAAAATATTGCAATGATCACTATTTTATTCTCTAGGGTCTCTGATAAAAAAAAAAAAATAAAGACTGTTTGGGGGTACTAAAGTAATTTTCTAGCAAAAAATACAGATTTAAACTTTTAAACAAAAGGAATTTGCATGAGGCCTAATCTTGAAGTGGTCAAAGGTCTCCCGAACTGTATTTACTACTTCAGCGAAGTCACTTCTGTGGCATACATTAAGATTAGCAGAACCTCAGTAGGCTAAAACATAACTCTTCATGGGTCAGTGTTCTTGTTCTGCTAATGTTGTGTGATGCTTACATGCATTATACTCTATGCTTTTGGAATAAATGGCATTTACCAAAACATGTTTTTTGTTTTGTTTTTTTACTTTGATGAGGCTTATTTGCAGACATGCAATACTAGGAGACTCTCTACATGTCCCCAGTCCTTAAAACCAGATTAAACTATTAACTCTGATAGCCTTCTCTGTACAAGATTCCAGAAAAATTGTCATCAACAGAGTATGGGGACTATTTAGAAGAGAGACACTAAGATGAACCGCTTAGTAAAATGGCACTGGCAGTTTAGTGAACAATGAATATAACAATTTATATACATCCCAAGAATAGTAAATGTGGTCTCTGAGAACAGTCTGTTAAATTCCTTAAAAAGATCAGATAGTAAAACATGTGCCTTAAGCGAGTTGAGAGATATGTCACTGGGGAGAAGAGAATACCATTGCTAAGTCCAATAGCAACCCAAGTCACTTACAGGCAGATTTCTAGCAGAATCCAGGTACAGGATGAGCAGAGCAGCAGAGAGACCATCATCTGCTTGATCCTTATCAGCCTTAATGCTTGTTAGAACCTGCAGAAAATACAGAAATGGGAGAGCCTTGGTTACACAAATGTACACTCTTGTTTGATATCTGTAAAACACAACTAAGAGATTTGAAATGACAAAATTATACTTGAGTCTACACCATGAACATACAAACACTATTGCAATAGCACTACAGCCGTGGCCAAAAGTTTTGAGAATGACACAAATATTAATTTTCACAAAGTCTGCTGCTTCAGTCTTTTTAGATCTTTTTGTCAGATGTTGACCACAAGCTCTCAATGGGATTAAGGTCTGGTGAGTTTCCTAGTCATGGACCCAAATTGATGAAGTTTTGTTCCCCCAAGCCACTTAGGTATCACTTTTGTCTTATGGCAAGGTGCTCCATCATGCTGGAAAAGGCATTGTTCATCACCAAACTGTTCTTGGAAAGTTGGAAGAAGTTGCTCTCGGAGGATGTTTTTGTACCATCTTTATTCATGGCTGTGTTCTTAGGCAAAATTGTAAGTTAGCCCACTCCCTTGGCTAAGAAGCAACCCCACACACTAATGGTTTCAGGATGCTTTACTGTTGGCATGACACAGGACTGATGGTAGCGTTCACCTTTTCTTCACCGGACAAGGTTTTTTTCTGGATGCCCCAAACGATTGGAAAGGGGAGTCATCAGAGAAAATGACTTTACCCCAGTCCTCAGCAGTCCAATCTCTGTACCTTTTGCAGAATATCAGTCTGTCCCTGATATTTTCCCTGGAGAGAAGTGGCTTCTCTGCTGCCCTTCTTGACACCAGGCCATCCTCCAAAAGTATTCGCCCCACTGTGCAAGCAGATGCACTCACACCTGCCTGCTGCCATTCCTGAGCAAGCTCTGCACTGGTGGTGCCCCGATCCTGCAGCTGAATCAACTGTAGGAGACGGTCCTGGCACTTGCTGGACTTTCTTGGGCGCCCTGAAGCCTTCTTCACAAATGCAGTGGAAATGTTTTTTATGGGATTACGTTTATTTTCATGGCAATGAGGGACTTTGCAATTAATTTCAATTCATCCGATCACTCTTCATAACATTCAGGAGTATATGCAAATTGCCATGATAAAAACTGACACAGCAGACTTTGTGAAAATTAATATTTGTGTCAATCTCAAAACATTTGGCCACGGCTGTACATTTGATGACACTGATTGACCTTGAGAATACAAGGTAGTGCCGCACTTTCTTGGTTTGAATAAGCTTTTGGTGTAGAAACACATATCAGAGCCTGGCAGCTACCTACACTTGAGAATATAACGTAATGTAATTCACTTGTGGTTTCGGCATAGTAGCGTGGTGGTATCTAACCCTTTAACTACCCTACAGAGAAACAGATGGCAATAAAAATCTGACAGAGGTTTTACAAACAAAAAGTTTTGGCAAGAGTTGGACCTTTTGACCAATAAATATATCTTTTAAGCTTTTTCTTTTTACAAACTAGGGACAGTGAGGTAACCAGACTATACTTCTGAACTGCAGTAGAGAAAGTCAGCTCACCTGTGTAGTCTGGCAGGTAAAATAGTTCACATATATTGTACTTCAACGGCTTGCCTTAAGTTCAACTTAAATGTTTATGGCAGAGAAGAAGTGGCTAAGCTATTAAGCACAAATGGAATTAGACGGAGCAATATTTCACAATGGAGGTATGGAAGAGCTGTACACAGGGGCCAAATATCGGGTGGCATTGGCCGGTTTAATAGACAATGGACAACATTTGGCCCATTTGTGGCAGCCGGTCCGACAGAAGCTGGCTGAACGTCTGGCTTCTGTCATAGGGGCATGACCCAAAAAAGCCTGCCGATCAGCATCTGATCAGTGCTGACCGGTGTGTGTGTTCTAGTGGGTGGAGGGGGGCCTTCCCCTTATTGGAACACAATAGCTCAGTGGGGGGAGATCGCTGTATTAACATTGCACAGTTAGTATTGCGGCTCCGCACAAGCCCTTCAGTTTTTTCCGTTCAGCCCTCTGGGTTATTCTAAAATGAATACCAAAAAATGTATAGAATGAATAAACTCTAAAAATAGCTATTTTGTGGTAAACGTTATAAAAAAAATAAAAAAAAATCATGATCTGCATCAAAATATTAATGATTAAAAAGAACCTACAGTATATGATCATGTGACAGGCAGACTAACTTTCAAAAATGTTCCTTTTTGTTAAAGAAGAATCAACAAATCAGAGATAACTGTAGAACCATGCACTTGTGTGTATTATAGATATGTATACATATGTTTTGCTATTTCATACATCAGTGGGTACATACCTTGTCCAGGTTCTCTGTGGAGGACTTTGGGGAAAGCCACTCGAGTTTTAGGTGAAGTTTCCCAGATGTAGCTTCATCCAGAGCGAACCACTAAAAGAATATATCACATTTATATTATATAGTTTTCAAGCAGGGCTCTCCCAGGTGGCTTTGGCAATAGTGACCGACTCAGCAACCATCCAACTCCTTGCTGCAAACATTGCAGAGCGAGAGCAAAAACCTAGCTTTAAGGTACGCTTTGTCCATTTAAAAAGTGGATATCCACTAGAGATGCACCCCCCCCCCCATTTGGGTCTGGAGATTTCTTGCTTACGTCTACACACTGTCATCTAGGATAAGTCATGTGCTCTCCCATACCCATTCACAAGGACTCCAGCAGTGCAGAGAAGCAGTCGAGGAGCATGTCTGGATAAGCATATACAGTGAAACCTCGGATTGCGAGTAATCCGTTTTACAAGAGTTTCGCAATACGAGCTAGTTTTTTAAATTGTGACTCGATTTGCGAGCATTGTCTCGCAAGATCAGCAGGATTCAATCTGCTGGGGTGTGCAGTATCGCATTTGGCCAGAGGTGGAGGGGGGGGGCGCCGGTGACGCTAGGAGACACTCCGTTTGCCGAGTGTCTCCGGAGCCCCCGCACCTCTGGCCACATGCGGTACTGCATACACCGGCGCCATTGCACCTCTGGTCACATACAGTACTGCATACACCAGGAGTCACTGTGGAACAAATTACCTGAGTTCCCACTGATTCCTATGGGGAAACTCACTTTCATATACGAGTACTTTAGATTAAAAGTATGCTTCTGGAACGGATTATGCTCATAATCCAAGGTACTACTGTAAGCTGAAGTGGGCTGGGCTATGTGCAGTCACTTTGCTCTGAACAGACAAAATTAAGGATAAACAATACACAATGATAGATATGACCTACCTCATCTACTACTCTCTCCTTTTCCACTTCCTCCAAGTCAACCATCAGACTGAAAGAAATCAAAAAGCGTAGAATTACTACATGGAAATATTTGAAAACTTTCATCACAATATAAAATTTTCTAACAAATCGTTACCCCCACATGTCTTTATTGTGGATCTGGACTTTTATTTTTTATTTTTAGTAAAATGTTGCTCTATATACGATAGAATGTTTATATTGGTAATTGAGCTTTTAAAGTCAACCTGTCCAAAAATGTTCCTAATCTAAAAGCAGTGCTGAGTACAGGCCTGCAAGTTAGTATTTAGATTGATCCCTGTGGAGCCCATTGAATGCCATTCTGTACACAGGGCCTAAACTTCATTCAAAGTTAAGGTTCTGCTTCCCACCTCGTGGATCTAAAGTATAAGCACTGCCATTTAACTATGGAGCGCTAGACTCTACTGCAAACTGAGGCCCTGGCACTTGACAATAGAATGTTGGTGACTAAGCTTAGTGCCAGGAGGGAATAGGGATTAATTCTGACTTGGAGAAAAGTTGAGGTTCTGTGTATACCCTGAGCTTAGTCCACCTTGATTTTGCATTCCCCCCCCCCCCCCCCGCTGATTTTAATCCAGCATTAAAGAATGACTGTTGCCAAGACAATGGCGATCCCCTCCAGATTTTACTGCAATATAGCACTGTATATGTCTATCTGGGTAAGAAGTAAGGCAAAATATGAGAAGCACCCTGAGCACTCTAATGCTGATGACTAGGACAATCAACAAGCACAGGTATAGAGAGGAGACTGCAATAGCAAAATATAGTAGCTGTAATCAACAGAGTATTACCTGCCCAGGAAATCATCCTTGTCCGTGTCTTCATCAAAGAGCTCAATCTCCAACATTTCGCCAGGATGTTCATATATTATTGCCTGTGTACAATAGCATACATTGAAGAAATATATTACAGGTGTCATGCTATGAAAGTAATATGAGCGTATAACCATGTACAATTAGCTTGTGCTAAAAAAAAAAATAAAATAAAAAAAAACAAAACAGCTACAGCCAGTGTATCATTTTATGTGGATTCTATATTTAATTAAATGTGAGTTGCAGCAATGCCTGTACTGAAGGTTCAATTTACAAATGTTCACTAATTCGTTTCCTACAGTGGCAGGTAAGTTTCTGAGATTCACTTCACACCACTGTCCTGCACTAACAGGAACATTGGAGCCATATGGTTTCATTGTGCAAATCAGGTGCATTGTAATGTGCTGTTACAGAAAATACATGCATTTTTTTTTTGGAAAGGGAGTAAAACTTCCAGAGCTGAAGTGGTTAATGGACTTTTAGTATATGGAAGTGCTGCTTGCTTTTGGTTTATTTTATGTGTGATGAGTGTTTAAGTAGCTGCATGATGCTAATTAAATGTTTTTTTCCCCCATTGGGCGCAGTATCACAATTGTTTATATTCTACCAATTGTGTTCCATATTTTTAGCACACGGGCATTTGCACGTATAAATTGTGAACATGTACTCTATAAGTTATTTGAAGAGAAACAAAAAGAATTTTCATTACCTCATACACTTCATTCCATTTGGGGTTCAGGTTCTCCTTAATGACTTTGCTCTGGAAAACCTGATTGCCAATCCTTATAACACCATATGGGTCAGACTTTCCTTTGATCAGTCCTTTCATGTATGTGTCTTTCCACATCAGATCCTGCGCTTCTATAAAATAGATCCTAAGCACTCCCTGTTTAAAGGGAAAAGAAACATCCAGTGTTGAGCACATTCATTTCAAATGTCTGACAAAACAAATCCGAATGCAGACATACCGTATCTCCATCCCACATCCAAACTAATTCTTTATTCTAAATGATATTTTTCTGGGCAAAAATCTTTTTCTTCTCAACTTTTCTCATATGCCCACAAATGAATGCCGAGTGAAACACAAAGACGGTCACTTCTGAAAATGCTAGACGCCTGGCTGTCATGCTGATCCTCTGGCTTGAAAGCTGTTTGAACCATTGAGCAAATATGCAGCTCATGTACCGGGTCTCAAAGTACCGGTCCGTGGAACAGTTACAGTTACAATTGGCCCGCAGGACTGGTCCACCAGGATACTGATACATTTCCTGGTAAGTCGCGCAGGTATAACTTATATAACGGCCGCCTGCTTACGATGTTTTTTTTTTTCTTCCTGGTCGACTCGGAAAAAGTCGGGGCCAGCTGACGTCACGTGACGTCCGTTGCGGTTGCTTGGGAGTTGTAGTCCATGGCTGTGAGCTCAAGCTCCCTGCACCCGGTGGGTGGAGTCTGGAGAGCAGCGAGCACAGCCAGCCTAGGGAAAGGAGACAAACTACAACTCCCAGTAGGATCTTCTTGGACACCATCGTGGCTGAGTCTAACTCACTGGCTCGGCGTGCAAGGAGGAGGACCTGTCCTGCTGAGCCTGAGCTGGCAGCTGCCATCGGTCCATCACTGAGGTCACGGTGAGAGACCCTGACATCCCCCGCTGCCCCCCACATGATCACCCCATCTATCTCCCCCTATACATCTCATTTACCCTGCCCCAGTGCACATCCAGTAACCTCAAAATAGCCCTCAACACTGGGAGCTGCCCAAGTGCCCATGGCCTGTGGATCCTGCTGGGAGCTGGCTGCGGACCTGTGGATCCTGCTGGCTGCTGACCTGTGGGTCCTGTTGGCTTCTGCAGAGCAAACACTTCCAAGCATCTGGCAACACCACCAAGCAACCTGTGGGTTCTGCTGGCCGCTGACCTGAGGGCCGTGCAGGACGCTGACCTGTGGGGTCCTGCTGGCCGCTGACCTGTGGGGTCCTGCTGGCCGCTGACCTGTGGGGTCCTGCTGGCCGCTGACCTGTGGGGTCCTGCTGGCCGCTGACCTGTGGGGTCCTGCTGGCCGCTGACCTGTGGGATCCTGCTGGCCGCTGACCTGTGGGATCCTGCTGGCCGCTGACCTGTGGGATCCTGCTGGCCGCTGACCTGTGGGATCCTGCTGGCCGCTGACCTGTGGGATCCTGCTGGCCGCTGACCTGTGGGATCCTGCTGGCCGCTGACCTGTGGGATCCTGCTGGCCGCTGACCTGTGGGATCCTGCTGGCCGCTGACCTGTGGGATCCTGCTGGCCCCTGTCCAGTGACCTGTGGGTCCTGCTGGCCATGGTCTACAGGCCAGCAGGACCCACAGGCCAGCAGGACCCATAGGTCAGTGCCCAGCAGAACCCACAGGTCCACAGCCAGCTCCCAGCAGGACCCACAAGCTGGCCGCTGACCTGTGTGTCCTGCTGGCCGCTGACCTATGGGTCCTGCTGGCTTCTGCAGAGCAAACACTGCCAAGCATCTGGAAGTAAGCAGTGACTGGTAGCAAGCAGTAACTACCACTGTATATACTAGTTTATTGTGGTTTTTGAAGTTTGAAAGTTTGCATGCGGACCCAATGGGATATGAAAACTTGTCCTGTGGCCGTCAGGTAATTTGAGTTTGAGACCACTATCATGAGTGATGGATGTCACACTGATTTCACTTGACATATGCTTGTTCCAAATCAGTGACACAGAAAGAATTTAACCACTTCCATACAGGGCATTTTCACCCCCTTCCTGCCCAAGCCAATTTTCAGCTTTCAGCGCTGTCACACTTTGAATAACAATTGCGCGGTCATACAACACTGTACACAAATGAAATTTTTAGCATTTTTCCCCCACTAATAGAGCTTTCTTTTGGTGGTATTTGATCACCTCTGTGGTTTTTATTTCTTGCGCTATAAACAAAACAAGGGCGACAAGTTTAAAAAAAAAACCATATTTTTTACTTTTTGCTATAATAAATATCCAAATTTTTATTTATTTTTTTTAACAATTTTTTTCCTCGGTTTAGGCTGATACGTATTCTTCTACATATTTTTGGTAAAAAATATCGCAATAAGCGTATACTTATTGGTTTGCGCAAAAGTTATAGCGTGTAAAAAAAAAAGGGGATAGATTTATAGCATTTTTATTATTATTTTTTTTTTACTAGTAATGGAGGCGATGTGCGATTTATATCGTGACTGCGATATTGCGGCGGACACATCGGACAATTTTGACACATTTTTGGGACCATTCACATTTATACAGCGATCCGTGCTATAAAAATGCATTGATTACTGTATAAATGTGACTGGCAATGAAGGGGTTAACCAGGAGGGGGCGCTGTAGGGTTAAATGTGTTCCTAAGGAGTGATTCTAACTGTGGGGGGAGGGGATTCACAAGGGGAGGAGACCGATCGGTGTTCCTCTGTACAAGGAACACACCATAGGTCTCCTCCCATCTGACAGGACGTGGATCTGTGTGTTTACATACACAGATCCACGGTCCTGCTCGGCTACTGGGCAATCGCGGGTGCCGGGAACGCACACCGGGATCCGAGTGACGCGGCGGGGGGGGGCGCGCGCCCCCTAGGGATCCTGGAAGGCAGCGCCGTCAAATGACGGCGGCCCAGGATAACAGCTGCACCGTCCCGCCGTCATATGACGGTGGGCGGGCAGCAAGTGGTTAAAGTGGATCTTTTCCTGGACCATCTCAAAGAATGTAAACCCACCATGCAAAATATTGCGAAAAGAGACCGCAAAAAAAAGTTTTTAAGGGATTCTCCCTTATCAGAAGGAGCTCTTATTTTTCTACAAAGAAGCCAGAGACAGTCAGATGTTTGGCATTTTATAAAAAAACAAAACAAAACAAAGAAAGGTGAGCAATGTCTTATCCTTCTCCTGATAACATGCAAAGCTTAAAGTGGTTGTAAACTTTGTTATACCACTTGTACCTACAGGTAAGTCTATAATAAGGCTTACCTGTAGGTACTGTAAATATCTCATAAACTTGCACAGTTTAGAAGATATTCACTATATACACTGCTGCTGACGTCATTGGCTCATGCGCACTGAAGAAATGGCCCGCTCATGAATTATACTGCGGCAGGGCGGCTCTATTACAAGAATCGCTGTACCGTTATGGTGCTTCGTGTAATAAATAAAGCGAGGGCATGCGCGCCAGAGCCGATGCGCGATGTACGCCGGCCACCCGCAATCGCTCCACAGAGAGGCAGGACGGGAATCTGCCAATGTAAACAAAGCAGATCCCCGTTTGACAGTGAAGTACAGTGTGATCGTCTGTTCCAAGTGATTAGGAACAGCGATCTCTCTCTACTCCCAGTGAGCTCAGCCCCCACACAGTTAGAAACACCTCCCTAGGACACACTTAACCCCTTGATTGCCCCTAGTGTTAACTCCTTCCCTGCCAGTGTCATTTATACAGTATTCAGTGCATTTTTATAGCACTGATCGCTGTATAAAATGTCACTGGTCCCAAAAAAAGTGTCAAAAGTGTCCAATCTGTCCGCTGCAATGTCGCAGTCCAGCTAAAAATTGCTGATCGTCGCCATTACTTGTTAAAAAATAAATAAAAATGCCATAAATCTATCCCCTAATTTGTAGACGCTACAACTTTTGCGCAAACCAATCAATATACGCTTATTGTGTTTTTCTTTTACCAAAAAAATATGTAAAAGAATACATATTGGCCTAAACTGATGAAGAAATTCATTTTTTTTAGGATATTTATTATAGTAAAAAGTAAAAAATGTTTTTTTTTCAAAATTGTCGGTATTTTTTGTTTATAAAAACCACAGAGGTGATCAAATACCACCAAAAAGAAAGCTCCATTTGTGGGGAAAAAAAGGACATCAACTTTGTTTGGGTACAAAGTTGCATGACCGCACAATTGTCAGTTAAAGCGACGCAGTGCCGTATCGCAAAAAATGGCCTGGTCAAGAAGTAGGTAAATCCTCCCGGGGCTGAAGTGGTTAAAGTAAAACATACGTGGCCTTTCCTCATCCCTTCGTCAATGCATTTGACTGATGTAATAATGCACAGGAATCTCCTGTAGGACAAAAACGTTCCACATCTGACTTTGAAATGACTCACCTTAGGTATTGGGAAGCGTAGCTGTGAAAGCTGGATGTCACTCACTAGAGGAACAGTAATACGATTGGGAAGAACCAGATAGTTGGAAATGATATCCAATATTATTGTATCAGATACACCACTGCCAAAGAAGAAACATTTTGATTAAGATTCATAAATTAGTAAACACATAATAGTATATTATGAATGCCTAATAATGCCACTAATGTAAAAATTATGTTTTGCCTACAGATTAACTGCCGACTACAAATGGTAAAAATGAATTTGGGGTTCAGTAGATGTTAAATGCAACTCGAATGGCAGTAACAGCCTATTTAAAGTGTTACTAAACCCAGGATCCTGCATTCACTATATCTGGTCTCCCACAGTACACAGAACATGGGTTTTAGTAAAAAATAAACTGCTAAATACCTTTTCTCATCAGCAGTATATAGCAGTCTTATGACATTTATCAGTGTCTGGTTAAAGCATGTAGGAGGAGTTTTCATTCTACTCTGAATGTCCTGCAAGGCTACAGCACCCCTGACCCTCTGTGTGGACAGTGCTGATTGAACATGTACTTTAAAAAGGACTCTGTCACCAGGCCATGGATTTTAAGAAAAAAATTCCCATAAGATTATATGTGCATGTAACATATTTTATGTATTGTTTTTTCTTCTGAACCTCACCCAGATAACACATAAAGAAATGTGTTAAAGGAGGGGCAGAGGAGCTGGGCCAGCACTGACAGGAATTAGACACAATCAAAAATGGAGAAGGATATGACAGGGAGGGAGGAAAGGGGCTGTGTTAGCATGTTCAAAGACACCTTGCAAGTGAATACTAGTTCGAATTTTACAATACTTGATTTTTCTCTATTTTTATCTACAAATTTTAATTTGATGACCAGGTCTCTTTATGGATGTTTTTATTAGGGATCGATCGATATCGTTTTATCAGGGCCGATACCGATTTTTTGACTGCCTTTAAAGGCTGATAGCCGATATCAGGTGCTGATATTCTATAAATTTAAAGTTTTTATTTTTACACTGTCCTTTTAATTTTTTTTTTATCACTTTTATTGCTGTCACAAGGAATGTAAACATCTCTTGTGACAGTAACAGGCAGTGACAGGTACTCTTTATGGAGGGATTGGGGGTCTTTAAGACCCCAAACCCCTCCACTGCACTTAAAAGTATTCAAAGCCTCAAGATCCAGTAATGTGGAAGTGATGTCATGACATCGCTTCCAGGTTACTAGATCCGAGACCTGAACAAAGCAATCGGCTTTGTTCGCGTCTTTGGCCCGTCAGCGGACGTGCCGGCTGGTCGCTCGGGTCTCCAAGTGGGACGGGAGACCTGGGTGGAGTGGCCGGGGGGGGGGGGGACACACACACACACACGTACACGTCCCCTCCCACTGCTTGTGATAACAGCCGAGCGGCTCCTTAGCCACATTGGTTGTTCTTACAAAAAAGCCGACAGTCCGCTCTGCATGCATCACCCCGGTACAACCACTTGAAGCAACATCAGTAATATAGGTACGTTTGTTACCAATTCTTCAAAAAAAAGTGAATATCAGCCGCCGATAATAGGTTGGCCCCTAGTATTTATGATTACAGAGCTGCATTCATTGTTTCTTCTATATCTGATTGGAGTTAAGGTTTAGAGAATAAATAACTTTCTGGAATAAAAATTAAAGATGCCAGCTAGCCCTTGATTTTGCAAAAATATAAGAAAGAGAAAAAAAACACAGACCCTCAGATATACAAAGCATGCCCAGCATGATTTTTTATGCCTATGAAGAGGGCTGGGGCAAGGATACATGTTTAAATTTAAAGAAACTGTGCTTAACCTTGTGCATTAGACAAAAAAAGTGCCTTTTGACAACCATGAAAAATACATCAATGTCCCCCCTGAAGTGTAGAAGCACCAACGTATTGATATTCCCCAAAATTCACAGCACTGTTCATGTGTTTAGTAGGAAGACAGGGTGGGCACTGTTCATTCATAACTGGTGTAATATGTAACCTATCCACTAGGTGGAAGTAGAGTTCCTAAACGAGATTGTAAGTGTGACATGCTCACCTACTGCGAAATTTCACTAAGTACTGAGACTACAGGGAGGCTGTTTACTAAAAAGTGTCATTATTTATTAATACAGCAGATGTCACCTTGATGTTCTTTTCACCTGTATTCTGGTGTCGAAATACATTATTAACTATAGAGCGTGTTAAAACTGATGTGGTCTCTGACACCTTTTGATGACTCATTTCTATTGCATGTGAAAAGCTTTACTAAGATTCGAATGTACTAGGAAAAAAAAAATAATAATACATGCAACTGTAAAATGTTGCTTCACTAATAGCCACACAATATACCTTAAATTGTATATAACAATATGTAAAGCCTAAACTTTTCTCTTTTTTTTATGTTTGGATCATAAGGAAGTCCTAAGCCCTTTGTCAGGTTTTGTTACTGTTTATATCCTTCCTGGGACAGTTCACCCTCTCCATTTATCCTGGCGATCAGTATGTCCGAGACAGAAAGTAAGGAGATAGACAGCTTTAGAGTTGTCACAGAACATGAGATAAGGGGATATCATCCATTGGGGACACCTGTACAAGTGCCAATGATCTAAGGGTCTTTTCAGAGGAGTGGCATCCATTCCAATTATCAGGGGAGCAATGAACCTGCTGCTGCATCAGAGCAGAATGGAAGTCACTTTTTTTTACATCAGTTTCCGTTCAGTTTTTTTCTTGCATCTTGTAATGAACCCAATGCCAGATATATAAGGGGACAAAAGGAGCAACTGCCCAGGCCCCCCCTGCAAGAGGGGGCCCCCAGACTTCCTTTATAAAAAAGAAAGCAATAATTATAAAATGAGTTTTATTATTTAAAAAATTGACAAAGTGTGTGTGGGTGTCAGGATGCAGAACAGTTAAAGGATAAGTTAACTTTTAAAAAGAAATTTTAAAAAATGCAAACTGCAAAAATTGTGCATTTACTAATTTTTTTTTTTTTTTAGGAGCCGGGAAAGCATTACACTAGCGATCTGTAGATCGCTAATGCAATGCAGTAGAGCTGCACGATTAATCATTAAAGAATCAAGATTTTGATTCTACACCCCCTCCCGATCTTATCACAGCATTTCCTCGATTTAGTGCAGAGTTCTCCGCTCACTTGTGACAGTTGTCAAAAAAAAACAAAATACCTTTTTTTTTTCAGAGACCCCAGAGAATAAAATTGCAGTTGTTGCAATATTTTATGTCACACTGTATTTGCGCATCGGTCCTTTGAACGCAATATTTTTGGAAAAAAATACACTTTAATGAATTAAAAAGAAAAAAAAAACTAAGCAGTAAAGCTAGCCCAATTTTTTTGTATAATGTGAAAGATGATGTTACAACACGAGAATCGTGATCTTTATTCTAAGCAAAAAAACTGATTCTCATTTTAGCCAGAATCGTGTAACTCTACCATGCAGGTCTCCTGCAGACTGCCAATGTGAGCTATCTGCCCATACATCGTACAGATAGGCAGTTTTCACACTGACAAGAAGACTGAAATGCTCAACAGTGCTGATGTAGTTCATTGGAAACTACAAGCCGACAGCCGTAAAGAATGTCAGGACTTGTAGTTCATTCATACACTAAGCTCTGTGAATGAATGAATGACATGACGGTGTGGGCGGAGCCCCGTACGTCCGCTCTGTTTTCAAAAAGTGACAGCTAGTATAGGGAACTTCTACCCATACTGCTGTCACAGAGAGAGCAGCAGGGAGCGAATGCAGCAGTAGGGACACGTTACATGTTTAAGTCTTCAGAGGCAAACAAAGGGATGAGGACTCCTGGCAGATGTTTTACATTTCAACTTCTCTATTATTTTAGTATTGGAAATGTTTGTTTTCAGGTGACTGTGTCACAGAATCTATTGCCTGGTTTACAAGAGACAAGTGGGTGGGACAAGAGAAAAGTTTGAAAATTGTTGGAAAGTGACAGGCAACAGCCCCGACCCAATCGTGTGGGAGTGAAGGTAATAATTAACCAGCATCAGTTTATCACAGGAAGAAACATGAGAGAGAAGCTCACTACCCCGTTTGGGTCAATAGGTAAATCTGACATGCCACAATCTCAAACAGTGCAAAACTTTTTTAGCACGTTTTACCCATAATTACGAGAGTGTTGGACGAAATCAGCAGAGAGTAGAGGACCTTCCTTCCTTACGTGTCTTGCAACAAGTGTAGTAGTGAAGTGGACTCCTAATCAGTGGGTATTTTCCATGTTCTCAATCCTTCAACCAGACTTCCCACAAGTCATTTTCTGTTTTTCCATCCCTTCAGCCTGTGGATCTGTACATGCCACCTCCTGTGCTCCAGCCTGCCAATGCCGTCCACTCAGCAAAAAGAGAGGGGACTTGCCATAGTGCTTGGAAAGATTTACAGAGAACTCAGTGAAAAAGGTATTGATTCTTCATGATGCTCACTCTCTCGTCTCAGGAATACTGTATATTGCTAACTCTCTCTCTCTGCAGACTAGCAAACGTGTAAACGGGACTACGTAGGTTAGAATACATTTATGTTGTTTTCTCAGTCCTCAGTGAGAAAAATATGGCACAAGTGTCTTCTTCGGAACCCAACATATTTTTTTTAGAACAAATGCGGTTTATCATTTCAGTTATTTTCTTTATTTGTCATATACCGTATATACCCGAGTATAAGCCGAGTTTTTCAGCCCATTTTTTAGGCTGAAGAAAACCTGACCCGGCTTATACTCGAGTGAATATTAAGTTTAGAAAAAAAAAGTCCCGCAACGGAGGCGAAAAATGGGCGGGGCCGTCCCGCTGGGTGCCGCTCATGAATCGGCCCGGTGCCCCTGTCAGTTTCCCCTCCCTCCCATGTTGTGTGTCCAGTCACATAACGATGTCCCGCCTCTTGTGATAGGCGGGACATAGTTACCGCGGCTGCACGGTGATACAGATCTGACACAGTGGGACATCATGACATCTACCAGGAACTAGTAAGGCTGTATATGATGGGCACTGGCAGTATTTCATGGGCACTGATGCGCACTGGCAGGTTGTATTTCATGGGCACTGGCAGGCTGTATTTCATGGGCACTGATGCGCACTGGCAGGCTGTATTTCATGGGCCCTGATGCGCACTGGCAGGCTGTATTTCATGGGCACTGATGCGCACTGGCAGGCTGTATTTCATGGGCACTGATGCGCACTGGCAGGCTGTATTTCATGGGCACTGGCAGGCTGTATTTCATGGGCACTGATGCGCACTGGCAGGCTGTATTTCATGGGCACTGATGCGCACTGGCAGGCTGTATTTCATGGGCACTGATGCGCACTGGCAGGCTGTATTTCATGGGCACTGATGCACACTGGCAGGCTGCATTTCATGGGCACTGATGCGCACTAGCAGGCTGCATTTCATGGGCACTGATGCGCACTAGCAGGCTGCATTTCATGGGCACTGATGCGCACTGGCAGGCTGCATTTCATGGGCACTGATGCGCACTGGCAGGCTGTATTTCATGGGCACTGATGCACACTGGCAGGCTGTATTTCATGGGCACTGATGCGCACTGGCAGGCTGTATTTCATGAGGACCTTTGTGCACTGGCAGGCTGTATTTCATGGGCACTGGCAGGCTGTATTTCATGGGCACGGATCAGCAATTATGGGCTGTATATGATGGGCAATTTACCGGTAGCTGCTGCATTTCCCACCCTAGGCTTATACTCGAGTCAATAAGTTTTTCCAGTTTTTTTGTGGTAAAATGAGGTGCCTCGGCTTATATTCGGGTCGGCCTATACTAGAGTATATACGGTATTTTAATTTTTATGTTGAGGGGCCCTTGAACTTGAAGTGCCCTGGGCCCCCAAGATCTAAACCCAGCACTGAAACCCATAAAAGATCTATGGGCAGATGGATGTAAATAGACATGCATCTGTTGACATCTTTCTACCTTCGATCTGCTATATTTAGGTCAAAATGTGAGTGAAAAATGTGTAGCGCTAAAAGCATATAAGCCCTAGAAATAAGCCTAGGGAAAAGTCACATCAATGTTCAAATGAACAAAAAAACGTGCTGGAGTGTGTCTTCATCTCAACCATCCAAGGAGATCATAATCTGCACTCTATGTTTGCATCCTCACCACTGCTGGTGTGTGGGTCCACAACTCATGGTAAGAGTACCTACCCCTCCCCTCGGTGGTGGAAGCAAGGTCCTGGGTGCCGTCTGATTCTGAATATTTGAATATCATCTGCAACATTTTGGGATATATTAACATCTTTCACTCTACTGAAGATTCCTGTTGTGGATTGTTCCCTGAAAACCCATTATTTTGGACTTATCACTTCATCACATTTTTTGTTGTTCATTTGAACGTTGATGTGTATATATGTGCACTTTAGATATTACCATATATGCCTGCATTCAGTTGAGTCGGTGGTTATAGTAATACCCTACCTACGTTGTTTGGTTCAGATTTGTATTTTATTTTACACAATCAGAGAGGTGTATATGCACTTTTCCCTCAGCTCATTTCTAGGGCTTATATGCTTTTAGCACTACACATTTTTCACTCACATTTTGCATACAATTAGTCTTATTGTTGTGTTAGCAGCTTATCTTCACATTGGTGGCGCAGTAATTTATGCACATTTATATTTAGGTCAGAAATCAGTCTGTGGTAGGTGGATGTAAACAGATGTACTGCCATTTATATCCACCTGCCCATAGACAAACATGGAGCTTCCGTTCAGATCTGAAAAAAAATAAACTGACAGATCAGATCAGAACTTGTCTGGAAAGAGCCGAAGATAAGATTTCTCTTTACTCTGCAGAGATTATTACCCACTTTAAAGTAAATCTGTCTAACCATGCTGACCTGCTTCTGAAAAAAACTAGCTGCCTGGTTATTTTTCTGACCCTTTGGCTTCAATACTTTGAGTCACTGACCCAAAACAAATATGTGAAACAGGAAAGTCGGAAAAAGTTCTTTATCTGCATACTTGATCTGGGTCAGTGACTCAAATTACTTAGACCAGATTATCACAAAATGTAGCCTCGATGTTTTCCCTAAATAATGGTTGCATTTTCTTCATTTACTGATCTTTATGTTGCTAAGACACCATAACACTGGAAAAAGCAGTGTGCAGTATTCCATAGCAAACAATCAACAATCATCTTTCACCATTTTGGCTGCTATAAACTGATGAAAGGTGATGAAATCTGGCTGATAGGGATTACTAAACATACATATGATTTATATGCGCTAAACTGCCTTATTAACCCTGTTAATGCTGGATTTCAGCTCACTTCTTACACCACAGGCGACTGAGCAAATATTTTCCTTGCACATTCTGGAGACTTTATGCCACCCTTCTGATGTTCTTGTGTTTAATCACTTCAAAACGGGACACTGCACCCAAATGAAAATTTATATATATATATATATATATATTTATTTTTTCAGACAGATAGAGCTCTCTTTTCATGGTATTTAATCACTGCTGAGTTTTTAAATTGCTATATAAATAAGAAAAAAATAAAAAATAAAATGTTTTTCTTATAATTTTGCAAATAAACAATCCTTCATAAATTTAGGTCAAAACATATTCTGCTACATTTCTTTGGTAAAAATAACCCAAATCAGTGTATATTATTTACTCTGTGTACAAGTTAGAGAGTCTACAATCTATGGTATATGGATTTGAAAACTGATCAATCCTGTTGTACTGATGGCCTATCTTGAGGCCCTAAAATGCCATGACAGTACAAATACTCCCAAAATAACTCCTTTTTGGAAAGTAGACCCCCAGTGTGTTTAGTAAGATGCATGGGGAGTTTTTTTGAAGTTGCAATTTTTTTGTCACAATGTTTTTGAAAATGAGGAAATGAATATTTTTTTTTCACAATTTTTTTTTTTTTTTAACATACTGAGCAGTACAGCAACACCATATGACTGGTGTAGCGATGATCAGGGACACTGACTAGTAACAGTATGTAAAAAAATAAATACACATTTTACTTTTTTTTTAATGTTTAACCTTTTTTTTTCATTTTACATACTGTCACCAGAGCAGTACAGTATCACCAAAGTGTACTGCTCTGGGAGAGGTGAACAGGATTTTATTTATTTTTTCACTATCATTGCTTATTACAGTGATGATCACTGTACGTATAAAATTGTTTTTACTTTGTGAAGGCATCATTCATGTGCCATTGTGTACTACTGTGATTGGTCCTGTACTATGTGATTCCTGTGACCAATCACAAAAGTATACAATGGCTATGAATGACAGAGTCATTGTGTACAACTGACCAGTACCAGGGCCATGCACAGCGACCTGGTAAAATGATCTATGTTCCACTGTGTCCAGAAGACACAGTGGATAGCAGATTGTGCTATTGCATAGCCCCTAGGGCACACACGAGGTACGCAACTGGGAGGACGTTATATGAAGTATTGTTATTACAATAGAGCGGGAGGTGGTAAGGCCAATAAAAAAGATTTTAGGTGGGGGTGAAAAAACACTTTTAAAGTTTGCACTCACTTCAGTCCAGGAATGTCCAAAAGATTTGTTAGTCCTGTCCAGTTGATGTCCAGGAGCTGAAAAGACAAGTAGATACTTAAAATTCTCTGCAGACTAAACTGCCATGGACTTCACTTAAAAATACATTGTCACTTGCCCAATCAGGGTAAAATAACAGTTCCTACTAATAGCCTATGACAACAGCAAGGTATACCCATCAACATTGTAGGAGTCCATTCTGGGTAAGTACATTGTTGGCGCTTACCTGGGTAGGTGATTTTACTGCCCAACACCTGGTTTTTGGACTTGGCAACTGTCTCTGCAGGTCAGAGTACTGGCACAAGGTGAAGGTCACCCATTTCTACCCCATTCCTGAAAATCATGCTCTGTTAGAGCCACTGAGCAAAGGTGGACATGGATGGATGCGCAGTGTTCTCCCTAGAAATTTTTTGTAGGTGGGTGGGATGAAAGAGTAGCTGGGCGTTGGAAGTGGAAAGCTGAGAAATGGAAAACCTCAGCATATCTTCATGAAGACCATAGGTTAAGTAAATGATACGCATTTTTTTGCACTCAAACTTAATTTAACCTTAATATCCAAAAACAAAAATGTACATAGATGGAACATTAAAGTGGAAGTAATTTTCATCTCTGACATTTACCTAAAGGCAAGTCTATAATAAGGCTTACCCATAGGTAATGTAAATATCTCCTAAACTTGCACCGTTTAGGAGATATTTACTGTACATGCAGCCAGTGAAATCACTGGTAGAAACAAATAAAAGTGCAGCGCTAATAAACAATTTCAGAATGAACTAAAATTAAATAGTGATTAAGCGATAAACATAGAATCAGCATGTGAGAAAAAACTTTGGTCATAAAATCAAATAAACAACAAATGTGTGTAAAGATCCCATGAAGGAACTTAACACCTAACACGTAAATCAACAATACAAAAATATTGTGTGCAAAAAGTGAACGTGATGTCCACAGAAAAAGAAGAGATCAAACATGTGAATGAGTCCAAGTCCATAGATGGATTGTCATGGCATCATATAGAAAAGATGCAAGTAAATAATCCACCACCAATTGGATGAAGGCTTACCGGAGGGCTTGGACTCAAACGGGCATATGCCTGATGAGTCAACAGAGCTTGTGATGAAGTACCTCAAGAAATATGGGCATCAATGTAGACGACCTCTGGCTGGGAGTCAGGTATTCCTATGGTCTTGCCGATAACGTTCCAGGGCCACAGTGTAATTCCATTAAGAAAAGGGGGTATTTATTGAATAAAAATGAACACTCACATTGTGAAGATAAAAAGTGCTTTAGTAAAATTGATGCAATGGCATCAGCAGAGCCCGTCCCGACGCGTTTTATCTAATGAGACATCTGGGGCGATTATTGGGTGTCTCAGACAAAACGCGTCGGAACAGGCTCTGCTGATGCCATTGCATCAATTTTACTAAAGCATTTTTTATCTTCACAAAATGTGAGTGTTTCTTTTTATTCAATAATTACCTCTTTTTCTTAATGAAATTACACTACGTGGCCCTCTATTTTTTTCCTTCTTAACCATACCACACGGGAGAGTGTATCCATCTTGCTCCTCGTTTAACCATTCTGTGGGTTACCAACCTGGAGAGTTATCGGCAAGACCATAGGAATACCTGACTCCCAGCCAGAGGTCGTCTACAGGGATGCCCATATTTCTTGGGGTACTTCACCACAAGCTCTGTTGACTCATCAGGCATATGCCCGTTTGAGTCCAAGCCCTCCGTTAAGCCTTCATCCAATTGGTGGTGGATTATCTACTTGCAACTTTTCTATATATCTATTTTTACTCTTTGATGTCATAATGATGCCATGACAATCCATCTATGGACTTGGACTCATTCACATGTTTGATCTCTTCTTTTTCTGTGGACATCACGTTCACTATTTGCACACAATATATTAGACCCCCCATCCCTCCATTAAGAGTACCTGTCACTGCTTATTACTGTCACAAGGGATGTCTACATTCCTTCCTGCAGCAATAAAAGTGATCAGATTTTTTTTTGTTAAATAAAAAAAGAAAATAAATCAGAAAAAAAAATAAAAATTTAAAGCGCCTCTGTTCCCGTGAGCTCATGCACCAAAGACACTGCTTATGTAAGTCGCGCCCGCAAATGGAAACTGTGTTCAAATCACACGTGTAAGGCATCGCCACGAAGGTTAGAGCGAGAGCAAAAATTCTAGCAAAAGACCTCCTCTGTAATGCCCTGTACACACGGTCGGACATTGATCGGACATTCCGACAACAAAATCCATGGATTTTTTCCGACGGATGTTGGCTCAAACTGGTCTTGCATACACACGGTCACACAAAGTTGACGGAAAATCCGATCATTCTGAACGTGGTGACGTAAAACACGAACGTCGGGACTATAAACGGGGCAGTAGCCAATAGCTTTCATCTCTTAATTTATTCTGAGCATGCGTGGCACTTTGTGCGTCGGATTTGTGTACACACGATCAGAATTTCTGACAACGGATTTTGTTGTCGGAAAATTTTATAGCCTGCTCTCAAACTTTGTGTGTCGGAAATTCCGATGGAAAATGTGTGATGGAGCCCACACACGGTCGGAATTTCCGACAACAAGGTCCTATCACACATTTTCTGTCGGAAAATCCGACCGTGTGTACAGGGCATAAGGCTTCATGTACACGGGACGTTTACAACCTCTCCCGAACGATTTAACTTGACAGATATTAACCCACGTTTAAACCGTCCGTTTTGCCGCGTTTGGTTTAGAACAATTTTTTTTTTTTTTAAATAGCCAAAAATTGAAAACGCCTATAAACGAAATGTGGCTAAACAAGAGTTACCGCGTTTAGAAGCATTTGGCGTTTGAAATGCCTCTAAACTCAGCTTCTGAACCAATTTTTTTTGCGTTCCAAAAAAAGCCTTTAAACTCAACTGCCTAGAAATGACTGTAAACGACCCTGTGTACATGTACTGATAAGATAACATAACAGAGGAGAGTTCAGGAGCAGTTGAAAAAAATGCCCAACTGCTCCTAAACATCTGTTTAGCAGCAGCGTATATGAGGCCTAAACAGGTAACCGTTAAAAAAGATTTTTAACGTCGCCTTTGGAGATTTTGAAGTACTGTAGTTTGTCACCATATCACGAGTGTGCGCAATTTTAAAGCGTAACATGTTAGGTATTTATTTACTCGGTGTAACATCATCTTTCACAATATGCAAAACAATTGGGCTAACTTTACGGTTTTCTTATTTTTTTATTAAAAAAAGTGTATTTTTTCCAAAAAAAAAAACCCCTGCGTTTGAAAGACCGCTGCACAAATACCGTGTGACAAAATATTGCAACGACCGCCATGTTCTTCTCTAGGGTCTTTGCTAAAAAAATATATATATATGTGTTTGAGGGTCCTAAGTAATTTTCTAGCAAACAATACTGATTTTAACTTGAAAGCAACAAGTGTCAAAAATAGGCTTGGTCCAGAAGGGGTTAAAGGGAGCAGCCAAAATGACTGGCTTCATGTCTGTTCCAGGTAAGCGGCTCAAGAAGTACCAAAGGCTACTAGCATTTAAAAAAAAAAAAAAAAAAAAAAGGAAGAGGTCAGAAGCAGCAGCCTGTTTATTTTACTCTTGGTGTTCCTTAAGGCCCGCACACACGATCAGAAAATCATACAAAAAATACAGATTTCGAAGCCATCATACAGTAATCTGATCGTTGGTACACAGCTTTCATCCAAAATTATCCGAAGTGACAAAACACAAGAATTTTTCTTGTACGATACCAGATCGTATGATTTTATTTAATCAGTACAGTTTTCATCTGAAAATACAATACAATTACAATATTACATCACTTCCAAATTTGTATTCTATCGTACGAGAATTTTCGTACTTTAGTAACCTCTTCATTTTCAATATGGAGACTAGCATGCAAAAAAAATGGGAGGACCATTTGTCTGATAGTTCACTTTTTTATTTTTTCTGCAAAAGCTGAAAAAACACCCTACACCTTCCCCACCCCACGCAAAAGCTTGTCAGAGGCCACCAGATGCCTTCACAAGCATTGACCACCAAACCCAGGCAGGCAATAAAAGATCTTCTCTCCCCACTCTGTGCCTAAGATTACTGCCACCTGTGGAGAATAGTTAATTGCTGTTCAAAAAACCCTCACAATTAGCTGCTACATCTAATGTTAACACTCAGTGTAAATTAAACTAATATACCTTGTTACCCCAACACTTCATATTCCTGATATGAGTCTGCTGTACCAGGTACTAGTATGAGAAAGTCTTGTTCTCTTTGTATTGCTTCCTTTATGTGAAATCCCTGGGGTTGCTGCCAGTCCCTCTGCTTTCCTATTAAAAACCAACCACACAGGTGTGCACAACGTGGGTAGTGTGCTCTCCTCCAATGATCAGACTTGTCCTGACACGCCCCCGCTGCACAACCATTCACTGGGAAAGTCAGTGTGCTGCTGCTTCCCCTCCGCCAGCTGAGAACAGCCAAAAACAGATGGTGGTCCACCGTTGCTGACCTACCAAGATCCAGCCGCCATGCGACTTGAGGGACCACCTTCTATCGTGGCCCCTACAGAGTGGCGTGGAAGCTCTCTCCATTGGTGTGGGTACACCTCCAGCTCGATTGGCTCATTGGGCATATGCCTTGTTGAGTCCACATGCTCCGGTATGCCTTCGCCTAATCAGTGGTGGATATCTTCTCACTTCATGTGACCATCCTTGCTGGCATTGGGATCTCACTTTTCTTTCCTTGGATCACTATATGAACTATTCATACTAATTTTTCACTTCACGATTTTTCGACCTACTGTTTTCCTTTCTTCTTGTATGTTGCACCATTGATGTTTTGGACATTCTCATTTATTCACTCATCAATAGATTGTTTACAAGTTTATTCATTTGCAATTTTCTGGTGGATTATGTTTAGTCTCTGCGAGACGTTGTGTTTGCACTAGACACTTTCAACTGTTTCACTGTGTAATTTTTCTGCATATCAAGCAGTCACTACAGTGGGGACGGAAAGTATTCAGATCCCCTTAAATTTTTCACTCTTTGTTATATTGCAGCCATTTGCTAAAATCATTTAAGTTCATTTTTTTCCTCATTAATGTACACACAGCAACACATATTGACAGAAAAACACAGAATTGTTGACATTTTTGCAGATTTATTAAAAAAGAAACACTGAAATATCACATGGTCCTAAGTATTCAGACCCTTTGCTGTGACACTCATATATTTAATTCAGGTGCTGTCCATTTCTTCTGATCATCCTTGAGATGGTTCTACACCTTCATTTGAGTCCAGCTGTGTTTGATTATACTGATTGGACTTGATTAGGAAAGCCACACAGCTGTCTATATAAGACCTTACAGCTCACAGTGCATGTCAGAGCAAATGAGAATCATGAAGGAACTGCCTGAAGAGCTCAGAGACAGAATTGTGGCAAATGGGGTGCTGTGTGTACATTAATGAGGAAAAAAATGAACTTAAATGATTTTAGCAAATGGCTGCAATATAACAAAGAGTGAAAAATTTAAGTGGGTCTGATTACTTTCCATCCCCACTGTATAATTATCGTTTTTATTGATTCACATTTACGTCATTAGGAGTTATGACCACCTGGTTAGCATTAACCAGGTGCATTGCATATTAGCACTTTGAGTTCATAGGTATTTTTCACTTATCAGCGCTACACTTATTTTTTCCACTATATTCACAATTTGTTTATTGTTGTGCTGGCTGCTACACCATTACTTTGGGGCATCAGCATGGTATTATTCTCTTTATCCCATGTGGAAGAAGGTGCTCTGGTCAGATGAGACCGAAATTGAAATTTTTGGCATAAAAGCAAAACGCTTTGTGTGGCGGAAAACTAACAGTGCACATCACTCTGAACACACCACCTCCACCGTGAAACATGGTGGTGGCAACATCATGTTGCGGGGATACTTTTCTTCAGCAGGGACAGAGAAGCTGGTCAGGGTTATTGGAAGATAGAGTCAAATACAGGGCAATCTTAGAAAAAAAAAATCTTAGAAGACTGGGGTGGAGGTTCACCTTCCAGCAGGCCAACGATCCTAGACATAAAGCTAGAGCTACAAGGAATGGTTTGAATCAAAGCATATTCATGTGTTAGAATGGCTCAGTCAAAGTCCAGACCTAAATCCAATTAAGAATCCATGGCAAGACTTGAAAATTGCTGTTCACAGACGCTCTCCATTCAATCTGACAGAGCTTGAGCTATTTTGCAAAGAAGAATGGGCAAAAATTTCACTCTCTAGATGTGCAAAGCTGGTAGAGACATCCCCAAAAAGACTTGCAGCTGTAATTGCAGCGAAAGGTGGTTCTACAAAGTATTGACTCAGGGGGACAGAATACAAAATTTTTCTGATATTTATTTGTAAAATATTTTGAAAACTATTTATCATTTTCTTTCCACTTCACAATTATGTGCCACTTTGTGTTGGTCTATCACATAAAATCCCAATAAAATACATTTAGGTTTTTGGTTGTAACATGACACAATGTGGAAAATTTCAAGGGGTATGAATACTTTAAGGCACTGTACACTCATCGGCCACTTTATTAGGTATACCTGTTCAATTGCTTGGTAATAAAAATTGCTAATCTGCCAATCACATGGCAGAAACTCACATGGAAGAAAGGGGATTTAAGTGACTTTGAACGTGGCATGGTTGTTGGTGCCAGACGGGCTGGTCTGAGTATTTCACAAACTGCTGATCTATTGGGATTTTCTCACACAACCATCTCTGGGGTTTACAGAGAATGGTCCGAAAAAGAGAAAATATCCAGTGAGCGGCAGTTGTGTGGATAAAAATGTCTTATTGATGTCAGGGGAGATTGGGCAGACTGTTTTGAGATGATAGAAAGGCAACAGTAACTCAAATAACCACTCGTTACAACCAAGGTATGCAGAATACTATCTCTAAATGCACAACACATCGAACCTTGAAGAAGATGGGCTACAGCAGCAGGAGTCCACACCAGGGGCCACTGTTGCCAGCTAAGAACAGGAAACTGAGGCTACAACTCGCACAGGCTCACCAAAATTGAACAATAGAAGATTGGAAAAACATTGCCTGGTCTGATGAGTCTCGATTTCAGCTGTGACATTCAGATGGTAGGGTCAGAATTTGGCATAAACAACATGAAAGCATGGATCCATCCTGCCTTGTATCAACGGTTCAGGCTGGTGGTGGTGGTGTAATGGTGTGGGGGATATTTTCTTGGCACACTTTGGGCCCCTTAGTACCAATTGAGCATCGTTTAAACGCCTCGGCCTACCTGAGTATTGTTGCTGACCATGTCCATCCCTTTATGACTACAGTGTACCCATCTTCTGATGGCTCCTTCCAGCAGGATAATGCACCATGTCACAAAGCTTGAATGATCTCACCGCTGGTTTCTTGAACATGACAAGGAGTTCACTGCACTCCAATGGCCTCCACAGTCACCAGATCTCAATAAAGTAGAGCACCTTTGGGATGTGGTGGAATGGGAATGTTGCATCATGGATGTGCAGATGACAAATCTGCAGCAACTGTGTGATGCTATCATGTCACTATGGACCAAAATCTCAGAGGAATGTTTCCAACACCTTGTTGAATCCATTCCATGAAGCATTATGGCAGTTCTGAAGGCAAAAGGGGGTCCAACCCGGTACTAGCAAGGTGTACCTAATAAAGTGGCCAGTGAGTGTAGATTTTTCTTGTGTCTTTTGTTACATTTTCATGGTACTTAGGGGTTCAAGTAACTAAGTACTGCATTACTGAGGTATATAGATTACAGTTTTAGTATATGACACTGATATACTGCCAGCATAAAATCTCTTTAACCCTTCCCACCATCCCCAGCGCACCTTTAAATAGTTCTGTACACCTAGGGGCGGGAAGAATCATTGATCTCGCTGGCTACCGAACTTTAGTCTAGACCCAAAGTGGTCTTTGACAGCTCAGTCTTTGTGCCCAGTGTACGCAGCAAGCATGCTCTCAGCACAAACATCAGCCGCCCAGTGACGCATATGTGTGGAGCGTGGGCATTAAAGCCCACCCTTTTGCCGCTGCACATATTGGTTGGCCAGTCGTAAAAAGTTAAATATACAAAACATGTTTTAGTACAATTTTTAAAAAATGACAAGATTGACACATTGGGGCTGCCTTTTCCAGATGCAAATTGTCTGTCTAGTACAATGACCGGCTGGGTTCAGTAAGGTTTGAGTCACTGACCTGAAACATGCAGTATATACATATCTAAAGCCAGGCAACCTTATATGCATTCTTGTTCCAGATAAGTGACAAAGTATTGCATGAGTAACCATAAGGGAAAGTATGACTGTCAGCATCTGCAGAATGAGAAGTAGCAAACCTATCAAGCATTACTGTCTCTATTAGGAAAGGTTTCATTCAACTAAAGAACAGAGATCTAAACAGATCAATAACAGACGAGAGTTTCTAATAAAAGATTCAACGCTAATTAGTCTCTAAACCAAAATCCCCTGAATACAGCATATTTAATCACTTCAGCCCTGGAAGGTTTTACCCCCTTAATGACCAGGCCATTTTTTGCGATATGGCACTGCGTCGCTTTAACTGACAATTGCGCGGTCATGCGACGCTGTACCCAAATAAAATTGACGTCCTTTTTTTCCCCCACAGTGCTTTCTTTTGGTGGTATTTGATCACCTCAGCGGTTTTTATTTTTTGCGCTATAAACAAAAAAAGACCGACAATTTTGAAAAAAAAAAAAACACATAATTTTTTACTTTTTGCTATAATACATATACCAAACAAAAGTGTAAAAAACAAATTTATTCATCAGTTTAGGCCAATATGTATTCGGCAAAAAATCCCAATAAACGTATATTGATTGGTTTGCGCCAAAGTTATTGCGTCTACAAAATAGGGGATCGATTTAGGGACTTTTAATTTTTTTCATTGGTGGCGATCTACAATTTTTAGCGGGACTGACATTGTGGTGGAAAAATCTGATCCTAAGTCCAAGTGACCAGTGCTATAAAAATGCACTGATCACTGTATAAATGACACTAGCAGGAAAGGGATTAACACTAGGGGGCGATCAAAGGGTCAAGTGTTCCCTAGGGAGGTGCTTCTAACTGTGGGGGGGGGATGTGGACCAACAGGGAGTAGAGAGATCGCTGTTCCTGATCACTAGGAACAGCCGATCTCTCTCTCCTTCAGTCAGAACAGGGATCCACCTTGTTTACATAGGCAGATCCCAGTTCTGCCTCTGAGTCAAGCGATCGCGGGGGGGAGCGCGCCCACACGACCACATGCACGGACCGACGTACGGGTTCGTCGGTTCACGCAGCTGAGCCACTTTGCCACAGTATATCTGCGGTGGGCGATCGGCAAGTGGTTAAACCCCAAAACAAATTATATATTGCAGCTTAATGGTCCTGAGAGCACAGGTCAGAGCCACTGTACTAACAATCCAATGTAAGTACAGGGATCTCCCCTGTTGTGCTATTGTGTCCTGACAGGGGGACAGTACCCCACCAGAACACTACGGTGACTGCTCTCAGCTGTTGGCTGAGAGAGCTGACCAGGAACCAGTTGGCAGACCTTTTTCGGTCATGACCCTTTGACCGTGCCAAACACACGGGCCGAATGTTGGCTGGTTTCTATTGGACCGGCTGATGCCATCCAACATTCGTGCCATCCAACAAAGTGTACTAGGCTTTAGAGAACACTTTCAGAAAGAACACAAAATACCAGTTGACCTTGCCAGAAATAGTGTCCTCATCACTTCCCGAGAACCTTTAAAGAAAGCATAAACCTCCTGATCTTTCTCGTGTAAACTACTAGTCCCATCAATCCATCATGTAATGAAGAAGGGGGGAGAAGGTGTTTCTAACTGGGGGGGGGAGTGGACCAACAGGGAGTAGAGAGAGAGATGGCTGTTCCTGATCACTAGGAACAGCCGATCTCTCTCTCCTCCTGTCAGAACAGGGATCCACCTTGTTTACATAGGCAGATCCCAGTTCTGCCTCTGAGTGAAGCGCCCACCGCAGGCAATGAGTGGGTAGGTTCGTCTGCCTCCAACCCTGGTAATGTATTAAAAGGAGAAAAAGTCCCACAACCTTTTCTCCTTTTAATGTAATGAAGAACAAAGGAAGAAATGCTTGAAATCCAGCATGTGTGATAATCATGGCTCCTTCTAGAGATACAGTGGAGAAATCAATATATCAAGGGGTGGGAAGTGTGTTATTTGCAGGCTTATTAGGTGGGCTTTGAAAGGCTTAAGGGCTGGTTTACCCCCATTTGTAAATGCAGTGTGAATTCCTATGCAAAAAACATGAATGCACTTCAATGAGCCAAGTTTACACCACTGTGGTGCTTTCCTGTGCATTTTAAAAATGTAGCACATGGTGCATTTTTTCGCATGTATACATACCAGAACGCACCACAAAAGCATGTAAATTCAATTAAAAAACAAAATAAAAAAATAAGGCCTAAAAATGTACTGGAAACAAATTACAAAAGCACGTAAACTCGTATGCGGAACTGCACAATGAACGCAGGGATTGTGGCGTTAAACCCTTGTTTGCACTGAACTTGCTTTGAGGTAATTGAAGGACATGTTGAGTCTTTTTCGGACCTTAAGGCCCCTTCACATGATAAGCCCGCTCGGATCCGCCTGTCCGTTTTTCAGGCAGATTCCGAGGGGGCCATCCATTGACTCCTATGGGACTCCTATGGCAGATGTCAGCGGAGAGGTGTCCGCCATCCGAACCGCTAAAGACAGACGTATGGCGATACGTCTGCCATCTTTTTTGGCGGACGAGATCTGATAAAAACGCACATGTTGTCCGTTTTTGTCCGATCTCCCCATAGAGATCAGTGTGGCTTTGACAGGTCCCTCCCCGCTCAGTGAGCAGAGACGAACCTGTCATCCGCCAGCTCAGCGGAGATCAACGGATCGATATACCGCTGAGCGCATCCGCCCCGTTTGAAAGGGGCCCAATACATCATCATAGCTGACATATGAAGCTTCGATTGGTTAATGTTTGATGCCTATAACATGCTGGGGAGGAATAACTATAGAGGACCTATTGTTTTTTTCATTCTTCCACATGTGTACAACAGTAAGAGCTTTCTTTCACAGAAAACATTTTTTTAAGCAGTGTTTAGTTTATGGGACAATAATTTTCAGCAAAATGAAACATTTAGAAATTCCGCAGATACTAGAAGACTATTTTATCAGGAAGTATAAGTCAATCCTTTCTTAGAAATGTAAAACATAAACTAGTTTCGATCGGAGCTTGTTCCACATCATTATGTCCTTTTATGAGAGTTAAGTCCTGCAAGATACTTCCATGTGTCAGCACACACCCTAATCTTTCATATGCCAACTCATTCATATAATAAGAAACATCTGTGGTCACTAATATAAGAGAAGTCACATCCGTTCTACCAACAAGAGCAGCACGCGACTATCACTGATAACGCTCTTGTAGGTTTGTGTACAGAATGCCGTGGCCTGAAACCCTTTCATGGCACACTGCCACCCTGACTAACTGTCATGTTTTCCTGTTGATAAATCTACAAAGGGCTGGCAGTCTACACACACAGTTTTAGACTCTACAGCAAGTTAGAAATGTACTATAATACATGATATATCGGGGCACAGACTGAAGTTGTGTTGAGGATTCCCTCACGTTAATATATGAGCTGGAAGGCTAAAATGTCTAACTGCTAAATAGGGAGAGAGGTAAGCTAACTAGTTCAATCGGTATCCATTCAGCTATGGCTTTTGCATTTACACAGACAGTGTACACAAGACTGTACAACGAGATTCTAATGTGTATGGTCTGCTTTAAGGGCTTAATTATAAAGCAGCAAACGATGGGTTCTTCAGTCATTTGCCCAGTACCATTTCCTTGTATGTTGGCTGAAGTTACATTGACTAGACATCTGCAGCCCAGTTGCCGATGGTGAATTGGCGATGTATCAAGTGTGTGCAATGCATGTGGTGCACATGGGCCCCAAGGGAGATGAGGTTCAATTTGCACTCACTGCCTATATTGGGGATACATACCTAGCCCTAACTGTCCTGGATACCATGGAACTGTCCCCAACATCCCGGCTTCCCGTGGATCCAGGACTTGTCCCCGCCGCTGAATTCCTAAAAGGGATCAAGACTCATTTCTATAATTTTCTATGTACAGGTTATCTACAACAGGAGATACTGGTAATTCCATAGCACAGCCATTATGAAATGGGTAGTGTTGAGATAACGGTCCAGAAATTAACATACTTTGGTCTGGCTTAAAGTAAAACTATAGGCAAAACTTTTTATTTTATTTTGGATAGAGTAAGGAAGGGTTATAGCCTCTGTCAGACCTGTGTCCACTGTGGAGATTTCCCTTCACTTCCTGTCCCATAGCCAAAATAGAAAGTGAGAGAAAATCGCTGCAAATTAAGGAGATTCCTTGGGGACCCCCAGGTCACCAGAACTAGTGTTCCCATTAGAAGATTTCCCCTCTATTACTTTTCAGGGGACAAAATGGGATCTAGAGACGCAGAATAAGAAAAAGAAAAAATTCATCAGGGACTTTGATGATTTTAATGGAGGGGTGATTTTTAAATGGCAAAATATTCCCACAGTAGAGGACACTGCCCCTAATTCTCAAACCACTCAACTGAGTACTGAAATTGCTCCTTTCAATACTCCTAGAGTGAACCCTGTTTATGAATATGACCTCCCCTACCCCACTGAACCCCAACCTTACCATAATCACAATGGTTTTAGGAAAGTTAATAACAAAAGAGGGAAAAACACAAAGGGAAGAGGGAGAGGAGGAAGCTCCAGGCCATACATTCAACAACCACAGAATCTGAGGGGTCCACCCCTCCCTGACCCCCCTCCTTACAGGAACAGTTATCCAAATGATAGAAGAGAGGGTCAGTTTAGAAATAGTCCTCATCCTGTGTACGAAAGGCCTATCACCACACAGAATAGGTATGCACCGCTCACAGAATATAATTACCGTTACAACAATGATGATTTTTTAGGACAACGGGGGGCACCGAGATACCCCCCATCTCAGTATCCGGCTGCCCAAGGGGAACCCTGGCGACACCGGGTACCACACACACCATCAAACCCAAACCCCCCCCTAAAGCGAAAACAAAGAGAGGAAGCAGAGGGGGGAAGCGAATACAAAAAATCCAAGCCACATCAGGTTTAGGGATTTATAATCTCAGTCATGCTGTTCTTAGTGATGATGAAGTTAAGGTCCTTGATCGTGGTCTAAAATTCGCACCCATAAAAAATCTCAACAAATTCAGTGTTTATGTCAGTATTCAAAAATACATTAGAACATTTAATATGAAAAAATATTTTCTATCTCATCCTTCTCAAGGGCCCAGGCCCTCTGGACAGAATTACTCCACTCTGCGAAACAGATCTACATTTAACCCCCAGATTTCAGATAATAAACATTTAGATGTTTTTAAAAATATGGTCTCCAAAGATCTGGAGAAGTTACATATTAAAAAAGTTTCTGATCCATTGTTTATTAAACGGGGAATAAAATCTTTAACTGAACGAAAGGACATTGTGATCCGTCCGGCGGATAAAGGAGGGGGGCTGGTTATTCTAAGTAAAGAATATTACCAAAATGAAATGTCCCGCCTTTTATCTGACCGTGACACTTATCATATCCTGAACAAAGACCCCATGCTATCTTTTAAGGACGAGCTACATAGCATTGTTGAGGACGGTAAAGACCGTAAGATCCTGAATAAAAAAGAGGCCTTATACTTAGATCCTTTATTTTGTCGAACACCCGTCATATATTTCTTACCAAAAATCCATAAGGACACGGCCAACCCCCCTGGACGACCCATTGTTAATGGGATCGATTCTGTATCCGCCAGATTGGGACAATATATCGACTTTTTTTTGCAGCCCTTAGTTATGCAAACTCCAGCATTTCTGAAGGACACAAAACATATCATTCAGATTCTTGAAACTTTGAAATGCTCGCCTTCCACGTTTTTGGTAACAGCGGACGTAGGTTCACTGTATACCATTATTGGCCATGAGGATGCAATGACCTCAGTTGAATGGGCATTAGCTTCGTCTTCCCTATCTGGTGGTCACCAGGAGTTCCTCTTGAGTTGCTTGGACTTCTGCCTCAAGAGGAACTATTTCTGGTATAACAGAGAATATTATCTGCAGACCAGGGGTGTTGCCATGGGGGCCCGCTTTGCTCCCAGTGTGGCCAATATTTTTATGGCCCACTGGGAGGATGAAGCGGTCTTTCTCCATCGCCCCCCCAAGCTTTTGTGCTACAGGAGATTCATTGATGATCTCATCTTAATCTGGAATGGTGAGAGATCCAGGTTGGATGATTTCATTCAATCACTAAATAACAACTCCAGAAATATATCTCTCACATGGACCATCAGCTCTGAAAAGGTAGTGTTTTTGGATTTATCTATTAGTATCTTGCATGATAGGTTCTCTCTTACCAACCATTTTAAGCCCACCGACCGCAATTCTTATATTCCCCTGGGGAGTTGCCATCACAGCTCCTGGTTGTGCAACATTCCCAGGGGGCAATATATTAGACTGCGTCGGAATTGCACCACTGTGGAAGATTTCGTTAGCCAGTCTGAGGTCCTCACCTCGAGATTCGAACAGAAGGGGTACAATAGGGCTTCATTAGATGAAGAGGTATCTAAAATCATGTTGTTAGAGAGGAATGAACTCATTGCCAACACCTCCAAGCCCCCTGCTGGTGATAGCCACAATTTTAAAATGGTATTGGATTACAATATTCAATACCGGCAATTTGAGAAAATTATTCAAAAAAATTGGGCTATTTTGAAACAAGACAGAGTCTTAGGCCCTATACTACCTGATAGACCTCAGTTTATATACAAAAAAGCCCCTACGCTCAGGGATCGTTTGGCACCCAGTGTTCTTAACCCCCCAGTACCCACTTCAGATAAGCTTTTTTCCTTCTTGGGAGGTTTTTACGCCTGTGGTAGATGTGTCCCCTGTAAGCACGCCAAGGGAAATATCAAAAAAAGAAAAAAATTCTTGGCTTCGGTTACTAACAGGGAGTATGAGATTAAACAGCTCATCACATGTGACACTATTGGGGTGGTCTACATGCTGGAGTGTAGCTGTGGTCTACAGTATGTTGGAAGAACGTCAAGACCCTTACATGTCAGATTGGCTGAACACGTTAATAATATTAAGAAAGGTCTCAAGACCCATAACGTGTCCAGACATTTCAAGATCTTCCACCAGCAAAACCCTAAGTGTTTAAAATTCTGGGGCATTGAAAGGGTTACTAAGCACTGGAGAGGGGGTAACTTTATCCGGCAGCTTAGTAAAAGAGAATCCCACTGGATTTATGAGACAGGGGTCATGTACCCCGATGGGTTAAATGTAGAATTCGATACCAATTGCTTTATATCTGATCGATAAAGTTTTCTTTTCTTTAATTATCTGTGTAACGAGAAGTATTGTGACGGTAATAATGTTCCCATTTTACTATATCATGTAAGGAGAAGCACTATGATGTTCTCATTTTACTATATCATGTTGGTGAGCAGTCGGTGGTCGCGGATGACAGTTATCATGCATTTTTGTGCATTGTTTTAGTCATATATTTATTTTAGGTATTATGGTGTTCTGTCACTGTTCTTTCAAGACTACACTTTGTGTGTGTCTTGTGCTGACACCAGATTGTACTTGTTTTATATAGTCCTATCTTAAATTTTATCTCATATGTATTTTTGAGCTTTTTCAATACTAAATTGGGCTGCACTGGCTCGGAATGATGTGTGTGGAGACACTTCCGGAGCCCGCCCATTTCCGGTATACGTCATTTGTAGTTGTTTCTGGTGTTGCCATAACAACTCACCTCTTTATAGCGCGGGTGCCCACGTAGTCACGACATCTGCTGAGGAAGTCCCCGCCCACTGGGACGCAACGCATCTAGAACGTGACGTCGTGACGTCATCCGCGGCTACTGCGCATGCTCCACCGCTCACACACTGTACTGTGTGTCCATGTTCGTTCCCTGGCACTTGAGAAGTGCTTGCTATGTAAGTTTGATTTTATTCGTTTTACAATAAATTGTTGCATACGGAGAGCACTATGTCTGTCCCTTTTGTGATTTCATGCTAATGATACCCACCTGCCACCTGATCACCCGGAGGAGTCCCTTGTTCTATAGATCTCCTGCTACCTGCTGACCTTGTATGATTGCCTGATTACCTTTGGGACCAGGTGAGAGGCCACTCGATTCATGGTGAAGGGTTCCAGTATCAGTCACAATTGTTTGCTGTTATCATCACACTCCTGGTGGATTTATGTCAGCTTATTTGGACATTTATTATTGGACATTTCTTTTTGCTCCCTGTGTTAATATAATTCTCTCTATGGTCATTTATTGATTTAGCGCTGCACCTTTTTTATTTACTTTTCAGGGGACAAACCAAAATTTGGGATTTTTCATCTACTTTCACTTTTGATGATAAACAGGACAAATAGAGAGGGTGAATCTACCTAACAGGGGGCACAGAAAGCAATAAAAATTAACAGGTGTTCTAATCCCCTTGCACTATCCAAAACTAAAAAGTTTTGCTTTTAGTTATACTTTAAATTCCGTTTGTCTGTCAAGAGTCTTATTGCATTTCAGATGTTTCCTTACAGTTTCAATAGCCTCAGCAGTCTGTATACAAGTGAAAAGGAATCTGAGATCACTGGATACCACTGTATGTTCTGGCTCAAATGTCAATTCATGTACCTCATTGTCAAAATTTTTAGAGTTCTTAATATGGTATGCTGTGTTGCCAACTAAGGGCGACCTATCTATATAGAAGTGTTATATGCAACAAGAGTTCACGACACAGTCTTTAGAGGTTACCACCTATGCAGACTTTCTGATGCCATGGATGGGATTATGTAACTAAAATAGAATGGTTTCATAACTTTCATCCTATTTTAGACAATCAACATCTGCCTTGACACATTTCATGGGGGCTGCATTAGGGTGACTGTACTACCCGTGTGGATATAAATTCTGTGGTATGTTCCCAACATCCATTAGAACGTAAGGCATCCCATACACGGTGCAGATTTCTTTACTGCAAAGGTTGCAGGAAAGAAATACGCAAGATTCCCCCATCAACACAGAGGGGGGGGGAGAGGGGGACACCATCCCCGTCGGGAGAAGACTGATTGTTGCTAGCAGCTATAGCAGCCACTAGTGATAATCAAAAGAAAATCTGGCAGGCTGGTTGTACTCAAGTTGGTTGAACAATCGACTTGGCACATTCAGCCTGCCCATTAACTGTTTGAACCATGTATGGCCGGACTAAGAAGTGGCATGAAAAAGCATCATTGCAGAACATGCCCCATTATTGAATTTGACTAACTACTTTTAGCTATACCATGACTTGGATGAATGAGAACTAAAATAAATGTGCATATATATGTATAAATATTCTGTATCTACATGACAGAGGTACACACTTGCTTTGTTGAGCTCTTTTTTTCATCTTTACAGGGATTGTAGGCACACGCTGGCACTCCAGAATAGGTTCTCAGGGAGACATCAGACCTAAACACTGCAGAAGACAGCTGTACGTATGGCTCAGGTCAGGTCACAGTCTAAAGGCTGTTTAGGTATTATACATAGTCGGAGGACCTGCAGGTAGCTTTAGTCCAAAAGTACAGCTGTACTTCAAAGCATAATACACAAGTGAAAAGCATGTTTATGAAATGCCATAAGCCCCTTTCACACATGCATTGATGGTTGAAAAACTGACATCGATGCATCTCTATGGAAAAATGGATGTAAACAGATGATCATCCATTTACACCTGCATCCGTCAACATCCTTTTTTTTTAAAAGGATCAAAGCCGTATTTTGTGCGGTTAAAAAAACTGGTTGAAAAACGGATGTAAACTGGCAAATGGTCTGTTTTTGCATTGGCAGTGGATGTTAAAAAGTGATGTAAAAACTGATGAAAAACTGATGGTAAACGTATGATAAACTGATGAAGAACTAATAAAAACTTCATCCGTTTTTTTTCTTTAAAAAAAACTTGCTTACCTGATCAAACGAACAGTCCGCATGTGTAAAAGTGGCCTAACAATCTAAAAGATTACCAAGCCAGTTTTTTTTTTTAATTCAGACAACCCTGAAAGACATTTTAGCCAGGTCCAGGCCATTTCATTAGTTTCTCCACCTGCATCAGAGTAGTATAGTTTATTCAAGATATGATTGGATAGTGAAAGAGCAGCTACTGAATACTGAGGTAATCCCTGGGCTCTCCCTTCCAATGACAAAGATAGCGCTGCCCCTCCTTTCCAAAGCTGAACGCTGGTATACGGGGTTTTACAGAAGGTATTGCAAAAATCAAGACTGAAGAAATATTGACAAATACATGTAACACTGTCCCCGTAGGGCTTGCAGAGTGTTGACTTCATAGGTCTCTTCTTGGTTACCTGCAGCTGGTTGCTAAGGGTTTCCATTTGGTTGCTAGGCGTTTCCACTTGTCCCACCCTTACTCCCGCTTGCTCGTTACTCAATGACCAGTCCAGGGTATTTTGTGTTTTTGTATTTTATTTGAAAGTTGGATGGGAGAAGGAATTAGTGGGATACTCCAACTTGAACTATTCACAGTGGATAAGGACAACTCTCACTTGGCCTCACTTTATTATTTGTGGAAGCAGTCACACTACTTTAAATATACAGCCACATGTATGGAGGAAATAAGTCTTCTTGCTCTCACTAGCAGCAGACTTGATGAACTACATTATCTTCAGGATATTCTCTAGCATCCCCTTTACTGACACCCGTCCACTGACTCTTCTAGATGAAGGGGGTGGCCCTCACTCGACAACCCCAGTGACACAGATCTGTACTCACTGTAGGCAGAATCAGATCCCTCCTGGTGTCTTGCTTCCAGTCAGCTCGGCAGGACCTCTGGGTTCAGCTTCTCTCTCTCTCTCTCTTGGCCCTTGGGTCAACCACCCAAGGCCGCACGACCACCTCCACGGAGGACAGGGCAGCTGCCCCCTTCCTCCTGGACTCTGTTCCCCAGCTCAACCAACTCTGAGCACATGTACCCTGGGCTTTTATACAGTATCCCAACATGCAATGCAGCACTTTTCCTCTGCCAATTGACAGGACGGTAACAAAGCCTGTGCACCTACCTGTCAGGTCCCCTCCCACTGTTCAATATGCCTCCTTAGGCTGGATTCGCACCTATGAACTTTTAGTGCTTTTTGCAGATTTGCACTGCAGTCCATTTACCATGGTTTCCTATGGAACACGTTCTGTAGTGCAAATCTGCAAAATGCAAAAAGCACTAAAAATGCATAGGTGTGAATCCAGCCTTAATTGACCAGTGAGGGAAAGTCAAACAAGCTGAGCTGCACCTGAGGACAATGAGCAGACCTAACCATTAGATCCTGCTCCCTGGTAGGCAGAGAGCACTCTTTACCTGACCATCTTCCTGGTAAGCAGAAAGACCAAAAACTACACTCTTCTAGCACCTACCTAGGAGGGTGCTACATACATGAAATTGTTAATAAATTCTTTACTGCATTACGGTTTTCTTTTTCTTGCTTTCGTTACCATTAAAAGGTCAGCGCTTTCTATATGTACCAGAAACATGTACTGAATATCCCTATTGATTCCTCTAGGTTTTGTAAGAGTTACTCAAATTTTCACTGCAACTCAAATCTCCTGAATGAACTGGCTGTAACCCTCCTCTGCTAAGGAGCACAAACCCATCTCCATACAAAGCCATGCTTTCCTAAGAAATTAGGCTTTTAATCTACACTAGTAACCAATATCTCTCCTCTCTCCCAGTACAGCGCTACACAATGCAACCAGATGCCAAATGACTCTTAACGGTCACTACGATACTTCTAAACACCAAGTCACTGGGCTTACTCAGACGCATTTGATAAGAATGTACATAATATTAAATTAGTCAACATTGCCTTAAATGGCTGGAGTGGTCCTGCAAACACTCCAGGGACAACAAGTAGGACGACTGCCAATTATTCTGCTCTGGAAAATATGAGAAGGACAAAAATCCCATTCTATCCGTGAAGCCAGAGGATTCCACTGCCGTGCACAAGAAAGGACAAGCTTTATATTTTAATCCTGTTTAAAATTGATGGCCTAACAGGCTTTCCAGGCATTGCATTTATGTGAAATGTTATTGGTGGTTTTACCAGACAAAAAAAAAAAAAAAATTTAAATTTATATCTGAGCAAAAAAAAAAAAAAAAAAAAATAAGGACTTCTGACATACATGCACATTTCCCCAAGTTACATAGTTACATAGTTACATAGTTAGTAAGGTTGAATAAAGACACCAGTCCATCCAGTTCAACCTGAGTGAGTGTGTGTCTACAACCCTGACCCTTGTCCCTAACCCTGTACATCGCACACTCACATCAGTCCCTACCCTCAATCCAAGGTCCCCATTCATATACTAGGGCCAATTTTGGATAGAAGCCAATTAACCTACCAGCATGTCTTTGGAGTGTGGGAGGAAACCAGAGTACCCGGAGGAAACCCACGCAGGCACAGGGAGAACATGCAAACTCCAGGCAGGTAGTGTCGTGGTTGGGATACGAACCAGCAACCCTTTTTTACTGCTAGGCGAGAGTGCTAACCACTGCACCACTGTGCCGCCCCAAGTTTTCGGTTTCTAAAAAATGCTTAACATGGCAGAAAACAGTGAGCTCCCAATGAGCTTACAACAGTTCCTTTGCGGCATCAAAATCCCAAGAAGTGTAGTTAGCCCTGTCCAATACTACCTCCTAGACTACAGAACACATTCCTTCTATGCTGTAGAGCAGTGGTTCTCAACCTTTCTAGTGCCGTGACCCCTTGGTAAAATTTCCCAAGTTGTGGGGACCCCTAACAGTAAAATTATTTTCGTAGCGTGGGTTGTCAGCACCCAGGGCAAGACATGTAATTTGCGCCCCTAACCCACAGACATTTAGCGCTCCCTGAGTCCCTTCCACTCGTACACTATTGAAACCCCTTATGGTACATTTCAGGATGTACCACTCTTTCTTTTTGTTCTCCTTTCTTTCCCTTTTATCTCTCTCTATCCAAAATTTCCTTTTTTTCTTTTCCCATCCCTCTAGCTGTCTTTCTTGTTCTCTCTCTTATTCTTTCTCTCCCTTTTTCTTTGTTCCGCCCCCTCTTTTCCACTGCGTTCCATGTATTCTCTATTTTTATTCCTGCTCTTACTCCTTGGTGGGGGTGGGGGGAATGGGATGAGTGGCAGTGCTGGGGGAGTTCTGATCAGCCAACTTAGGTGCTCTTGATCAAGGTCATCTGCTGATCTGAGAACTGTAGTGGGGACTTTTAATGGCAACTATAATCACAGGTAGTGTTACTCACTGTGTCTCCAGCTTCACTATGTCTCAGACTTTGTGGTGTCTCACAGCAGTGACACCTATGCCGAAATCAGGAGATAGGGTCTCCTCCAGCCCCTCCCACTTCACATTCCTCACCAGTCAGCTGACCTCTAGTCTCTGCCCCCCAGCCATGCCATGAATTAAATGGACGGCTGCTAAAAGGCTGAGTGGGCAGCTGTGGGCTCCAGGAACAGCTCAGCTGGGCGGCCGCAAAAAGCCTGGGAGAGCAGGGTGGGCTTCAGAAACAGCCCAGGATTTGGTGACCCCTGGCAAATTATCATTTGACCCCCGAGGGGGTCCCGACCCCCAGGCTGAGAACCACTGCTGTAGAGGGAGGGGAAGAGATGTGCTATACATTTTTTTTTATTTTTATTTAGTTCGCCAAAACATACACTAAAATTCTGCAATGTGCTGAAAACCCCCTATGTGATAGTGTTTTGCAGGTGACACGTAATCTTTATAGTGACATAAAGAGGGGGGGGGGGGGTCTAGTACACGACACATGAACTTAAATGTCATCCCAGTCTTAGTCTGTAGGGTTCAATACGGAGTTGGCCCACCTTTTGCAGCTATAACAGCTTCAATTCCTCTAAACTTCAAACTCGCTCATCCATATCTTTATAGACCTTGCTTTGTGCACTGGTTTGCAGTCATGTTAAAAGAGGAAGGGGCCATGCCAAACTGTTCCCACAAAGTTGTTAGCATGAATCTGTCCAAAATGTCTTGGTATGCTGACGCCTTAAGAGTTCCCTTCACAGGAACTAGGTGGCCCAGCCCAACCTCTGAAAAACAACCCCACACCATAATCCCCCCTTCACCAAATGATTTTGACCAGTGCACAAAGCAAGGTACTTAAAGACATGGATGAGAGAGTTTGGGGTGGAGGAACTGGACTGGCCTGCACAGAGTCCTGAACTCAAACCGATAGAACACCTTTGGGATAAATTAGAGCGGGGACTGCGAGAGCCAGGCCTTCTCGTCCACATCAGTGCCTGACCTCATAAATGCGCTTCTGGAAGAATGATCAAACATTCCCATAGACCCACGCCTAAACCTTGTGCACAGCCTTCCCAGAAGAGTTGAAGCTGTTATAGCTGCAGAGGGTGGGCCAAGTCAATAATAAACCCTACGGACTAAGACTGGGATGTCATTAAAGTTCAGTAAAGGCAGGCGCCCCGATACTTCTGGTAATATATTGTAGGTACATTGCTCAACATCCTGCGGAGTCCTCTCTACAACAATTGCTATCACTATCGCTATCAATTGAATACCAGCATATAGTCTGTATAATGAACTATTGTTACTTCTAACCCACAATTTTTGCACATTCGATGGGTATCTGTTTATGCACTTTTTGTATTGTAACTATTTCTAGTAAAATAAAATATAAAGATTGAAAGAGGAAAAAAAAAAGGAGAGGGTGGGGTTCTGTGGTCCTATCTTGTTTCTGTTATCTTGATACTAAGAGTAAGTGAGCTGAAGGCCGGTCATACACCGTTCGAGTCTCAGCCCAGTTCAGCAGGACCCGGCCGAGGTTCAAACCGTTAATGGGCAGGCTAAATGTACCAAGTTGATTAATTGATCAACTTCAGTACAACCAGCCTGCCAGATTTGCTTCCGGTTAATGCAAGCGGCTGCTATAGCAGTAATCACTGTCATCTCCCAGTGGGAACGGCTTCCTCCGCTGGGAGAAGACAATGACTGATTCCCATTAGCACTGTCTGTGTTGATGAGGGAATCGTGCAAATTTCTTTCCTGCAATGCAAAAGCCTGAAGAAAGAAACCAAATGACAAATAACAAACATTTTGTTTTGGGGTTTAGATATGCTTTAAAGTATAACTAAAGGCAAACATTTTTTTCTTCAGTTTTGGATAGAGTGGAGAGAGACTAGAACACATTTCGGGTTTTTGTTGCTGTCTGTGCCCTGTTTAGGGAGATTCACCCTCTCTATTTGCTCTGTTTAGCATTATCACCAAGAGTGAAATTGAAAGAAAATCCCACATCTTGGGTTGTTACCAAAATAGGATTAGAGGGGAAATCTTCCAATGGAGACAATAGGTTTCATGACCTTGGGGACAACCAGTGATTGCCTCACTGGAGGGATTTCTTCTCACTTCCTGTTTTGGCTATGGGACAGGAAGTGAAGGGAAATCTCCCCAATGGGACACATATTGCAAAAAACTGAGAGGTTTTAAAACCTTCCCATACTCTAAAATCTAAAAGAAAAAAAAGCAGTATTAAACAGCTTGCTAAACAATTTTAAAGCAAGGTTGCAGAGAGAGATCCAGAAAGGACAAAATTATTCCAAGTGAAGTTTCCTTTAGATATCTGTAGCAGAAAGCACTGCAGAGTTGAGAGCTGCTGACACTGCTCCATGTCTTGCATGATAGGTATGGGACTTCTTTCTAAATCCTGTACTGGGTAATTACCTTTCAATCTCTCTGCTTGTTGTATCAGCAATCCACTTCAGACTTCAAAAGCATCTCTCAATGTGACTGACGGCTATGAGAAACATCTTATTACTAGCACATTGTTAGATTAGGCCTCAATGAGAACTAGCATAAAGACTATGGTGGGTGCATTTAATTACACTCATCCTGTTTTACAAACATGTAAACAAAAATGGTTCCTGATCATCAGATCTGACAAAAGAAATGCTGCATTACATTCATGATAGGGGCAAAAATCAAGGAGCAGGTAGGTTCTGTTGCCTGCATTTTGAGACTTGATTTTCAACTGTGATTGGAAAATGCCTTTAGGAGCTAAAAAACATTTATCACACACACACTTGCATATATGAAAGACAGGAAATCCATATACAGTTGTGCTCATAAGTTTACATACCCTGGCAGAATTTATGATTTCTTGGCAATTTTTCAGAGAATATGAATGATAACAAAAACTTTTCTTTCACTCATAGTCAGTGTTTGGCTGAAGCCATTTATTATCAATCAACTGTGTTTAGACCCCTTTCACACTGGAGACGTTTTTCAGGCGTTACAGCACTAAAAATAGTGCCTGCATAGCGCCTGAAAAAAGCCTCAGCTGTAATCCCAGTGTGAAAGCCCGAGTGCTTTCACACTCATGCGCTCTGCTGGCAGGGCGTCACAAAAAGTCCTGCCAGCAGCTTCTTTGCAGCGGTGGAGGAGCGGTGAATACACCGCTCCTCCACCGCTCCTGCCCATTTAAAACAATGGGGCAGCACCGCCATACCGCCGGCAAAGCGCTGCTGCAGCGGCGTTTTGTGGGCAGATTTAACCCTTCTTCGGCCGCTAGCGGGGGTTAAAACTGCCCCGCTAGCGGCCGAATAGCGCCGCTAAAACGACGGTAAAGTGGCCCTAAAAGTAGCGCCGCTTTACCGCCGACGCCCGGGCGGCTCAGTGTGAAAGGGGTCTTACTCATTTTAAATCATAATGGCAACAGAAACTATCCAAATGACTCTGATCAAAAGTTTACATACCTCAGTTCTTAATACCGTGTATTGCCCCCTTTAACATCAATGACAGCTTGAAGTCTTTTGTGGTATTTGTGGATGAGGCTCTTTATCTTCTCAGATGGTAAAGCTGCCCATTCCTCTTGGCAAAAAGCCTCCAGTTCCTGTAAATTCTTGGGCTGTCTTGCATGAACTGCACATTTGAGGTCTCCCCAGAGTGGCTCATTGATATTGAGGTCAGCAGACCGAGATGGCAACTCCAGAACCTTCACTTTCTTCTGCTGTAGCCAATGACAGGTCAACTTGGCCTTGTGTTTTGGATCATTGTCATGTTGGAATGTCCAAGTACGTTCCATGCGCAGCTTTCTGGCTGATGAATGCAAATGTTCCTCCAGTATTTTTTGATAACATTCTGCATTCATCTTGCCAACAATTTTGACCAAATTTCCTGTGCCTGTGTAGCTCACACATCCCCAAAACATCAGCGATCCACCTCCATACCTTTCATCATAGGCCTTGTTGACTCCTCTCCAAATGTAGCGTTTATCGTTGTGGCCAAAAAGCTCAATTTTGGTCTCATCACTCCAAATGACTTTGTGCCAGAAGGTTTGAGGCTTGTCTCTGTGCTGTTTGGTGTATTGTAAAACGGGATACTTTGTGGCATTTGCGTAGTAATGGCTTTCTTCTGGCGACTCGACCATGCAGCCCATCTTTCTTCAAGTGCCTCCTTATTGTGCATCTTGAAACAGCCACACTACATGTTTTCAGAGTCCTGTATTTCACCTGAAGTTATTTGTGGGTTTTTCTTTGTAAGCCAAACAATTTTCCTGGCAGTTGTGGCTGAAATTTTAGTTGGTCTACCTGGCCGTGGTTTGGTTACAACAGAACCCCTAATTTTCCACTTCTTGATTAGAGTTTGAACACTGCTGATTGGCACTCTCAATTCCTTGGATATCTTTTCATATCCATTTCCTGTTTTATACAGTTCAACTACCTTTTCCCGCAGATCCTTTGACAATTCTTTTGATTTCCCCATGACTCAGAATGCAGAAACATCAGTGCAGCACTGGATGAAAGATGCAAGGGTCTGTCAGGAGTCCAGAAACACATTGACCTTTTATACACACACACACTAATTACAAGCAAGCAGATGACAGGTGAGGATGGTTACCTATATCACCAGGGTATGTAAACTTTTGATCAGGGTCATTTGGGTAGTTTCTGTTGCCATTATGATTTAAAGAGAGTAAACACAGTTGATTGATAATAAATGGCTTCAGTCAAACACTAACCATGAGTGAAAGAAAAGTTTTTGTTATCATTCATATTCTCTGAAAATGGCCAAGAAATCAAAATTCTGCCAGGGTATGTAAACTTATGAGCACAACTGTACATATGGATACATATGTATAGGTCTGATATAGGAAAAGTCTTCCATAGGAAATATGTTTTTTTCTTGTTTCTTTAAAACCTGCACTGCAGAAATGACAGTTGGGTGTTGATGGTTGCTGTTGGCAGCAAATTGTTCTTACATCAGCTTAATAGTGAAGAAATATAAACACCATTCTGTCACCAAAATTTGCATTTCAGATTTGGGCAGAGCAGAGTAGTAACAATTTGCTACGGAGAGAAATATTTGCTCACTCTCTATTGAAATGCAGCTATGAAAGGCAAGCAAACATGTAGTGTGTGTTGCACGAGGTAAGAGAAAACACAAAGCATCATACTGAGATTCAGTGAATTAGAAAAGGCGGTACTTGTTTAAATCCTCTGCTTACTTCCTGTAGTAAAATAATGTGAATTTCTATTTTCTGCACTGTAGTCATGCGAAGACATTAGCATCTATAAGTGCAGAACATAAGAGTGCAGGTCAGCTACCACTAGGAGGAGGTGCGATGATATGTGATCTCCTGTCTGGAGGAGCCTTTATGGAACAAGAGGGAATAGCTGGACGGTAATGTAATAGAATCCACTTCTGACTCACCGGTTTCTTCAAGAAAAATATGGACAATGCTCCAATTATTGGGATGTCTCCAATCAACGGTTCCAGAATGACTCTCATTGTACCATGAAGCTGAAAAATGAGCAAATAACATTACAGAGAACCATTTGTGCTTTCTGGCCTAAACAGGCCCATATGAAAAGAAGTGCTATGTACTTTTATTTAAAAAAAAAAGCCTGCTCAGTAGCAATAAGAAAATGTTTTGATACAGTTCATTCAAAGGAAAAAAAAGTTAAACTCTACAAGACTTTTTGTACATTTCTATCTTTTTCTGTATTCTCCTGGCTTGTTGCTCCCAATACATGGTGAATGCCAAGAGGCTACATGCACTGCAAGACACCCTATCCTTAGGGCTCAACATACTCTACTAACATCCCCTCCTTGGCTTATTTCCAGTAATCAGTACTAAAAGTCACAAGGCAAGTCTAGTTCGATTCTTGTTACATGAATTACAATTCCTCCCAGTTAAACCTGTTAGGTAGTTGTATTATTCATATGTAAAAATATGTGGTGGAAATCAAAATTCCCAGATAATCACAAACAAAAAGCCAGAAATGCAGAATCAGAAGGGGTCATATAAGTGTATGGGGCAAGGACAAATCCAATGTATGACACCAATGATGCAGCAAAGCTAGGTTGCGAACAAAGCTTGATTGGCCAGGCCGCTATGAGGTCACTCCTGTGCACGCGCACAGGAATCACATCATCACAGTACAGAGTGGTGCCGTAAATCTACCCCGAGCTGAGTATGCGTGGCTCAGTGTGAATAAATACTGACAGGTAGTGAGAAGGGCTTATGACCAATAGGGTCTCTTCTAAAAAAATTTTTTTTTTTATAGTTTAGTTTGGCTTTTATAAATTCTTTATTTTTCAACAACCATGAGTCACATGCCACTTGAAACATTTCTTCTCAGACATCATATCAACATATGCATATTCGTTTTATCATAATATAGCTTTTTCACTCGTTTCATTACCAATTGATTCTAAATCTCTTCTGTCCCAAGGGCAAGGCATATAATTCGCCCTTTTCCATTTCCCCTAACCCCATTACCCCCCCCCACCCCACAAAAAAAAAAAAAAAAATTGTTAATTTACCCCACCCCCCCCCAGGGGGAGGGAGGGGGGAACCCCTCTCCTCAGGTCCCTTCGGTCTTATCTGTCCCCCTTCTCCTAATCTCTAATTCTATATTCTACAAGGGGAGACCAAGTCCTCCGATATTTCTCATCTTGTTCTTTCAGCATCATCGTCAATTTTTCCATTTGTTGAATTTCTGTAATTCTAGCCCACCACTGAAATTTAGTCGGGGGGACTGTACTCTTCCAGAGAGCCGGGATACACGCCCTTGCGGCGGTGAGAAGGTGTTTGAGCAGAGATCTCCTATATTTTTCCACCGACAGAGGGACATCATTTAATAAAAATGCAGCCGGGTTGCTCCCAAGGGACACACCTGTAATATCCTTAATCGTTTCCTCAACTGTTTCCCAGAAGCCTTTGATATCCTCACATTCCCAGAATATATGTATCATCGTTCCCTCCCCCCTCATACAACGCCAACATCTATCTGATACTTGAGGGTAAATTTTATGAAGGACTGCTGGTGTTCTATACCATCTGGTAAGAATTTTGTATCCTCCCTCTTGGTATTTACTGGCAATTGATGTTTTATGTACTGATTTTAATATTTTCGTCTTCTGCTTTTGAGTAAACGTTACTCCAAGCTCTCTCTCCCAGGCTAGCATGAAATTGAGCTCCTGTGTCACTTCCGGGCATGTTAATGTTTCATAGAAATGTGATAAGGAATGTCTGATACTTTCACCATTTAGGCAGGTCCGTTCAAACCTAGTCAGCTCCCTTATTACTGAAAATTTTTTATTTTTTGAGCGAATATACGCTCCTAGCTGCATAGCCCTGAAATAGTCCAGGTCTTCTGTTACCTCACCCTCTATCTCGCCTCTTGTCATCAGGCGGTGGTCCCTAGAGAAGTCAATCAGCCTGCTTTTCCCTTTATGTTTTATTGCTTCATACCTCCGGTCGGTTAAACCTGGTAGGAAGTCCGGGGCACCCAATACCGGGGTCATTGGGCTCGGAGTTGGAGAAAGATTTGTTTTTTTGAAAATCATGTAGATAGAGCGGATAGTTGCCCCTGTTAACGGGTGTTTTTTCACTATGGTAGATAATTCTGATTTTTTAATCCATGCTAATCCTTCCAATGGAATTTTAGACGTCGCCTGCTCTAGCTGTATATGCGGTTTCCTTACCGAGGCGCACCATTCCACCACTCTCGCTAGTTGTAGGGCTTCCCAGTAATGTACTGGGTCTGGGAAACCAATACCTCCTTTCCCTTTTGGGAGTATTAGAATATTTCTCCTTATTCTTGCTGGTTTACCTGCCCATATAAACCTTAGAAATCCTGATCTGAGGTCCTTAAGAAAGTTTGATGGAATGTTTATTGGTAACGTTTGAAACAAATAGAGAATTCTGGGCATCACGTTCATCTTTATAATATTTGTCCTTCCAAACCAGGTAAAGATATCTCTGTCCCATCTCCTAAAATCTTGTTTAATTTGTCTTAACAATGGGGCATAATTTAATTCAAACATTCTGCTAAGCTTCTTTGGGATTTTAGTCCCCAGATAGTTTATATGGGAATCTGTCCACCTAAAATTAAATTGTGCTTTTATCCGATGTATTTCAGTTGTATCCATCTCCAATCCCATCGCTTCGGACTTAGTATAGTTTACCTTATAATTTGCTAACTCCCCATACTCATTGACCTCGCTTAGAAGGGAAGGGAGGGATATAATTGGAGAGGTTATGAAGAAGATCAAATCATCAGCATATGCTGCTAGTTTGTGTTCCTCTCCCTCCGTCTTAATACCCCTAATATTGCAATCCGCTCGTATTTTCCTTAGGAACGGTTCCAGTGTAAGTATGAAAATAATTGGTGAAAGAGGACACCCCTGTCGCGTTCCATTCTGGATCTCAAAGGGATCCGATAGCCTATCATTGACCTTAACCCTTGCACTTGGGACTGAGTAGAGGTTTGAGAACCAGCTCAACATTCCCTCCCCCAGTCCAATATGTTGTAGGGTTGTTTTAAGAAAGATCCAATCAACCCTATCGAAAGCTTTTTCTGCATCTGCCGAGAACAATACAAGGGGTTCCTGTCTGCTCTGTACTGTATATATTGCATTTATTACTCTTTGTGTGTTTTCCCTACCTTCCCTTCCTGCCGTGAATCCCACCTGGTCTGGATGAATCAATGCCGGGATGTGTTCTTCTAGTCTTAGCGCCAAGATTTTAGAAAAAATTTTCAAATCCACGTTGAGTAGCGCAATTGGCCGATAGCTAGAGCATTGGGATGGGTCCTTTCCTTCCTTAGGAATTACTGCTATATGTGCCATCAAAGTTTCTTTAGGTATCCTCCGCCCTTCCCGTAGGGAGTTGAAGGCCGCTATAAACCTTGGAGCCAGTTTCTCAGCAAAAAATCTATAATACGTCAGAGTGTACCCGTCTGGGCCCGGGGCTTTCCCTACTTTTAGCAGGTTTATTGCTTTTTTAAATTCTTCTATTGAGATTGGTGCGTCTAGATCTCTTGCTACCTCCTCCTTTAACCTTGGCATTTCTGAGTTGTTTAGATATTCTTTTGCCCTTTCTTGTTTATTTCTGCACCTGTGTGGGGGCTGATGGCCCTCCAACTGGTACAACCCCTCATAGTACCCCTTAAAAATCTGTGCCATCTCCTGTGATGATTTCGCCGTACTCCCCTGCTGTGTTTTAATACCCGTCAAATGGGATGGTTTTGTAGCATCCTTAAGGGCCTTTGCCAGCATCCTACTTGGTTTATTCCCAAATTCATATAGTGTCCGCCTTCCCCATTTCAGTTTTGCTTTAGCCTGTTCGATGAGGAGCAAGTTCAGGTCACCTCTGAGGCCCCCTAGTTTCTCCTCTAACGCCTGTGTGTGAGATTCTTTATGTTTCAGCTCTACTGCCCTAATTTTTTCGAGCAGATCCTCAACCCGTGCGTTAAGCTCCTTTTTCCTATGCGCCCCGAGCGATATCAGAACACCCCTCATCACGCACTTGTGTGTCTCCCATACACAAAATGGGGTGACTTCACTCGACTCATTTATCAGGAAAAAGGAGTCCAACTCCTGGTTAAGTTTTTGCTCATACTCCTTGTCTTTTAATAGCGTTTCATTAATCTTCCAGTGCCATTCCCGGCGTTCGTCCTCCCCCAGAACCAGCGTACAATCTGTCGGGGCGTGGTCTGAAAGGGTAAATGAACCTATTTCTGCACTCACCAGTGATGATATGACTGTCTGCGATATCATAACATAGTCAATGCGCGTATATGTTTTATGCTTTGCCGAGTAAAACGTATAGTCCCTGTCCTGGACATGGATTGACCTCCATGTGTCTATTACTTGCAGATTACTCAATAATTTCTTAATTCTTCGTATTTTTGTCGAAGAGAGATGTGAGGCTCCCCTTGACGTGTCCAGGAGCGGGTCTAATACTAAATTTAGGTCGCCTCCTATCACTAAAATACCCTCCTTATGTTGGTGTACCATTTGTAAACAAGTCTCCAGGTAGCTCACCTGTTCTTCATTTGGAAGGTAAAGGTTCACCAATGTGATCCTCTGTGGTCCCATTTGTCCCTTTACAATTAAAAGGCGACCCTCCTCATCTGTAACTACCTTCAATTCTTTCCATGGGATTTGTTTTGAGATTATAATTGATACTCCATTGGTTTTAGAACTCGGAGATGTACTATGATAGGCTGTAGAGAATTTATGATTTCCAAGTTTTGGTATTCTGTCCCTTCTAAAGTGTGTCTCTTGGAGGAAGCCAATCTGCGTCCCCAACCTTCCCATCTCCGCAAGCAGCCTAATCCGCTTCTCTGGGATATTCAATCCCTTGACATTGTATGAGGTGAATTTTATTCTAGTCATGTTTCCTTCCTTTCTTAACCTTTCTTTTTGCGGTCTATTGGAATTTACGAGGAGAGGAGTCCCCCTTCAAAACCCCAGGAGGAGAGATAAAATAAATAAAAAAAAAAAAAAAAAAAAAAAAAAAAAAGGGAGACCCCCCTTGTACCAATTGGAGGTCACCCTCCGAACGGCGCGAAACTTCGGTGCCGTTTAGCGGAGGAAAAAAAAAAAAAAAAAAAAAACCCTTTTGGAGACGCCTCCGACTTTCCCTCCACTCGGAGGGGAGACGTCTATTGTGGGCGAATGCCCCTGAGCACAATAAGTTTGAGTGTCTGTATATCAAAAAAAAAAAAAAAAACCGCAGCGGCCCGCCCATTGGTAATATCTGCGAGTGAGACAGCCAAGGAGAAAAACCCTGTGATATTGTCAATCAATTACCCTACTATATTTCCATTTCCATACTTGTGTTCCGCTTATTAACATATAGCACCATTCGATCCCTCCCTCTCCCTCCTCCCCCCCCCATCCATCTCTTTCCCTGCTCCTTACTCCCAAATGTCCCATATCTCACCCCCCTCCATCCCTGTTCTCCCCCCCCCCCCCTAGCACCCCCCCCTCCGCCCTCCCCGGTGAAGCCGAGGTACTTTAAGGGCAAAGGGGAGGGGGCCCAGGGGAGGAGAGAGAGGGGGAGAGAGGAAAAAAAAAAAAAGGGGGATCTTGTGTCCAACACCTTCCCAACTCTCAACTTCCTCTATTTCTTAGGGGACCCTAAGGATCCCTATCCATTAGTGTGAAAATTTGTATACAACCAAAAAACATATTATTTAGTGTCATATATCCCTTCCCCTTCTCCCTCCCCCCTCCCCCCTTTTATACCCTCCCCCTTACTTCCATATGTACAACCAGTGTAACATGTGTAACCACCAGAACCTCCGTGTTAAGTGTCCATAATACAACCTATCCTTATTGCTCTTACAAAAAAAAAAAAAAAAAAAAAAAAAAAAACACACACCTTCCAACAAGACACTTCTTATACATCCTGTGCTTCTAAATTCTCGTGACATATTCTCACCAAAACACAGCAATAAATCCACCCAAATCCACCCACTTACTATACCCACCCCTGTGATATACACACCCAGAAAAGAAAAAAAAAAAAAAAAAAAAAAAGAGCAGTAATGGGCAATGGGCCTCCCATTGATATTGCCTCTAATGTATCATACTCAAAAAGCATCTTCCATTTTACGTAAAGGAACATACAAAGACCCACAGGGAAAAAAAATAAATAAAAAGAAAGCAAGAGGGAGAGAAGAGAAAAAACTTTCTCTCTACCCTTCCCCCCTCTGCCCCCTTTAGGGGGGTATACCACAAAGAGCACCTTCAGGGGGGGGGAAAGTGTCCCCCGAACCTTCCATCAAGTCCGGAACAACACACAGTTGGAGGGAATTCATTGAAAAATAATGTAGCACATAGAGAAGCAAAAACAAAAATCATGTCCATCATGCAATTCTAGCCCCATTTCCTTCTACTATATCCCTGCTTCCTCCTAGTTATTTCTGATGTGTATACTTTCTAACAGTGTCCATAGTCATATCAATCCAATCAGGGATCTCCAATATTTCTGAGCCTAGAAACTTGAATAGGTCCGGTAATTGCTCTGGCGCCATCAGGGCAAAAGTGTGATCATCCTTTTTTATGATTAACGAGAATGGGTGTCCCCATCTGTAAGTTGCACCTTTTGCCCGTATTTGATCCAGCAGTGGCCTCAGTAACCTTCTCCTTTTTTTCGTCTGCCGGCTAAGGTCTGGGAACACCTGGACCCCCTGGCCTGCGACTTCCAGCACCCCTTTCTGCCATGCAGCTCTCATTATGTCCTCCTTTATCCTAAAAAAGTGCACACGGCAGAGCACATCCCTAGGGGGGCCTGTTTCTAACATAGGCCCAGCTGGGCTCCTATGAACCCGGTCCAACTCAATGTGACTGTCGGCTGACTTTCCTAAATATTTATTAAGGACCTCGGTTACTGTTTTCCTCAGATCGGGTGGTTTTATTGTTTCTGGGATCCCTTTAAAGCGTACATTGTTTCTCCTGCTTCTGTTCTCAAATTCCTCTGCTTGTAACTGCAGCAGTAGCAGTTGCTGATGTTGTGTTTTAAACTTCCTTTCCAGTAGTTCTATACGGGCATCTGCCGAGGACTGTAAGGACTCACAAGTACCCATTCTTCTGTCCATCACCTCTAATTTGGCAGTTACTTCACCTAGTTCTTCCCTGACCGCAATTTTTATGTCACTCAATAGGGTTTGTAATTCCTCTTTAGTTGGTAGCGCCTGTATAAGCTTCCTAATGTCCTGTACCTCCTCAGCAGCCAGTACAATAGTTTCCCCCCTATTGACAAGACGTACCTGAGTCTCTGTGACAGCCACGGTACGGGGCACAATTGGGGGGCTAGTCTCTGCGATTTCTGCCACCTCCGTGCGGATGTTACCAGCTGAAACACTTACAGTGATCGGGATAGGTGGTTCCTCCATGGCTGCTTGCTGTCTCAGGGCCGCCCGAGCAGCGCGCTGTGAGACGGCCCCGGCCTCCACTGACATAGCTGGCTCCGTCCTACCAATGAGGTATTTGGAAACAGAGGGGTATCCGGGTGCCTCCGCCCGACCTGTGCCCTTCCCTTGTCTGCTTCCAGGCATACACTCCAAGCGTAAACTCTGGGCATAGACTCGTCCTTGCAACTGCTCGTGGTCCCTCCTGGCGTATCTCACTCAGCCCGCCGGACCCGTTCTCCTGCTCGAGCGCGCCACCGCGATGCTCCGCCTCTCACTCCGTCATGCCCAGACCGCACCTCCCTGCGTCAATCACGTCCGTCTGCCCATCTGTCTAGTTTGGCTTTTAGACTTAAGCAGGGTATAATAATAATAGTAATAATAATATGTTCAATTATTTTTCATTCAACCAGTAAAAAAAAGAAGGATACTTGCATCAACACATATGATGTGTAAAGCAGGGATCTCCCCTGCCATGCTATTGTATTCTGATAGGGGTTATCCCCCCTCATCAGAATACACCAGTCAATGGCTGCAAGAGCTGATTGAATGAAGGTTTTCCAGCATGACCGATTGACAGAAGCTAATCGTTATATCAGCTTCTGTTGAACAGACAGCACTACACATGGACCCAAAGTTGCCCGGTTCCTGCTGAACCAGACGATTTTCAGTCTGTGTATACCCGGCTATAGTCCGGTCCAGAACAGTGTAGTCCTACTTTGGGATACACCTGCATAAAATAGATGAGGAAGTTTCAAAATAATGGATTATTTATTAAATTGGAGCAGGAAAAGTAAAGCCGGGCATAGACCGTTCAACCAATTGTGGACGGGCTGATTTTACCCAAGTTGATAGATCAATCAGCTTTGGTACAACCAGCATGTCAGATTTTCCATGCGATTATTGCCAGCAGCTATAGCCACTAGCAATAATCACTGTGTTCTCCTAGCAGGGACGGCTCCCTGTGCCCCCCCCCCCCCCAAAAGCCAATGGGCAATTCAGTCTTCTGGTGACCAAGCATACTTGAAATATCAATTTTGGATTACCTCACCATCTAATAGTAATTTTAACCACTTCAGCCGCAGAAGATTTTACCCTCTTCCTGACCAGAGCACTTTTTACAATTTGGCACTGCGTCGCTTTATCTGACAATTGCGCAGTCATGCAATGTTGTACCCAAACAAAATTTGTGTCCTTTTTTTCCCACAAATAGAGCTTTCTTTTGGTGGTATTTGATCACCTCTGTGGTTTTTATTTTTTGCTCTTTAAACAAAAAAAGAGCGACAATTAAAAAAAAAAAAAAAAAAAAAGTTACTTTTTGCTTTAACCACTTGCTTACAGAGCACTTAAACCCCCCTCCTATCCAGACCAATTTTCAGCTTTCAGCGCTGATGCACTTTGAATTACAATTGCGCGGTCATACAACACTGTACCCAAATGACATTTTTATCATTTTTTCACCACAAATAGAGCTTTCTTTTGGTGGTATTTGATCACCTCTGCAGTTTTTACTTTTCGTTAACAAAATGTAAAAAACTGAATTTTTTTGAATTTTTTTTTTTTTTTTTTATATTTTGTTATAAAAAATTTAAAACGGGTAATTTTTCTCCTTCATTGATGTACGCTGATGAGGCGGCAGTGATGGGCACTGATAGGCGGCAGTGATGGGCACTGATGGGTGGCAGAGATGGGCACTGATGGGTGGCAGAGATGGGCAGCACTGCCAGGTGGCACTGATTGGCACTACAGGTGGGCATTGATAGGTGGCACTTGTGGGCATTGATAGGTTGCACTTGTTGGCATTGATAGGTGGCACTGTGGGCACTGTTTGGTGGCACTGTGGGCTCTTTTAAATTGGCACTAGTAATCGGCACTGATGAGGCAGATGTGCCTCTTCCATCCCAGCCAGTGATCGGCTTTTTTTTCTACTCACGCCGATTACCGATCTTTTTGTTTACATCATGTGATCAGCTGTCATTGGCTGACAGCTGATCACATGGTAAGGGGCCGGCCCCTTACTCGGATCGGTGATCAGCCGAGTCTCAGTGACTCGGTGATCACATCGCGCCCAGCGCGCGCCCTACAGGGCGCGCGCAGGGAGCGTGCACGGGGGAGGCCGTCATATGACGGCCTCCCGTGAATGCAGGTCCGCGCTGTGGCCGTCATTCAGCTATAGCGCGGACGTCAGGAGGTTAATAAATATCCCCAACATTAAAAAAAAAAAAAATTCTTCATCAGTTTAGTTTAGACCAATATATATTCTTCTACATATTTTTGGTAAAAATAAATAATTGAAAAAAAAAAAAAATCGCAATAAGCGTATATTGATTGGTTTGCGCAAAAGTTATGGCGTCTACAAACTATGGGAAAGATTTATCGCATTTTTAATACTTTTTTTTTTTTAACTAGTAATGACGGTGATCTGTGATTTTAAGCGGTACTGCGACGTTGCGTTGGACAGATCGGACACTTGGCACGTTTTTGGGGACCACTGACATCTGTACAGCGATCAGTGCTATAAATATGCACTGATTACTGTGTAAATGTCACTGGTAGAAAAGGGGCTAACACTAGGGGGTGATCAAGGGGTTAAATGTCTGTTCCCTAGATGTGTTTTACCTGTGAGGGGATAGGACTGACTGGGGGAGGAGACAAACGATATGTCTCCTCTCCCCTGACACACACACACAAATCCCCGGGCTGGCTCTCGTGCACGCCATCACGCCCACCAGCCACGCGCATCGCGCCCCCCTGCCGTGCAGCCGGCACATGCACCCTTTAGCGGCTTTTAAAGGGAACCCTGTACCCGCAGTAAAAGTACGTGAGCTGGTCGGGAACTGGTTAAAATCAACCATGAATTTAAAAAAGTTTCTTAATTAAACATGTCTTTACATCACAATGCAACTCTAGCCTAATTTCTTAATGAATATTTACCTGGATACTCTTTATTCCAGCTCGGCAGAAATATCTCTTTATTTCCAAATCAATCTCCGTGTTTCCTACAAAACTGAGAAACAAAGAACCGATTCATACTAGCTCAGTTGATTTTACCATAAACATAATTACTCACATGCAACATCAATTAGCTGCTAGACTGAATAGTAAATGAATGGTTTTAGTATACATTTTAGTTTTGCTAGAAAAAAAAAATCTTTACAAGCCAAAACTATTTTGTTTTCTGTAGTGATTCAAGTTGTATTACTCCTTGTAATGGTGTTTATACCTGTAAACAAAAATATGCTGATGTGCTTTAGTATTCAACATGTTCTATTCCATGTTCTATGGTCATCCTATATGCTGAATTTATTTTATCAACATCACTTCTAAGGCTACTTTCACACTGTAGCGACGCCGCATTAGTGGTAAAGCCCCGCTCGTTTTAGCGGCGATTTACTTTAGTTCTAGAAGCGCTTTTGAGCCGCTAGCGGGATGCTTTTAACCCCCGCTAGCAGTCGAAGAGTGCCCGTGTTGCAGCATTTCCAAAGCACTTTTCAGATGCTTCGTAAGCGCTGCCAATGCATTCCAATGGCCAGGGGCGGTTTATGAGTGGTGTATACAGCGCTCCCAAACGACCCAAAGATGCTGCTTGCAGTACTTTTTGTAACGTCCCGCAAGCGCACCGACACATTGTGAAAGCACTCAGACTTTCACACTGGGGTGGTATGGGAGGCGGTTTTCAGGCACTTTACAGGCGCTATTTTTAGTGCTAAAACGCCTGAAAAACGCCTTCAGTGTGAAAGTAGCCTTAAATATAAAAAGCCGTGTGAAGGTCAGACATGGAGAGGAGTCTACATATACACTTGCCAAGCCGATGAGCTCATGGACTATCCAGCATAAAAACTTACTTCCTGCTCTGAAGGTGCTCCACATTGCATGCATTACAAAGGCAAAGGGCTTAATACACAGTTGGAGTACTAATATAGATATATAGGGGACTTTAGTTTCACTTGAAGGAGCCTAAGAAAACAGGCCGAGTGTCTTTTTTTAAATTTTTTTTATTTGAAGAATGATCTGAGGTTCACACCAAACCAAATTCAGCCTTAACCAGCAGGAAACTGTCACATGACAGCAAGCTGCCATCCCAATCAGCTGCAGCCATAGAATTCCGCACCCCACAGCCACACGTACAAAAAGGGCAGGTTTGCCGGGGACATCATTGACACATAGGGTTTGGGCAGACTGGAGTTTGGCACGAACCTTAGCTCATTCTTTGCGGTTCGCACAGGGCAGTGTGAACTGCCTGCGAGTCAGGTGCAATGCGGTAACCCTTGCTGGATTCGCTTGGGTTCTCGAACCGAGCCTAAGAGCTTATCAGCTTTACTGCTATGTAATTTTCACATTCTTGATGGAAAAAGCAGTGTTTCCATGTAGCTTGTGTTTTTTCTGCCCTTTAATAATCTGGCTTAACTGGGACATCAGTACCTGCAATGTGCGTTTACTAACACACATACCCTAATTTTATAATCGATAACATTGTGACCGAGGGCTCCTGTCACATCCATGACAAGAGCTATTACACTAAACTGTACATGACAGATCATAGCCTGTCAGAAGTCTGTGCAGCATGCTAGGAAATTATTACAGTGTTTGGAATATTAGGAAGAGGAAAAATTATGTATTGGATTGATGGGCCCACAAGGCATCACATCCCTTTATAGCTTTATAGGGGGAAAGATGAATGCAGCAATGTACAGAGACATCCTTGATGAAAACCTGCTCCAGAGTGCTCTGAATCTTAAACTGAGGCGAAGGTTCATCTCCCAACAGGACAACGACCCTAAGCACGCAGAAAAGAAAACAAAGGCGTGGCTATGGGACAACTCTGAAAGTCCCTGAGTGGCCCAGCCAGAGCCCAGACTTGAACCCGATTGAACATCTCTGGAGAGATCTAAAAATGTCTGTGCACCGACGCTCCCCATCCAACCTGTTGGAGCTTGAGAGGTCCTGCAAAGAATTCGCCACATGCTGTATGTCATGCTGTATTGAGCCAAATATTTTCCTGACAAAGCTGATAATTAGATCTGAGAAACGCAGAGAGTTAAGTCAATCCTGTCTTCTGCATGAATCAGCTCTTTCTAAAGATCATTTGCCACCTTTGTCAATGGTGTTTCTTATACATGTTTGTGATACAATTACTATCTGAAGCCAAGCAGGCACTTAGGATGGTTACAGAGGTATCATGGGAATTTTAACCCGTATGCTGTTTGTCATGCTGTATTGAGCCAAATATTTTGTACCGATTATATGGTTTTACAGTGCCTTGAAAAAATATTCATACCCCTTGAAATTTTCCACATTTTGTCATGTAACAACCAAAAACGTAAATGTATTTTATTGGGATTTTATATGATAGACCAACACAACGTGGCACATAATTGTGAATTGGAAGGAAAATGATAAATGGATTTCAATTTTTTTACAAATAAATATCTGAAAAGTGTGGCGTGCATTTGTTTTTTTTTGCACATTTTTCTGCAAAATAGCTCAAGCTCTGTCAGATTGAATGGAGAGCATCTGTGAACAACAATTTGCAAGTCTTGCCAGATTCTCATTTGGATTTAGGTCTGGACTTTGACTGGGCCATTCTAAGACATGAATATGCTTTGATCTAAACCATTCCATTGTAGCTCTGGCTGTATGTTTAGGGTCGTTGTCCTGCTGGAAAGTAAACCTCAGCCCCAAGTCTTTTGCAGACTCTAATGCCGCGTACACACGAGCGGACTTTACGGCTGACTTTGCCCGGCGGACCTTTAGACGTACTTTCCGACTGACTTTCTGAATGAACGGACTTGCCTACACACAATCCACCAAAGTCCGTCGAATTTGTACGTGATGACGTACGACCGGACTAAAACAAGGAAGTTCATAGCCAGTAGCCAATAGCTGCCCTAGCGTGGCTTTTTGTCCGTCGAACTAGCATACAGACGGCGGACTTTTCGACCGGACTCGATTTCAACGGATAAATTCTAAACAAGTTTCAAATCTAAGTCCGTCCAACTTTTGAGCAAACAAAGTCCGCTGGAGCCCACACACATCGGATTGTCCGACGAAATCCAGTCCGCCGGGCAAAGTCCGCCGTAAAGTCCGCTCGTGTGTACGCGGCATAACAGATTTTTCTCTAAGATTGCCCTGTATTTGGCTCCATACATCTTCCCATCAATTCTGAACAGCTCCCCTGTTCCTACTGAAGAAAAGCGTCCCCACAACATGATGCTGCCACCACCATGTTTCACGGTGCGGATGGTGTGTTCAGGGTGATGTGCAGTGTTAGTTTTCTGCCACACATAGCATTTTGCTTTTAGGACAAAAAGTTAAATTTTGGTCTCATCTGACCAGAGCACCTTCTTCCACATGTTTGCTGTGTCCCCCACATAGCTTCTCGCAAACTGCAAACAGGACTTTTTTGGCTTTCTTTCAACAATGGCTTTCTTCTTGCCACTCTTCCATAAGGGCCAGATATGTGGAGTGCACAACGAATAGTTGTCCTGTGGACAGATTCTTCCACCTGAGCTGTGGATCTCTGCAGCTCCTCCAGAGTTACCATGGGCCTCATGGCTGCTTCTCTGATTAATGTTCTCCTTGCCCGGCCTGTCAGTTTAGGTGGACGGCCGTGTTTTGGTAGGTTTGCAGTTGTGCCATGCTCTTTTCATTTTCAGATGATGGGTTGAACAGTGCTTCATGAAATGTTCAATGCTTAGGATATTTTTTTTTATAACCCAAACCTGCTTTAAACTTCTCCACAACGTTATCCCTGACCTGTCTGGTGTGTTCCTTGGCCATCATGATGCAGTTTGTCCACTAAGGTTCTCTAACAAACCTCTGATTGTTTCACAGAACAGCTGTATTTATACTGAGATTAAATTACACACAGGTGCACTCTATTTACTAAATTAGGTGACTTCTGAAGGTAATTGGTTCCACTAGATGTTGGATAGGGGTTGCTGAGTAAAGAGGGCTGAATACAAATGCACGCCACACTTCTCACATATTTATTTGTACAAAAATTTGAAAATCATTTATCATTTTCTTTCCACATCACAATTATGTTCCACTTTGTGTTGGTCTATCACATAAAATCCCAATTAAATACATATTTACGTTTTGGTTGTAACATGACAAAATGTGGAAAATGTCAAGGGGTATGAATACTTTTTCAAGGCACTGTATATACTTCTCTATGTAATAAAATGGCACCTTGAAAGTTCCAAACCAAATGTTTATACTTTTCCAGCGTTTAAGCTGTAAAGGGATGTGATGCCTCGTGGGCCCATCAATCCAATACATAATTTTTCCTCTGTACATGATCTGTCATGTACAGTTTAGTGCAATAGCTCTTGTCATGGATGTGACAGAAGCCTTGGGTCAAATTGTTATCGATTATAAAATCGGGGTATGTGTGTTAGTAAACACATATTGCAGGTACTGATGTCCCAGTTAAGCCAGGTTATTAAAGGGCAGAAAAAAAACACAAGCTAAATGGAAACACTGCTTTTTTTCATCAAGAATGTGAAAATTACATAGCAGTAAAGCTGATAAAGTTAATGACACCCCCAGATGGGTTTGCATATCGCAGTGCGAATTGTCAGTTCGGACATGAATCGGATCGGATGGGTGATCCGATTCTAGTGCGGACCAAAAAAAGGGTCCTGCACGACTTTGGTCCGAATGCGAGGCGAATTCAGCCATACAATCTGTATGGCTGAATTTGCATTACACAGACATCGCATGTGATTTGATCTGCGGTACAGTGCGAATCACATGCGAGGTCGCACAGAGCACTGGTGTTTACCGAGCCTTATATTTTATTCAACAGAAGCAGACTGTTGTGGGGTTTTATCCAATTAGAAGGTGGTCAAGTGACATGTTTTACTGAATTCAGAAACTAATATTTCCTGCGTGCCATTTTCTTCCATTATCACATTAAGCAATGCAGACAGAACTTTCCATAAAAGCTACCACTAAAGAAAAAGGAGTAATTAGAAGACTAGTACAATTTGGGCTAGACACTTGTGTACTGTATAGAGATGTTTAAAAGAGAAGTTCACCTTTTAAAAGAAATTAAAATAAATGCACACGCTGTTTTCAAATTGTGGCAGCGGGTGTGGGGAGAGGTTTCCCTGCTTGCTGTCCCAAGGAGAGGAGGAGAGCTGCATATGCTGGGACATGTTACATGTTTCACCCTAAAAATGGGTGGAACATGTAACATGTTCCAAAGGTGAACTTGTCCTTTAATGGCTAGCCATCATTTCAATTCTGACTTTAACAGCCCCACAATGAAAACACCACAACAAAGAAAAGCATGTCATTTCAAAATTCCTGGCACACCAAGATCTTTATTTAGACAAATGAGAGAAATATTCCAATTTTAGGAATGTTTACCTTATCTTAAGATCCAAGATGATCTGTCTCTTATCCACATTTTCTGTATACACTTTAACCCCATTCACTCTTAATGGCTGCGGGAAGAGAAAGAAAGAATAATATTTAGAAGAATAAATATTTCACATAAATCATAATTGCCAAGAATATACTTTTAATCCATGTTTTATAGTGATTGATCAGATTTTGTTCCAAATCTGCGCATCTTTCAATTGCTAGGTAACCTCTGCGACAAATATATAGGAACTCTGCTACATAAAGAGGTAGAGATTCTTCAACATATTCATAACATTCCATCCTCTGGAATTCCCTGCCCCAGTATGTCCGATCAGCCCCTACCCTGTCCACCTTTAGGAGATCCTTGAAAACTCATTTATTCAGGGAAGCCTATCCCACACCCACATAACTGTCCCTGAGCCACCCCCATCAAATCATTCTTTGCAGCTATTACCTTTTGTACCACCACCCCCTCCCTTTTAGAATGTAAGCTCTACGAGCAGGGCCCTCCTGTACCTTTTGTATTGTACTGTAATTGTGTTGTCCCCCTTATACATTGTAAAGCGCTGAGTAAACTGTTGGCGCTATATAAATCTCGTATAATAATAATAATAATAATAATAATAACATATGAGAACACATTAGGTAATCACACTTTCTCAACATGTCACCCAACAATGTTGGGCGTAAGAGATTTTTTGTGTTAGTGCAGGGAACATAAAAAGGACAAGAGAGTCAAACCAAACAACAACTAAAGGTGTACATGGGGAATTCCATGGATTTCTATTAACAGTGGGGGGCTTGTATATGGGCCCATAAAGTGCTAAGCGCAGGAAAACCATTTTCTGAAAACAACACTAAAAAAGGAAAACTCCACTTTGTGGGGGAAAAAAAAATTGCAAATAAAAAATAAATCTAGCATATACGAGGGGAGTTCAAGTCAAACTGGGACTTTTGAGTTTACATAATAAAAGAAATCATTTCAAGTAGTGGAAACTGAATTTATTTTTCAATATAGTGGAAAGCTTCGGCATAGAAAGATTTGTCAGTACGCCTGAACCATCCTAGGACCGCCTGCTTCACTTCCTCATCAGTGCTGAAATGCTGATCTCCAAGGAACTCTTTTAGGGGTCCAAACAGGTGGAAATCCCTTGGAGGGAGGTCCCTGGTGTAAGGGGAAAGTGGCAATACCTCCCAGCCGAGTTGCTCTAATGTAAATGTAGTGCAGTGAGCAGTATAAGCTTGTGCGCTGTCCTGGAGAAACAGGACACCCCTTGACCCCTTTCACACTGAGTCGCTTTACAGGCGCTATAGCGCTAAAAATAGTGCCTCTCCTTTCACTCCAATGTGAAAGCCTGAGGGCTTTCACACTGGAGCAGTGCGCTGGCAGGACGCTCAAAAAAGTCCTGCAAGCAGCATATTTGAGGCGCTGTAAGTGCGGTGTATACACCGCTCCTACAGCACCCCTGCCCACTGAAATCAATGGGCAGCGCCGGCAAAGCGCCGCTTTGAACCCTTTTTCGGCCGTTAGCAGGGGTTAATACCACCCAGATGGCGGCCGAAAGGTGCCGCAAAAACGAGGGTAAAGCGCCCCTAAAAATAGCGGCACTTTACCGCCGATGCCCGGCGCTGCTCAGTGTGAAAGTGTCCTTAGTGATCAGGTCGTTTTTTCCACAGACGTGTATGCACATCAATCAGAACACGACAGTAATGTTCACTGTTGATCGTGTTCACAATTCCCACAGAAAGTTTAGTCTCTTGTGCAATTTCATGACAGGTTATGCATGGATTATCCAGGATCAGGCTTTCCACGTGCTGAATGTTCACAGGAATGACTACTGTGGGCTGGGAACCACCGTGGCTGGGATCATCACTGACGGACGCATGGCCATCTTTAAAACATACCTCATTTAAATGTCTTACTACAGCTGAGCTTCTCATCACTGTACTGTGCTTAAAGCCATGTTCCGCCCACTGCTGCAAAAATGAAAAGCCAGCAGCTACACATACTGCAGCTGTTGGCATTTAATAATAGGACACCTGTCCTGGAGTCCAGCGATGTTGGCACCGCAGCTGATGTTTCCATCAGCTGTCGGGTGCATGCCGCCGCCATTGCGGGTAATGGAACCCGGCAGTGTGGCCTTACGGCTTCACGCTGGGAACCCTACTGCGCGTGCGCGAGGCTCCTCTCCTCTCTCCTACTGGCCCGGCGGCAGGGGGAGGAGGAGGGAGCCGAGCAGCCCGGATTCCCAGAAGTGGGAAAAGGATTCCGAAATGTGCCAAATGTGGCACCTGGGGGGGGGGGGGGGGACGACAAATCAGCGGAAGTTCCACTTTTGGGTGGAACTCCGCTTTAAAGACTTCTGTAGCTATCTGCGGATTTTATACCTTCATTCACAAGAAACTTCATCACCACACACGCTGTTTCATGCACGCACTAACACGGTTGTCGGACAACTTAACGGTCTCTGGACTGGCCCACGACATGTGCGCCACCTATCAGTAATAGGACACACTTGCTACTTACTACTGCGTGTAGTATCACCATGCTAGCATCCCTTTTTATACCTGTAAAATTAAAAGTCCCGGTTTGACCTGAATGGCCCTTGTACATTTGTGACACGTCATATTGTAATTGAATGTTTTTAAAAAAAAGACCTTTCCTTTTCAATCTGCAGCGCTGTAATTTTCTGTAAAATACAATAAAACATGGCAACCTGAAGGCGTTCTGTACACAGATTTGGGGGGGTACAGTGGTGAAAACTGTAACTTTACTGTAAAGGTCTGATTTAAAGTGCTCTAATGGGGTACACTGGGTATAATCACCATTGTCAGGAATCCGCCTTTAAAACTGAAATGCAGGCTTAACCAGAATAATGTCTAAAAACAAGAACCATGTGTATTCTAATGTCAATCTTGTTGTCCTTTATATATTCCTTCCAGATCTATGCAGTAGTCCAGCATGAAAACAACTCCTGCACTTTGTGTCTGTTCACAAGTTTCCCATTATAAAGACTGGACACTGCTGCTCTCCCTTTTGGAGGACGATTGGTCTTGTACCCCCATGTGGTTATCTACAGGCAGCCTGTAGTGGAAATATCCGATGGTGCCGCCCCCCCATATATGTTCTATTAAAAAGCAATTTGCATCACAGTGATAACGCCACAGTTCTGTTTACAAAGGTAATATCTGGATTTGCTAAGGCATTTGGTGTACACAAAACTGCACCCAGATGAAGGCACTGTCTTTGGATTTTGTTATCAGAATGCAATACTTGCAGTGTGAGGCTCGGCCATCCACACGGTTTAGCATGGATGGAAGAATCCGTTAGCTTTTTTTTGTTCAGCCTGCAGGCTGAGAAAAAAAAATGTATGCATGGTCAGCTTAATGTTCCAACAAAATTTTACAATGGAATGTCTGCCAACCCAGGCCTTATATCATTGCCCCAGTGAACACTACATACTTCCAGTTACAGAAGGGAGCAACAAGGAAGCATACAACCCTTTAAATAACAATACTAAAATTATCTTTGTCCGGGTTCATTCCGAATAGATCTACAAGTACGAACATAAGGCGAGTGTATTTAAATATGCAATTACCAATAGAGAACAGTGGTAAGAGAGCCGTCCTATCATTAGATGCAGCTAAAGCATTTGATTGTCTGGAGTGGCATTATATGTGGAAGGTACTAGCCGAATTTCAATTTGGCCCTAACTTTGTCCACTGGCTTAGCCTACTATATGATAGTCCAAGGGCCAAGGTTAGAGTTAATGGTGAGTGTTCGGAGTGGTTTCAATCAAGAAGGGGAACGAGACAGGGGTGTCCTTTGTCGCCCCTGCTCTTTGCCCTGGCAATGGAGCCATTGGCTATCGCTTTGAGGTCTGCCCAAGGGATACAGGGTTTTAAAAGAAGGAGGGGGGAGGAGAAAGTCGCTATGTATGCGGATGATATCTTGTTGTTCTTGGGGATACACAGGCTTCCTTGAAGATAGCTATGGGTATAGTTAAGGAATTTGGTTATTTTTCTGGGCTAACAATTAACTGGGAAAAATCTGTAATTTTGCCAATAGACCCCCTCATAGAGCCACTTCCACAACAAATATCCCAAATTAAAGTAGTAAGTCAAATGAAATATCTGGGTATTACTATAACAAGAGATCCGGGGCAGTACATAACTGGAAACCTGGTTCCACTTATGAGGAAATTAAAACAGAAATGCCGGGTGTGGGGCCGTTTGCGTCTCTCGGTCACCGGGCGCTGCAACTTAATTAAGATGGTTTGGTTGCCACAAATCTTATATGGAATACATAGCTCTCCAGTGTGGATTCCTCAGCACTGGTTTAAAAAAATGGACAGCGTGTTCAGAGAGTTAATTTGGAAAAGCGGGGTGGCAAGGATTAGCTTGCAGGCGCTGCGTAGGCCGGGAGAGATGGGAGGTATGGGAGTGCCGGATCCAAGATGCTATTTCCTAGCATCCCAAATGCAACATGTGGGATGCAGTAATAGACCAGGGGACAATGAAGCAGGGTGTAATGTATTATTGAATGACACCAGCAATGACACAATAGTAGAGGCGATGGAGGCAGACTCCTTTGGTACCAAGTGTCCTACCACTCAGATGATGGTCAAAAGTTGGGTATATGTTAAGAAAATACTGGGCTATACTGGCTTTTCGGAGTTTCCCCATTATGGGATAATAATAATCTAAACGAATTAAAAAAAAATGGGGATAATAGAAGAATGGGATCGTCAGGGTATTCATTGTTTGGCGCAGCTATATAAGGCTGGGAGATTAAAGTCATTCCAGGAGTTAGTGGAAGAGTATGCGATTCCTAACCGATCATTCTACAGATACATGCAAATTAGGCATGCCCTAGAAGCACAATTCAGCGGGAAGGAACCAGTGTGGTGTGAAATGACCGCCTTGAGGAAGCTGGTTAATGCCAACTCTACAAAAGGACTCATTTCTGATTTGTATGGAAGTCTGAATGTGACGGGTCAGGAGGGAACGGTGGAAAATAAAAATAGGATTAAATGGGAGGGAGATGTTGGGCCATTGTCGGATAGCCAATGGGAGTATGTTCTGGCACTAGGGCCCAGGATCTCCCTTTCTCCTTCACAGACTGTCTCTCATCTGTATTTGATATACAGGACATATTATACACCACTGAAGTTGTTTAGGTTTGGAAAGAAGCCTGATGCGAAGTGTCAAAGATGCGGGGAAGGGAGAGGGGACTTGGTACATATGTTCTGGCGATGCCCCAAGCTGTATAGATACTGGAGGGGTATTGTGGACAAAATAAACTCTGTGTTTGGAACATCGCTGGGCATGGAGGTCAGGACTTGTCTAATGGGCTTGATGGAGGAAAAGGGGATATTAAGGGATACACAGACTGCAATAATTAGGTGTTTGTTTCAAGGTAAAAAACTTATTGCACGGAAATGGCAGATAAAAGATCCTCCGACTGTAGCTGAATGGGTGAAAGTAGTAAGGGAGGTGATTAGTAGAGAGAAATATATTCATAAGATGAGGGGCAACTACAAGAAGTTTGTAAAAATATGGAAGTTATGGATGAATTTGGATGAGGCCAGAATGGTAGTTGGGTAGGATGTTGGTGGCAGTGGGAGGGATGGATGGTGGGTGTGTGTGGGAGGAGGAGGGGCGTGGGGAGTTGGGGGTGGGGGGGGTGGAGTGTAGTGTGGTGAGAACTAGGGGGGAAATGAGGGAAAGGGAAGAAAAAGAGGGGGGGGGATAAATAAAAATTAGTATATTATTGCTTACTGATGTTTTGGCCTTGTGTTTAAATGGTGTAAATATAATGACTGGACAAATGATGGCATTTTATTAATGACGTTTTTTCAATAAAAAGAAGTAAAAAAAAAAAAAAATGATCTTTGTGTTGGTGATGTAATAGGAAACAGATAAACTGTTTGCTTATCTAGCCAAAAAAAAGAAAATATGTTTAAACTGTACAAAGTTAAAGTGGTTGTACACCCTTACAACACACTTTTTTCTGCAGGTAGGCCTATAATAAGTCTTACCTGTAGCTACCCTGGATATCTCCTAAACCTGCACGGTTTAGGAGATATCCCTGTATTTGCACGTGCCAACGTCATCGGCACATGCGCACTGAAGCAACAGCACGTACGTATGTGCCGTTACCGGCGGCTCCCGCGTGCAAGTAACTCCGGGAGCGATGTCACCGGCCAGAGCGGTGAACGAGGACCGCTTCAATCTAAGGTAAGTAATATATAATGAGCTAGTATGCTATGCATACTAGCTCATTATGCCTTTGTCTTGCAGGTTTTTTTTTTTTTTTTGCTAGGGTTTACAACCATTTTAAAAGACCCCATATCAGTATTAGAAGTAGCAATTATTTATATCCATTTATACAGAAGTCACAGAACACACCTTCCCCCAGACACTTACCTGAGAGCCCATATCAATTTTAGTAAAGCTAAAGGTACTCAAATGGGCATTTGCACCCCTCACTGCTGGCTCTATGGTCTCTCTGAACAGCTTGTCTATGAACTGGCAGATGTACGGCCACATGTGCTTGACTGTCTGTGGAAAAAAAAAAGAAGAGGAAAAACAATGTTCTTAGAAACACTGGCTAAAACCACTGTTATGTTTATATCAAATGCTAGTAAATGAAAGTTGCACATTAGTCCTTAAAATTGGTACAATGAAAGAGGGTTGCATTTCAAGTCCCTGCTAAAGATGACCAGGAGAGTACCACCGGCATGAACAAGGAGCTACTAATAGAAGCAAATGGATGACCGCACAACACTGTCAGTAAAAAGCCAACTACTTCTTTATTGTACAAATGAAAACATCACAGTAATATGAGAGAAAAGGACCCGCCGACGCGTTTCAAGCACAAAGACGCTTAGTATTTGTGTGTGAAGCATGTTAGTAAGGCCTTTTTTCTCACATCACTGTGATGTTGTCTCAATTTGTACAATACAGAAGTTGACTTTTTACTGACAGTGGTGTGCAGTCATCCATTTGCTTCTATTAGTACTCTTTAGTCACAAGCTGGACCAGCACCTGTATTAGATTGGGGCAATCTACCAATGAACTGACCAGGAACGGTGCATTGTACCGTGGACTAACAAAGAGCTTTTTTCTAATATGCGGAAAATCTGGACACACAATCCGGGAACATTCCTTCACTTCTTTATGTTATTTCTATTACCCCGTTTTCCATTTCTACACTTTTTCGTCTCACCTGGATAAAAACTGTAAAGTCAGGTCAGGTTTAACGAAAGCAGAAATATGACTTCCCATTGAAGGAACAAAAAAAAATGTGCTACGGTAATTAAATAAAAGTGCATCTGCAATTACAGTTTTCTCCTAAGCTGGCCATACAATAGTAGACTTTCAAACAAACGTTTGTACAAAAATTAATACGAACAGTATCAGTACATCTAAAGACTTGACCAATGTCATTTAAAAATTTTTTGCTTTTTACATTCGATCTTGGAATAAATGGATTTTCCTGAACAGAAACTATGTACAGTGTTAAAAATGTATTTGTTTGAGAAGGATTTTTCATACTCTTCCTTTGCATTTTCTTGTCACTGCTGTCAAAAACAAACATCATTTTCACCCCAATAATGATTAGAAGATCGAACAAATGTTCCTATATATAAAAAATTTTAAATGAAGTTTCACTAGTGTATGCCAGCTTTAGTAACACGCAAAGTTGATCCTGCCAGTGAGATCCACCTAATGCAGAATGCAGCTTCTTGTGATGGTGTGACAACGATGCTGCACTGCTCCTGAACTCAGAGCGGAATAGCCACTCTCCAGTACAGTGGGATCCAAAAATAATGCAGGGGGCATAGCAATCAGCAATATCACTACTGGTTCACATGTCTGTAGGGCAGCGGTCGGCATGAGAGGAATGTAATTGGACAGACCATGGTCCGCCACACAGGTGCCAGGCGGGACGGGGGTGCTGAGTAGAGGAGCAATGATGCACGACTACTGCAGAATAGCGAGCAGGGATAATCATCTCCCCTCTGCCTCCCAGCCCCATGTCCTCCCTGCCCATGGTCCTCTGTGAGCTTGTCCCGCTCTCCTCCTCTCTAGTCGCCTCCCCTCACCTCTACCTCCATTTCAGTCCCCCGCAGATCACATCCCTCTTCTCTTGTTGCCCCGCCCCTGATCTGCTGTCAGTCACAGCGAGGGGTAATGCCGTCCAGCTGGAGCCAGCCCGGAGATGCTACAATGGAGCAGTTCATCAGAGAGAAGGTGAGGGCAGAACATGAGGGAGGAGGAGGAGGGGAATGTGAAAGATGCTGAGAACATTCTACAGTCTGGGACACAGGGCTGGGGGACTTCTACACATTGAGGGGGACGGAGACCTCCCCTACCCCCTCTCTACACATTGAGGGGGACCGAGGACATCCCATATGTGGGTAAGTGGCAGAAGCAAGCATTGGGAAGGGGGCGAGTCCTGGACATGCTGGGACTTGTAGTGTGCAGGCAGAGGAACCCCTGTGTGACATGATTGGCCCCCAACACAGGTGTAATGTCAGGGGTGGCAATAGTGGCCCTATCCATGCTCCATTGACCCGTGCTGCCTGTCACATTTGGTTTTACACTTGGACAGGAAGGGCAGCAGGAGTGGCATATAAAAGGAACCGACTTCTTGTACTTTCCTCCTGCAGCTGCTGAAAGCTGGCTTCTCCTCCTTTCCCTTCTCGCCAGCATTCAGCGACTACATAAGCAAAATACAGGAAACTGTACATGCCGCCCCCCGCTGCCCTTCCTGTGCAGGCTACTTTTATTTGTGCTGCCCAGGCCTCCTGTATGCTCCCCTATCCCCCTGCAGCATTGCCAGCTTCCCTCCTTTTCTCTCCCACCAGCTGCTGCTTTCAGGATGGAGAGCAGATGAAGGGGCCAGTAAGAATATATTTTCCAGCCCCTTCCTTTCCTGAATAAACAGTCAGTGATTGGTACCAATCACTCCTGTGTCTATTCATAAATGAAGCATAGTAAACTGTTTAACCACTTCAGCCCCAGAAGATTCGGCTGCTCAATGACCAGTCCATTTTTTGCGATATGGCACTGCAGCGCTTTAACTGAGAATTGCGCAATCGTGCGATATTGTACCCAGACAAAATTGACGTCCTTTTTTGTCCCCACAAATAGAGCTTTCTTTTGGTGGTATTTGATCACCTCTGCGTTTTTTATTTTTTGCGCTATAAACAAAAAAAGAGCGACAAAAAAACAAAACAAAACAAAAAAAAACACAATATTTTATATTTTTTCCTATAATAAATATCCCCAATTGTTTTTTAAAAAAGATAACTTTCTCAATTTAGGCCGATATGTATTCTTCTACATATTTTTGGTAATAAAAATCACAATAAGCGTAAATTAATTGGTTTGTGCAAAAGTTATAGTGTCTACAAAATAGGGGAAAGATTTATGGCATTTATATGATTATTTTTTTTTTTTTACTAGTAATGCCAGTGATCTGCGATTTTTATCGGGACTGCAACATTATGGCGGACACATCAGACACTCTTGACACATTTTTGGGACCATTCGCAGTTATCAAGGGGTTAAAGGTTTTCCCTGGGAGATGTTTCTAACTGTGGGGGGGGGATGGGACTCACTGGAGGAGAGACATCGCTGTTCCTAATCACTAGGTTGCCTATCCTTACTGTAGGTTGTCAGTCAGCATTGCCTTTGTTGGAGAAACCCTCCCACTGAGCTGCAGCGAGGGGGAGCATGTGAGACACAAATGAAGGAGGATTTGGCTCAGTGAAGGTAAAGGATGTACTTTCTTTACTCTATAACGCTTGTGCATCACGTAGTAACTACGTAGATATGGTACTTGTTTACACAGACATACAGTGCCTTTAGTTGCACTTTAGAGACTTGGCATACCTAAAAACAACGTTTTTAAGACATAAAACACGAATATGGTTTTTGACATTAAAGCAGAACCATGCCCAGACTATGGACATTCAAATTTTATAAATACTCTGAAAAAGAAGTAATTAAGCTTTACAACAATCCCTAACCAACACTCATAGCTGCAGGTGTAATGACATATTCGGCGACCCATCGCAGTTTGCTACGGAAGTGACGCTGCCATCTTGCTACACCCTACACTCGTCCACAGTAAGGATACACTAAGAAGGGGGAAAGTGGACATGTTGTTACACCCAGTTTTGCATTTTATACGTATTTATAACAGTAAAGGGAGTTTCTATAGTGAAATACAGTACTTAGAACTCCGTCTGACTGCTTACATGTTGAATTTTAAAAAGCAGCGAACTTCTGTCAGATTAGCAAACCTGTGAGATGAGCAGGGTAAGTAGTCTCTAAGTAGTCAGACGGAGTTGTAAGTACTGTATTCCACTATGTAAACTAACTTTACTGTTGTAAATACGTGTAAAATGCAAAACTCCGGTGGGTGTAACAACATGTCCGCTTTCCCCTTTCTTAGTGTATCCTTACTGTGGATGAGTGTGGGGTGTAGCAAGATGGCGGCGATGGAACATCACTTCCGTAGCAAACTGCGTTGGGTCGCCGAATATGTCGTTACACGGGCAATGGGCAGCAGCCGCAAATAAGCTACAGAGTGGTTGAAAGTGTTTATGTAAACAGATGAACTGTGCCACAATGCCTGCAGCTACATTGGTCAGCAAGGAGCTTGTTAAAAGGCTTATTTACTACATTTCAATCACATGTAAATATTTGAATGTTCATAGCCTGGCCACAGTTCAACTTTAAGCGGATCACACATATTGGCACTTGTGATTCAGCTGACCAAAAGCAAAAGTTGAGCAGTGCATTATCAGCTGTTGCTCATTTCTGGAGCAAACGTGCAAACTTGAAGTATTTGTTAACCTGTTTTTAGAAGTCACTGCCAGTCTGTCTATTAGAGGCTGGCATAGCACACTATGTAAGTTGTTTTAAAAAAACAAGCGTTCTAAATACCGAATTTGAGCTGTCTTCAGGCTGGTCACGTGACTCGCGGCCGCTTTCCAGCTAAGATGGATGGCTTCTGCAGGAGGAGCCATGATCTCCCTCTGACGTCAGCCGGGGAGATCACGTGGCCGCTCGTCTCCTCCCGCAGAAGCTCTGCCTTGTGGCTGTAAAGTGGCCGCGAGTCATGTGACCAGCCTGAAAACAGCTCAAATTCGGTATTTAGAATGCTAGTTTTTTAAAACAACTTACATAGTGTGCTATGCTAGCCTCTAATAGAGGGGCTGGCAGTGACAATTTTACATTTTTTTTTTTTTTTAACAAAAATAGCGGTGGGGGGATCTGGGCGGAGACAGACACAGAGAGGAAGCTGACAGGCAGGAAGGAGGGGGTGAGAGAAGACAGTAGCATAAGATGCAGAGACACACTCTGACCACGGTGGTCAGGGCTCAGCAGCCCTGATTTTCATGGTCTGTGCAGAGAGGGCATACAGGAAGTGGCAGATTCAGGGAGGTTTTTTACAGTTTAGAGGGGGGCAGATTACACAGCACAAGCACTGTGCTGTGTAATCTGCTTTAAGGGACTAGGATCTGTAATTTTTTTTTTTTGGGTTAACACTTGAATGGTCAATAGTTTGGGATTATACAAGAACTTAAATCCTGGAGATCAGTCCAAAACCTAAGGTTGAGGAGAACTAAATCCTTCCTACTGAGGACCATATGACGGTACATCAGAATTGGGTACAAGTCACCTTAGGGAAGTATTAAAAGGTATTTGACCTTGGCCCTCTTCACAGGCACATAGCTGCTGACTTGCAATCCATAGTGGATTGATTTGGCAGCAGGAGTTGACCAGCACTTCAGTGCGCCGCAATCGCGACCACTGGTTGTGGCTGCATCGCTGCCCCATTCACTTCCATGGGGCATGTCCTACTTTTTTTGGCTTTACAGCACTAACAGTATAGACATGGCTGTCCTGTGGCCATTGCTAGGTTTTGAGAGGTGGCTGAGGCACCCTGGATATACCGCACAGACATGCCCATGTAAAAAGGAGCCTGTTTAAGTTTATGAGGAAAGGATTCTGCCAATAAATCAGAGATAGGCAACCTGAATGTAAAACTTCACGGAAATACTTTATCTGGATGATCTTATTCCTGTGGCAAACTAAACAAATACATATTTGCATCACCACACGTTGCAAGAAACCAGACAGAAGACTTACAAGAGAAAAATATTTCTAGTAAACACATTTTTGTAGCCATTATTGCATTACTATTTGATGTGGCTAAACTGGTTTTCAGGTGTGAAAAACCATCTATTTCGGGTGTTGCAGCCAGAATGTTGCAATGTCTTGTGTACAGTGCTTGTGAATGATAGTCAAAACTGGAGACACCATACCTTGTTTAGCCATTCTGCCCTTTCAATATCTGGGAAATGGACCTGTAAGAGACAAGAAAGAGGTTACAGGTGTGTCAAAACAAACACATGCACTAATAATATATACATAGAAGTGCGATTTGCTTTTCACGCTTGCCCACCTGTACAAAAACGTGGCTGATAAAACAAGCCAGTGCTTTGCCCATGTTACAAAGCAACAGGCTCCTTTTAGGCTCGGTTCACACTGCCGCAACTTGAGAGTAGTCTTGTGGAAGCCCAAGTTGCGCGACATGTGAAACCCCATGTTAGTCAATGAAAACAGTCTTAATTAGCACTACTGAAGTCACTTTGACTTTAGAAAAAGTTCCTGTACTACTTCAAGGTGACTTCTATCCGATTTGTGCTCATAGACTTTAATGGAAGTCACCTCCAAGTCAGATTCTCATCTACAGTATATTGATGTGATTTGGATTCGACATTACAAGAAGATTACCCAGGCATTTCCCAAAAATTTCTTCAAAGTCGCATCAAGTAGTACTCAAAGTCACCTGGCAAAGTCACAAGGCAGGTCCCGGCAGTGTGAACACCGAGCCTTAAAGTGACACCGTCGCCTTGCCTATTCAGGGCAAAGTGAAAGCTCACCACCCAACCACTTTATACTCACCTCTCCAATGCTCCCCACCACTCCATCTTCTGTGGCCGCCCCTACCACCAACTATGAGGGAGCAGGTGACATCCTCCCACCATACAATCAGTAGGTAAGAGGGCGATCACATGATAGAATAAATGAGGTCACCACTCCCTCTGAGCTCTGACCCCAGCCGACAATCAGTACCTTGGTGGCAGCTGTGATATAGAAAGGAACAGCAGAACAATTGCTGCTGGGGAAATAATTATATTGAGATTTGAGTTGGGCTTTACACAGACCTGGTCACTTTGTCATGACCCCCCCCCCCCCCCCCGCAACAAGCTATCCTTTAAAGCGCAGTTCCACCCAAAAATGGAACTTCTGCTCTTTAAGGGAAGGTGACCCCCTAACATGCCACATTTGGGGGGGGGGGGGGGGGGGAGCCGGTACCCTCTTTTTAGAGGGCCCTAGCTCCCACTTCCTCCCGGCGCACCGCGGCACCGGAAGGAAGATCGCCTCTCCCCCCTCTCTCCTGGCAATCATCTGGGACACGTCACAGATGATTTCCCGGCCAGTCAGGGCGCAGCTCGCGCATGCGCAGTGTGTGCCCAGCTGTGAAGCCACAGCCGGGCGCCCACTGTAACAATGCCGGCGCCGCAGAGAGGAGGGGGAGACGAGCGGGGCTTCGTTTTCCCGCATCGCTGGACCCTGGGACAGGTAAGTGTCCGATTATTAAAAGTCAGCAGCTGCAGTATTTGTAGCTGCTGACTTTTATTTTTTTTTTTTTTTTTTTTTTTAAGCGGAACTCCGCTTTAACAGCAGGTAAAAAAAAAATGGAGTCACTGACCCGGCTAAACTTCCTTGAATAAAGGCAGGGTAGAATCAGAAATCTTTTGGCAGATAAAACAGATCACATATATTTATCTCGACTAGGTATTTCGATGTTTTGCTGGTTTTTCACTTTAAAGTGGAACTACACTGCATCTGAGCACCATAAACCAAAAATGCTATTTAATTCATGTTTAATATTCAAAGCAAACACCCCCATCGATCCATGTCTCCATGTTTTATTGTGCAGAGAAATCACTTTAAAAACACCCCCTTAGCATTTTTGACCATGGCCATCTTGAGTAAGGGCAGATGATTCATGTAGCATTTACTTCCTGGAATTCTTCTGCCCTTAGCTCAGGCATGCATGCAGGAGGGTGTGCTTAGCTGAGAAAAAAAAAATTCCACTAATACACCTGCCTTCCCAGCCAAAAACTCAATGAGGTGGCTACTACCTTTTAGAAGTGCCCAACCTCTATCTGGAATGTGTGACATTATCTTCATCTAGTGCTCATATAGGACGGGGAACCTATGCAGTGACAGAAACAATGCACTGGTTTGGTGACCTGGTGATGGGATACTTCTGCGACATGGACCAAGACAAACCACTGAAGTATTCACAGGACAGGCTGGTTACTTGAAGAGCAGATGTCGTTTTATCAGTGTGATCAGGTTTAATGAGATTACAGGACAAATTAGTCTAAGGATAATAATAAACATTTATAATTTGCAGTTTGTTCTGTAATCCTCTTAAAATGAAGCCGCCACCAAGGTCTGCTTTATAGCATGCAATAAACCTATTACTTCTCAAAGCCGAGGCCCACAAAGTGAAACAATCCTTAATCCACAAATAAACAAAAAACAATGCCAACAAAGTGAAATGCATAAAAAAATGATAAGAGATAAGATAAGAGAGAGTGAAACCACAGAGAACGAGATAACAGATCCAAGATTGAGAGGGGAATGTGCATTGCATAAAGAAGAGGTCCAGAATGTTGGGCTGTGTATTCATTATAAAATCTTATGGAGAGGTTGCACTCCATAGGATTGAATAGAGTATACTGCACATGTGCAGGACAAGCTCAGATGATTTCCACAAGCAGCTCTGTGGCCTCCTGGATGATATCTCACTGGACTGAGGACAGGCAAGTCCAAGGTTGGCCATACAATATACAATTTTCTTGTACAATTTTCCTTTAGATTTACCAAAACAATAAAATATATGAGTTAAACCTAAACACTTTCACTTTGTATGCAATCAGGCAGGCCTTTACACTACATAGTTGAAGGTAAATCTAAAGGAAATTGAACAAGATGTTGTATAATGAAGTTGTATAATGTATGGCCAGTTTAACCTTGGTATACAGATTTCAATAAACAGTTGTCAGTATATATCTCAATACAGTTGATAAGCAAACAAAATAATCATTTTAGCCAAGGAAGCTGCCATCTTGGCCTCGAATTGACCTGCCATGACATGGTGCTGCATATGTTATCAGTAGGGATGCACCGAATGGGTTTTTTGGTGCCGAAACCGATACCGAAAATAAATCTTCCTTGATCCCGAAAACCGAAACCGATACCGAAACAACACCGATACAGAAAGTGACTGTTTTTAAAAATATTTTTATACAGGAGATGGTCAGCGACTGCAGAGATGGTACAGGAGATGGTCAGAGACTGAGGACATGGTACAGGAGATGGTCAGAGACTGCGGACATGGTACAGGAGATGGTCAGAGACTGCGGACATGGTACAGGAGATGGTCAGAGACTGCGGACATGGTACAGGAGATGGTCAGAGACTGAGGACATGGTACAGGAGATGGTCAGAGACTGCAGACATGGTACAGGAGATGGTCAGAGACTGCAGACATGGTACAGGAGATGGTCAGAGACTGAGGACATGGTACAAGAGATCATTGCAGCCTCACCAGTGCCCGTCAGATGTAGCCAGCTAGTGTCCCCGGTAGTGCAGCCAGTGTCCCCGGTAGGGCAGCCAGTGTCCCCGGTAGGGCAGCCAGTGTCCCCGGTAGGGCAGCCTGTGTCCCCGGTAGTGCAGCCTGTGTCCCCGGTAGTGCAGCCTGTGTCCCCGGTAGTGCAGCCTGTGTCCCCGGTAGTGCAGCCTGTGTCCCCGGTAGTGCAGCCTGTGTCCCCGGTAGTGCAGCCTGTGTCCCCGGTAGTGCAGCCTGTGTCCCCGGTAGTGCAGCCTGTGTCCCCGGTAGTGCAGCCTGTGTCCCCGGTAGTGCAGCCTGTGTCCCCGGTAGTGCAGCCTGTGTCCCCGGTAGTGCAGCCTGTGTCCCCGGTAGTGCAGCCTGTGTCCCCGGTAGTGCAGCCTGTGTCCCCGGTAGTGCAGCCTGTGTCCCCGGTAGTGCAGCCTGTGTCCCCGGTAGTGCAGCCTGTGTCCCCGGTAGTGCAGCCTGTGTCCCCGGTAGTGCAGCCTGTGTCCCCGGTAGTGCAGCCTGTGTCCCCGGTAGTGCAGCCTGTGTCCCCGGTAGTGCAGCCTGTGTCCCCGGTAGTGCAGCCTGTGTCCCCGGTAGTGCAGCCTGTGTCCCCGGTAGTGCAGCCTGTGTCCCCAGTAGTGCAGCCTGTGTCCCCAGTAGTGCAGCCTGTGTCCCCAGTAGTGCAGCCTGTGTCCCCAGTAGTGCAGCCTGTGTCCCCAGTAGTGCAGCCTGTGTCCCCAGTAGTGCAGCCTGTGTCCCCATTGCAGCCAGTGAAGGAAGAGAGCCGCCGCCGCCTGTTTGATTACAGCGCCGGGAACATCACAGCTTTCATTTCAATAGCTGTGTGTTCCCCGCTGCGCGCCGTCACATACAGCCCCTCCCCATTGTCCGGGCACTTTGATAGACAGATCACCCATCTAATGGGTGATCTGTCTATCAAAGTGCCTGGACAAGGGGGAGGAGCTGTGATGTTCCCGACACTGTAATCAAACAGGCAGCGGCCCCCCTGATAGGCGGCACCAGGGGCGGGGGCGGAGCCCCACCCCTGACCAGGCCCCGCCCCGTTCAGTATCGGCAAAGATTCTCTTTCAGCTTTTTGCAGAAAGGGCCATTTTCGGCCGATATGTTTCGGCGGCCGAAATTTCGGTGCATCCCTAGTTATCAGCCATTTGATGGTTTGGCGCTTAGGTTTAGAGCACAACCAATGTCACAGTTACATTCCTGCCCCGTGCCAGGAACATAACGTTTTTGAAACAATTAAAATCAATGGGTTTAGTTCCACTTTAAAGACTAAGTTTAGCCTAAATTACAAATATGAAAATCAGCACACGGGACAGAACTTACATTTACGATGATGTGTCCTTTGTGTGGGTTCTTGGATTAGGAGAAATCTTCATCTTTCGTACCTGTGCCCCGACAATTTCTGATGAGACGGGGGTAATGTAACTAAGCTCTTGTCAAGATAGCTCAACCATACCTGCCCTTTCCATCCCACTTTGCCATTCATGATAGCCGTACTACCGCGCTCTATGAATGAGAGGGGATCTATGAACTGAGGGCAGGCAGGTAATGGGTAGCTCCGTCCCCTCCATTCGGGGAACCCGTGTCATCCATAGAAGTTGTTGTACGACTTCCATGAAGGGCGGATCTGGCAGGAAAGGGTGGGCATAACCAAGCTTCTCTTGATCAGAGCTCCTGACAGCCCCTCAGGTGTATTAAGCCCTACCACACTGGAAGATTGAGGAGCTAGGAATGACGAAAATTTCTTCTAAAAATCAGAAAAAGGAATTCATCTTACTAAATCCCTTGTGCTGATTTTTGTGCCTAAACAATCCCCCTGTGCAGGGACATAGACTGGGCTGTCAAAAATGTCTCAAAACTATATTTACCTTCTCTACATGTGTGTTTTAGCTAAAGATAAAGATAAACCATTACAATCCACTTTTTGCACAGTTTAGGAGATACCCCCTGTATCAGCATGTGCCGACATCATCGGCACATGCACACTGAAGCAATGGCACGTACGTGCCGTTTGCTTCAGTGAGTGTGACGCTACAGGCGGCTCCCACACCCATGTGCGGGAGTGACGTCATTGCAGCTCTGGCCAATCACAGTGCGTGTGTCGTTTTAGCGGCGCTTTTCGGCCAATAGCGGGTTTTAACCCCCGCTATCGGCCGAAAAAGGGTTAAAAGCTCCCGCAAAGCGCCGCTGTGCTTTGCCCATGCTGCCCATTGATTCCAATGGGCAGGGGCGCTTTAGGAGCGGTGTTTACAGCACTCCTAAAGAGCCGCAAAAGATGCTGCTAGCAGGACTTTTTTTGACGTCCTGCCAGCACAGGTGTGGAAGCACTCGAGCCTTCACATTGGAGTGGCAGGAGAGGCGCTTTACAGGCGCTATGTTTAGCACTATAGCGCCTGTAAAGCGTCTCAGTGTGAAAGGGGTCCAAGTGCTGCTAGATCATCTCAGGCTGGCCCCTTCTGCAGATATATCTACTGTATATATAGAATTAAAAATAAGTGCCTATACTGTTTAAAGAGGTTGTAAACCCTCAAGGTTTTTCACCTTAATGCATAGAGTGCACTAAGGTGAAAAGCCTCCTGTGATGCAGCAGCCCCCCAGAGCTCCCCTTTTACTTACTTGAACCCGGTCTTTCCAGCGACGGGGATGAGCACACCAGCTCCAGCCAGTGTCTCGGGTCCTGATTGGATAGATTGATAGCAGTGCAGCCATTGGCTCCCGTTGCTGTTAATCAAATCCAAAGTCGCGATTTTTTTTTAACAATTAATCCTGCAGCTCTAACAGGTACCCGTTCCCACTTCCTGGTAAGATTGCCGCACGGCAATCTGTGTCATGTCTGGCCCCACCTCCTTCCCCCCCGCTGCCTTCTGGGACCTGTGTGCGACTCGCACATGCGCAGCAGGAAATTGGCTGTGAAGGCTTCACTGCTGGTTTCCCTTAATTGCAATGCCGGGGCATGCACACAAAGCCGATGGGGTGCCGACATCGCACGATCCATGGACAGAGAAAGTTTCCGAATATTAAGTCAGTAGCTACAATATTTGTACTTTTTTTTTTTTAGGTTGGAACTCCGCTTTAAAATGGAATGCCAAACAGCTAAATATCCGGATGAAATACATTGCATTACTGCCCTACCTGCCAAAGGATTAGTTATTGTGCCCACACATCTCTGGAACAGACACACCTCTCCTATTCATGCCCATCACTCTGCTTCTTTATGGTTTAGCATTGAAGTGTAACTAAAGACAAAACCTTTTTTTTTTTTATATAGTTTTGAATAGAATGAAGAGAGATTTGAAGTGACAGTTTTTTGTTTTTTAGCTCAGATAATTTTTATTGAAAGATTTTTGTGTATACAAATGATCCAATCAGTATACTGGCACCTGTCAGGTTTTATTTCTGTAAGTACCCCCATTAGGGAGATTCACCCTATGGCTGGGTTCTCACGTCTGGCTGCGGTTCGCAGTCCGGGGCGGTACTGTTCACAGGCTCAGGTGCCATTCAGGTGTGAATTCTTACTTCAATAGGCATATAAACCAAACCCAAAATCGCACAGGACCCTTCTCAGAAACGGACCAGGGCCCCCCCGGACATGTGAACTGGCTCCATTGAAAGCCAGGTTGGATTCACATGTTATGTGAATCGGATGCAGTTAAAAACGCATTTGATTTGCGTATATGAACCGAGCCTATTTGTCCTGTTTACTGTTATAAAAGAAAGTGAAAGCAAAAGAAAAACCCAAATTTTGGGTTGACATCGGAACAGCAATAGAGGGGAAATCTTCCAATGGGGACACTAGTTCTGGTGACATGCTGGGATTCCCTCACACTTCCTGTTTTGGCTAATGGACAGGAAGTGAAGGGAAATCTCCTCAATGGGACACAGATGGCAAAAATAAAATGGTTAGGGGTTATAACCCTCCATTACTCATTCCAAAGTTATAGAAAAAAGTTTTGCCTTTAGTTACCCTTTAAAGTGTATCTAAACACACAACCTTTTTAGGGCTCATTTACCAGAGTGCTCCCCTCTGAAAAGCGATCCACAGTGGATTGAGAAGACTGAGAGACGGTAATATGTTGCCTCCTCACCACCTAATTTAAAATGCCACACTAACGTGCTGCAATTGCCGAAGCAGGGTAAGGTATACAAGGTAAGTATACATCCTCTTCATTTCTCCCTAGACTTAACCACTTTACATCCCGGCTATTGTCAAATGACGTCTGCAGGAGGGATCTCCCATCCTGGGTGGGTGTCATATGACGTCCTTGGCTTCCTGGCCGTCTAGGGGGCGCGCGCGCCCGCCACATCACATCACTTGGGAGCAGGTGAGCGTGCCAGAGTAAACACACAGATCCACGTCCTGTCAGGGGAGAGGAGACCGATCATGTGTTCCCAGTACAGAGGAACACTGATCTCTCTCCTCCCCTTGTGAGTCTCCTCCCTACAGTAAGAAACGCTTCCTAGGTAACACATTTAACCCCTTGATCGCCCCCTAGTGTTAACCCCTTAAATGCCAGTGACATTTATACAGTAATCAGTGCATTTTTATAGCACTGATCGCTGTATAAATGTGAATGGTCCCGAAATAGGGTCAAAAGCGTTGAATGCATCCACCGCAATGTCACAGTCACGATAAAAAGTGCAGATCGCCATTACGAATAACAAAAAAAAATTAATTATAAAAATGCCATAAATCTATCCCCTATTTTGTAGATGCTCTAACTTCTGCGCAAACCAATCAATATTTATTGCGATTTTTCTTACCAAAAATATGTAGAAGAATACATATCGGCCTAAACTGAGGAAATTTTTTTTTTTAAATTGGGATATTTATTATAGCAAAAAGTAAAAAATAGTGTTTTTTTCAAACTTGTCACTCTTCTTGTCACTGTTCCCCACTGTACTGCCCTGTACACACGATCGGACATTGATCGGACATTCCGACAACAAAATCCATGGAATTTTTTACGACGGATGTTGGCTCAAACTTGTCTTGCATACACACGGTCACACAAAGTTGTCGGAAATTCCGATCGCTCTGAACGCGGCGACGTAAAACACGTACGTCAGGACTATAAACGGGGCAATAGCCAATAGCTTTCGTATCTTAATTTATTCTAAGCATGCGTGGCACTTTGTGCGTCGGATTTGTGTACACACAATCAGAATTTAACTCATCGGATTTTGTTATCGGAAAATTTTATAGCCTGCTCTCAAACTTTGTGTGTCGGAAATTCCGACGGAAAAAGTCCGATGGAGCCCACACACGATCGGAATTTCCGACAACACAATCCGATTGCACTTTTTTCTATCGGAAAATCGAAACGTGTGTACCGGGCATACCTGTACTTACCTCCAGGGTTGCCAGTGGATCTGAAATCCCTATTGTTCTCTCTCTTCTCTCTCAGCACTTCCAGGATGGACCAGATGGATTCTGATTGGTCAGCGCCATCACATTGACGGGAGGATGGGTTTCTGGTGTCAGTTCACCTTTACATTTTTTTTTCTATAAAAGGTGAACACTGGCTGTGAAGTGTGCAAGGGGGTGGAAATCACAAGACCGGCTGACCAGAATTAATTATTTTAGAAGGTAACGCCAAACCATACATGCATTTCAACTGCAATTAGCGGTTTGCCCGGACATGCAATTTAACCACTGCATGCCCTGATCATTGCAGGTGATGCTCACCTCAGTCATACCAGTTTTATAGGTATGCGTAGGGCCACTTTAAAAATAAAAACAGAATCGGTCATAATGCAAGAACTCCTAAAACCCAGGCCTGCATCCAATTTACATCCATCGGCCTGCATACGGCTGGTTTCTCTGCAGGTAACCTTAGGCCTGATGTAACATTGATGCAGCTCACTGACATAACACTGTGAATCATGAAGAGTAATGTGAAAACCAACCGCCACACCCAGACAGGCCGCACAGCCAGTTTCCTCAGTGTGACTCACACTCATTGCTACACTTCAGCCTGGCAACTTACACCAGCCCAGGTCTCCTAGCACACCATTATTGTAAACAGAGCACAGGAAGGAGATACACAGCACATACTATAGTGGTAACCTAGGAGAAGGCAATAACGGTGACCTCACGTTTTGCATACATGTGTGTAGGACAACTGATTGTGGGAGAATAGAATTACCTGCTTTGCAAATTATGCTGCTAGAAGGAAGATCTAATAAAGACATTCCATGGAATTCATAAACGGCTTGTTTACACCGACAAGCTGCGCTGAACACACAGCTGCAGGTGTGCGCTGGAAGACGCAGTGACAATGTATTGATCCCATAACACCAGAAAAGTGTGGAAAAAGGGAGGTCTCCCCCCTAATCCATGCACTCCGCCCCTAAAATCTACATGCAGGTCGCCGGCCGTATGGATTCCAATAGGGGTTTTTTTTTTTTTTCCAAAGTAAGATTATTGCCTGAGGCTCTAATTGGCTTTAAAAAGGATGAGCTCGGGGCGCAGAGCACTGCACCCGGAGCTCACCTAGTTGTGTGACATTAGCGGATTAAAGTTGCTGTTAACCCACTTCTATTAAATCAGGCGTCTCAAACTGGCAGCCCTACAGCTGTTGCAAAACTACAAGTCCCATCATGCCTCTGCCTGTGGGAGTCATGCTTGTAACGGTCAGCCTTGCAATGCGTCATGGGACTTGTAGTTACGCAACAGCTGGAGGGCCGCCAGTTTGAGACCCCTGTATTAAATACTCCCATCCGCTCTGTACCTTAAAAAATCTGCCCGATTGTACCTAGCTGAGCACCGGAGCGGAGCTCGTATGACTGTCGGCTCTCTGATCTCCCTCCGTCTCATGGCTGCAGTGGGCGGGGCCAAGCCCTCCGCTGACGTCAGCCGAGAGAGAGCCAACAATCAGCTGAGCGCCAGGAGCAGCGCTCATATAGGTACAATCGAAGAGATCTTTTACAGAACACAGGCAAAGGGACAATTATAAAATGGTACAGAGCGGATGGGAGTATTTAATAGCAGATATGAGAGCAGTAGGAGCGCGGGGGGGGGGGGGGGGGGCGGTAACTGGTACGAGCAAAGACAAGCAGAGTAGGGAGGGGGTAGGAGGACACAGGAGACAGATAGCAGGGCTGCGGATGACGGAATCACGCAAACTGACCACGGTGTCAGGGCTCAGCTGCCACGATTATCGTGGTCAGTTTGCAGAGGGGAGGGTATAGCCAGGCAGGATCAGCCAGGTATTTCAGGTGATACGGGGGGGGGGGGGGGGAGGCAAACAACACAGCACAAGCACTGTGCTGTATAACATGCCTTAAGGGAACACACAATCTTTATTTTTTGGGTTAACAAATGCTTTAATATTAGCTAGTATTCCTGTTTCTCATTCCGGCCAATCAGGAAGCGGGTTATGAGACCCAATTGGCCACTAGTCCTAAGTCCTGATTGGCCAGGAGGAGAACCAACCGCCAGGACTCAGGAGGAGACGCAGGGGGGAAGTGGACTGGAGAGCAATGCAGATCGATTCAGCAAGTGCCGGGTGGGGGGGGGGGGGTTTGGCTGGCAGGCTGGGGGGGCCGCCCCTCCCCAAGAAAATCGAGCACCAGACGCTACTGGTACAGTGCCATTTCTTTACAGTTCTAGTCACTGAAGTGGTGAAAATTGTATAGAGCGTATCCGGCTTTAGTTTATAAATTGGCGTTTGGTGTAAATAGTGCACTTTTCTGTTACACTGGCCTATACAGCAGATCAAAACGGGGAAAGGGGGTATTTGATCCAAAAGAAAGACAGTCTTTTTAAATGAAGAACAGTTTGAAGCTATGACATCAGAGCAGTAGCCAGTACTAAATGGTTTTATCAATGCTTATGAAGAGCTGTGAAGTGCGAATCCTTCACAAAGCTCTATTTATGACAAGGTGCTAATCCTCTGTGACCTTCTCACCTTCCGTCTTGGAGAATTCCCTTACTCAGGGCTTGTTTACACTCGAAGTCAGGGGGGGGGGGGTGTAAAAAAAGGAAATTCAGCTGTGGTTCCCAAACCCCAACACAGCTTAAAGTGATTGTATACCTCAGACATGAAATATGAACAAAGCATATCCCTCTAGAGCGTGTACTTGTCTCAATCCAGAGCACTAGGGGTAATTTCCGTCTGCTGCTTCATTCCTCTGCTATCTGCATGAGTCACTTCTGACTCAAGGTGACAGGGGAGGGACCTCCAGCTGATTGATAGCCTCAGCTCTCTTCCTGTGTGAAGAGGGGGGGGGGGGGTGTCCCTTCTCTCCAAGACAAGCTTTATCAATTCTGGACTTTGAATGGATGTATTAAGGAACGCAGATAAACAGGTACAACTTGTGTAGGAGGATTTGTTTCATGTCTGCGTTATCACCTGAGGCCAGTCACTTCACTGGGTATAAGTAAGGCAGCTGGATGGGGTTGTACACATGCCACGGCCATGATGCTTTGTGGTGTAGCAAAATGTATACCACTTGTCAAGTTCAGTGGGCAGTGCTGCTGCCACATGCGAGCCAATCAAGTGAAATGGGCATTCAGAAGATGGCATGAAATGACAGTGGTCAGAACCTTCTCCATAGTAATAGTTAATGAGCCAATAGGACCATTTACATCAGGTTATGCTGCAGGGTTTGGAAAAATGATTGCAAGTATTTATATAGCACCGTCAATTTATGCAGCACTTTACATATATTATGCATTCACATCAGTCCCTACCCTCAAGGAGCTTACAATCTAAGGTCCCTAACTCACATTCATACATACTCATGCTAGGGCCAACTTAGACAGGAGACAGTTAACCTAACAGCATGTCTTTGGAGTGTGGGAGGAAACTGGAGTACTCGGAGGAAAGCCACACAAGCACAGGGAGAACATGCAAACTTCAGGTATGTAGTTCCGTGGTTGGGATTTGAACCGACGACCCTAGTGCAGTTAGGCGGAAGTGCTAACCTGCTGAACTCATTTATTTACTTGGTAAATGTAATGTGGCAAAGCTTCACTTTGTAAAGTATACCCAATCAGGTGCAAGGAAAAGTAAAAAATAAATAAATTAAAAAAAAAAACAAAAAAAAAAAAAAAAAACACCATTTTTGCTTGCACATGATTGGATGATAGAAGTCAGCAGCACTCCACCCCATTTACTAAGCTCTGGGGAAAATGAGTATCTGCACTTGCAAAGTACACAGTCTATTTGCCTTTAGTAAATCCACCCCATTACCTACATCTGAACAGTAGGTGGTCTATCACCATAACAAATAAATCAATAAATCACCTGTGCGATCATTTTGTAGCCCAAGGCCCCTTTCACACTTGTGCGACCTGAAAGTCACGCAATTTTGCCGCGACTTGGAAGCAATGCCTGTGTAATCTTTAGGTCTATGGACCTCAAGTCGCATCAAAGTCAAACCAAAGTAGTGCAGGGACTACTTTGAAGTCGCACAGATATGAATGGTACTCATTGGAAATCATGGGGTATGACTTAACTCGTAGTCCCAAATCACAGGAAAAGTCGCACAAGTGTGAAAGGGGCCTAAGCTATGATAACTACAAACCTAGCTTCTCTACATTCCTAGCTAAAGTCAAAAGCTCTTGACATTCTTAAAGAAATTCTTCACATTCTGCAAGACCAATACCAATCCAATGAAGATTGTATTGCCCTGCTACTGTGCCATAAAGATTTCCCATTTCCTACCAGGATCACAAGCTTTATACAAAACAGGATTGTGTGCGACTTGCTAAAATACAGAGTTGGGCTGCAGAATCGTCACTTCTACCCGTGAAATGTCAGTGATTAGTCAGAGATTTTTGGTAAACAGTGACCACATAGAGAAGTGGTTCATATAGTAAAAACCTTGTCACCACGTTTTAAAGAGGATTTGTGGCCTGAGCTACAGAATATACCTAATAATATATGTGTCATTAACAACTTGACCTCCAGGAGAGTTACCCCCCTTCATGACAAGGCCATGTTTTGCGATACAGCACTGCATTACTTTAATTTACATTTGCGTGGTCATGCAACAACGCAATACAATTTATGTAATTTTTTTCCACAAATGGAGATTCCTTTTGGTGGTATTTGAGCATGCGTTTTTTTTTGTTTGTTTGCACTACAAACAAAAAAAAGACCAACAATTTTCTAAAAAAAAAATATACTATATGTTTTTTAGTTTAAAACCTAAAAAACATATATTGACTGGTAAGAGTCTGGCATGCACCGGCCAGTGATGTCACCAGGTGGCTCTGCCCCTTACCTATATAAGAACTGTCAAACAGTGGAGCCCACTGTTTTTATTTATTTTTGACACTTTTTTTGGTTAATGGGTAGGGGTACAATGTACCCCATACTCATTCACATAGGGGGGAGGGGCCAGGATCTAGGGGTTTCAGATTCCGATAAGCCCCCCCACCCGCGGACCCCCACAACCACAGCCCAGGGTTGTGGGGAAGACTGTCCCCATCAACATGGAGACAAGGTGCTTTGGGGTGGGGGAGCAGAGCCCCCCTGCCCCAAAGCATTCACCCCCCATGTTGACGGCATGCGGCTTGTTATGGTTCGGGGGGGCACTCTCTTATCCCTCCTCTTTCCTGGGCTGCCAGGCTGCGTGCTCAGATAAGAGTCTAGTATAGATTTTGGGGGGAACCCATACCGTTTTTTTTTACATTTTGGCGTAGGGTTCCCCTTAAAATCCATACCAGACCCAATGTTTTTTCTTTGTTTTTTTAAATAGCCGGGCGCTGGCAATTGCAACTGCGACTCAGTTTGAATGTGCTATGACTTTTTTTAAATTTAGAAATGTAATTTTTGCTGCAGCAGGTTCTATACATGCTACAGATTCACCACTTTACAGGCAGACTAAGGGGACCCCCCAAACTTTATATTTAAAGGAATTTTTCATTGTTTAACTTTAAGCATTGTTAAAATCAGTGCTCCTTTAACCACTTCCCCGGAAGGATTTACCCCCTTAATGACCAGGCCATTTTTTGCGATACGGCACTGCGTCGCTTTAACTGACAATTGCGCGGTTGTGCGAAGTTGTACCCAAACAAAATTGAGGTCCTTTTTTTCCCCCACAAATAGAGCTTTTTTGGTGGTATTTGATCACCTCTGCGGTTTTAATTTTTTGAGTTATAAACAAAAAAAGACCGACAATTTTGAGAAAAACAAATATATTTTTTTTTAATTTCTGCAAAAATACAGATTAAAAAAATTAATAAAAAAAAACTAATTTATTCATCGGTTTAGGCCAGTATGTATTCTGCTACATATTGGTTTTTTTTTGTTACCAAAATCGCAATAAGCGTATATTGATTGGTTTGCGCAAAAGTTATAGCGTCTACAAAATAGGGGAAAGATTTACTAGTAATGGCGGGGATGGTGTGCGTCCCATCTGTGACAGGGGAGGGGTCAGGACTGAACGAGAGTTGGTCGATCTGTCACAGATGGGATGCACACCATACTCCTTCATTGATTCATTGATTGCATGTTTTGTATAGAGTGGTGCACTGACGTATCGTGAGATTGTGAGTACCCCATTTGGGGAGAGTTTTTTATTGATTGAATAAATTACAAAAATGATATCACACCATCAAGCGTTTTTCCTTGTATATTTTTATATCGCATTGGAACTTGGTATCTGGTGACCTATATTGAGCCCTGGGGTGGTTCAAAGGCATATTTTGACTTAGTTAGCAGCTGAGTCACATACCCTGAGGTGAGAATATTTCCTGGGGGGCACTGAATTGCACCAAAGCATGGTTTTCATCACAAAGAAAATTTATGAGCACGCTGGAAAATAACATCATTGGACACTTGAGCACTTTTTTTGATATTGTTTTACCTGATTTCACCATTTTTATTGTTCTATGGAGGACTGTTTGTTCACATGCATTGTGTCGCACCAAGCACATTTGTAATTATACATGTTTTTATATAAGATTTTTGTTTTCACTGCAGCATGCTTGTTTGTATTGATTTTACATTTTGCACTCTAATATAAAGTCGGTATTGGTTGTATATACTGTACCCTAGTGAGCTTATATATATTTTATTTAATTTTGTGTTTCAATATTGGGCTCATTATTATCACTATATAATTTTATATACGGTATGTCACTATATGGTTCTATTCATGTCCATGGACATACACATATTTTGATTTATTATCACAGCACACTTTAGCGCAACGTGTTTTCTTTTGCTTTTTATTTTTGCACGATATACGAGGCGTGTTTACCGTATGCAGCTGAGTAGTGTTACTGTCTAAGCATTAAGTACATTGCAGGTCGCAGGACTTTTTTTCTAATTATGGGGCATACACACGGTCAGACTTGTCGGCTACAAAAATACGACAGCCCCTCCGACAAACTTTTGACGGACTTTCTAACGAACGGACTTGTCTACATACGATCACACAAAAGTCCAACGGATTTGAAGTGATGACGTACACCGGAGTAAAACAAGGAAGTTGATAGCCAGTAGCCAATAGCTGCCCTAGCGTGGGTTTTTGTCCATCGGACTAGCATACAGACGAGCGGATTTCTGGGTCTGGCGGAGTTACGACGTAAAGATTTGAAGCATGTTCCAAATCTAAAGTCCGTCAGATTTGCGACTGGAAAAGTCCGCTGAAAGTCTGGGGCAGCCCACACACGATCGGATTGTCCGCCGGATTTGGTCTGTCGGACTTTTGTAGCCGAAAAGTCCGACCGTGTGTACGCCCCATTAGAACAGGGATCCACCTGGTTTACATAGGCAGATCCCTGTTCTGCCTCTCTTCACCACGATACAGGTACATCGGTTTGTGCAGCCGAGCCACCTTGCCGCAGTATATATGCGGAAGGCAGTCGGCAAGTGTTTTTTTTTTTTTTTGGCATTGATACATGTCCCCCAGGGCAGTATCCTGGCCCCCATACCCTTTTTATTGCCAACTATTTGGATATAAGCCTTCAAAATGGGGACTTTTGATTTCTCAAGTTCGGCTCCCATAGATTTCAATGGAGTTCGTGGTTCAGGGGCCAAACTTTTTCCCTGTTTCGTAGTTTTGCTGCTAACCGAACAAGGGGGTGTTCGGCCCATCTCTAGCCATAATACAAGTTGTTGGTTTGGAGATGTCCAACTACCAATGCCATAAATAAAAAACAAAAACAAAAAGTAAATTCATAGGATATTAATAAAACAAATGTGAGAATTCTATCTTCAAACACAGCATTTGATGTTTCCCATTTCAGAAAAGTCAGTGTAACAGTGTAATGTTCTTGAAGTAATTAGCATGACTTGTATCATCTTTTCCTGAAAGCAATTACATAAATATGTGTTGCATCTACTAATCTTCTGTAAACTAATTCCATGTTACATATAATCCAATTTTTAACTGCTGAAAAATGATGATAGTCCCAGGCTGTTCTATTTTTTGCAACCAGCATGTATCGAGATATATTCTATTTGTATTAAAGTTTAGAGGCAGCCAAAACTTTTTTTTTTTTGTATAGAGCTGGGAAGGATTTGAACCTCTGCCAGGTTTTTATGGCTGCCTGTAAATTTTTCTAAAGACCTAGGAGTCCAAAATTAGTGTTTGCTCTTAATTAGATAACATGGAACAGCCAACAAGTTTTTTTTTTTGGGGGGGAGGTAATACACTCCCCCATCATCAGGGCTTAAAAATGCTGTAAATGTCCATATGGCTCTTTTAGTACTTGTATACATTTAATAAAGCAGGATTGGTAATGTTATAGGACAAACAGGGTAAAGGGATGGGAAATCAGCAATTTTAGGGCTGGTTCACACACAATGCCCCCTCTCCCCCCTGGCCACAGGAGGAATTATACCCCGTCACTTTCGGCGGGCATTTCCGACCGCCGAATGTTTCCAATTTAAGTGAATGAAGCTGCTCTGCAACCGCATGCAATGCATATGGTTGCAGAGTGCTAGTGCGAGGTTCAAGGTGTTAAAGCAAGCGGTGGGGAGGCGATATGGCACCTCCTCACCACCTGTCAAAGCTACTGTGAACGAGGTCTTAAAGGAGTTGTAAAAGCAGAAGGTTTTTTATCTTAATGCAATCTATGCATTAAGACAAAAAGCCTTTTGTGTGTAGCAGCCACCCCAGCACCCCCCAATTACTTACCTGAGCCCCCTCTCTCCAGTGATGTCCATTGATGTCTAAGCTGTCCGGGACACGCCTCCTGCTTGACTGAGACACAGCAGTGGCGCCATTGGCTGTCAAAGTCAGTCAGCGAATCAGGGGAGAGAGGGGGCAGGGCTGGGCCAGGGCTTCGTGTCTGAATGGGACCACGGAGCTGTGACTCGGCTCCAGTGCCCCCATAGGAAGCTGCTGGCTGTGGGGGCACTCGATAGGAGGGGAGGGGCCAGGAGCAGCAAAGAGGGACCTGAGAAGAGGAGGATCTGGACTGCTCTGTGCAAAACGACTGCACAGAGGAGGTAAGTATAACATGTTTGTTTTTTTAAACACAAGACTTTACAATTACTATAAGCCTGTGGCTAATATCGGCTGGTTCAATAGAAACCGACCAACATTCGGCCCCTGTGTACTGCAGCCTAGCCAGCTTCTGTAGAATGGGCATGCTGGAAAAGCATCCAATCAGCATTGGCAGTCCCCCCATCAGAACAAAATAGCTCAGTGGGGAGATCGCTGTACTAACATCGGTTTGGTTAGTACAGCAAACTCCTTCTGATAGTGCGTACCAGGCATTAGAATCACTAGAACAAGATGTCCTTTAACAGAGGGGGGTAAATCCTTTGTTTGAGACACCTATTCCAGTAACAACTGGAATGTGGAGGGGAAGTGTCGGAGTGCTGGGCTTTGCTGGAGCCGCGATGACGTCACTGCCTGCGGGAGCCGCCAGTCGGGGCACGGCTGCTGAAGAAACAGCACGAGCGGGCCGTTTCTTCAGTGCGCATGTGCCGACGTCATTGTGTGTGCAAGTTTAGGAGAAATTCACGGTACCTACAGGTAAGCCTCATTCTAGTCATACCTGTAGGTAAAAGTGCTGTAACCACTTTAAGAACTAAGCCTAATTACACCAAAGCTTTGTTTGCAGTAGATAGCCTTCGGTCATACACCAGTTTTATTCTAGATCAGGGATATGCAATTAGCGGACCTCCAACTGTTGTAGAACTACAAGTCCCATGAGGCATAGCAAGACTGACAATCTCAAGCATGACACCCAAAGGCAGAGACATGATGGGACTTTTTTTTTAGTTTTGCAACAGCTGGAGGTCCACTAATTGCATATCCCTGTTCTAGATGTTGGCTGCAGAATAATGTTTTTCTGAAAAGATATAAAAGGAAAGCAGTTTTCTGTTCTCCTGCTAGGATGCAGAACAGATTGAACGTGCCACTCGTGAGGTGTGAGAACAGAGCCTTAATCAAGGACAAGGGATTAACTGTGTCCTGAACACACAAATCCCAGGCTCTAGCATTTATCATTTGTAAAACATGAGACTCACATAATAACTGGGGCATGCTACAGATTAATCTCTGGAGAAAATGGACAGTTGTTCTACATATCACTTCTATATATTTCATTTATAGCAAACATCACAAATAGCCAGTGCCATAGGCTTTCCAAGGCTTTGTAAATTCTATGTGTGGGCAGAAAATAAAGAGAGATATGTTCAGTACATCTCTGCAATACATGCACATTTCCCCACGAGTTAAAAACACTGTAAAGCTGGTCATGCAAAAATCGTTTTCTTTTTTGTTCAATCAGCGGGTTGGATGGAAGAAAATGATCTGGTTCCCCCATCCAGACATTCAAGGTGGACGGGGGGAATCCCCGATACTGAGCCTTTGTACTATGGCAGAGGGGAGACTTTCCTGCCATCAGAATGCACTGATGAGCATTGCTGGCTATAGCTGGTGGCACTGATTGAGAGATCAGCTTGTATACAACCAGCCTGTCCATACATGGATCAAAATTCAGATGGTCCCTGCTGAACCGGCCAAATTGTGACCCATGTCTGGCCAGCTTAGAGTTGCTCTAAAGCTTTTTCGCCTTAAAGCATTGAGGTGAAAGACCTTATGTGCTGCAGCTGCCCCCCAGAACCCCCCATTTTTCCTTACCTGAGCCTGATCCGATCCAGTGATGTGCACAAGCGCAGTGGTTCTTGCCGCAGTCTCACTCCCCACTGGACAAATTGATAGCGGAGGAAGCGATTGGCTCCCACTGCTGTCAATCAAATCCAGTTCAAAAGTGTGTGGTAGGGGGCGCTGTGAAATACATTTATATTAAACATCAAATAGAATGCATAGTGAAAAGATATAGAATATATATATATATATATATATATATATATATATATATATATATATATATATATATATATATATATATATATATATATATATATATATATATATATATACACTACCGTTCAAAAGTTTGGGGTCACCCAAACAATTTTGTGTTTTCCATGAAAAGTCACACTTATTCACCACCATACGTTGTGAAATGAATAGAAAATAGAGTCAAGACATTGACAAGGTTAGAAATAATGATTTGTATTTGAAATAACATTGTTTTTACATCAAACTTTGCTTTCATCAAAGAATCCTCCTTTTGCAGCAATTACAGCATTGCACACCTTTGGCATTCTAGCTGTTAATTTATTGAGGTAAGCTGGAGAAATTGCACCCCACGCTTCTAGAAGCAGCTCCCACAAGTTGGATTGGTTGGATGGGCACTTCTGGCGTACCATACGGTCAAGCTGCTCCCACAACAGCTCAATGGGGTTCAGATCTGGTGACTGTGCTGGCCACTCCATTACCGATAGAATACCAGCTGCCTGCTTCTGCTGTAAATAGTTCTTGCACAATTTGGAGGTGTGTTTAGGGTCATTGTCCTGTTGTAGGATGAAATTGGCTCCAATCAAGCGCTGTCCACTGGGTATGGCATGGCGTTGCAAAATGGAGTGATAGCCTTCCTTATTCAGAATCCCTTTTACCCTGTACAAAGCTCCCACCTTACCAGCACCAAAGCAACCCCAGACCATCACATTACCTCCACCATGCTTAACAGATGGCGTCAGGCATTCTTCCAGCATCTTTTCATTTGTTCTGCGTCTCACAAACGTTCTTCTTTGTGATCCAAACACCTCAAACTTGGATTCATCCGTCCACAACACTTTTTTCCAGTCTTCCTCTGTCCAATGTCTGTGTTCTTTTGCCCATCTTAATCTTTTTCTTTTATTGGCCAGTCTCAGATATGGCTTTTTCTTTGCCACTCTGCCCTGAAGCCCAAAATCCCGCAGCCGCCTCTTCACTGTAGATGTTGACACTGGTGTTTTGCGGGTACTATTTAATGAAGATGCCAGTTGGGGACCTGTGAGACGTCTGTTTCTCAAACTAGAGACTCTAATGTGCTTATCTTCTTGCTTAGTTGTGCAACGCGGCCTCCCACTTCTTTTTCTACTCTGGTTAGAGCCTGTTTGTGCTGTCCTCTGAAGGGAGTAGTACACACCGTTGTAGGAAATCTTCAATTTCTTTGCAATTTCTCGCATGGAATAGCCTTCATTTCTAAGAACAAGAATAGACTGTCGAGTTTCAGATGAAAGTTCTCTTTTTCTGGCCATTTTGAGCGTTTAATTGACCCCACAAATGTGATGCTCCAGAAACTCAATCTGCTCACAGGAAGGTCAGTTTTGTAGCTTCTGGAAGGAGCTAGACTGTTTTTAGATGTGTGAACATGATTGCACAAGGGTTTTCTAATCATCAATTAGCCTTCTGAGCCAATGAGCAAACACATTGTACCATTAGAACACTGGAGTGATAGTTGCTGGAAATGGGCCTCTATACACCTATGTAGATATTGCACCAAAAACTAGACATTTGCAGTTAGAATAGTCATTTACCACATTAGCAATGTATAGAGTATATTTGTTTAAAGTTAGGACTAGTTTAAAGTTAGCTTCATTTAAAAGTACAGTGCTTTTCCTTCAAAAATAAGGACATTTCAATGTGACCCCAAACTTTTGAACGGTAGTGTATATATATATATATATATATATATATATATATATATATATATATATATATATATATATATATATATATATATATATAATAATCTTTTCACTATGAATTCTATATGATGGTTTTATTATAAATTTCACAGCGCCCCCTACCACACACTTTTGAATCTGCACAGTAGGTCACCTACAGAATTTGGGGAGCAGCTTCAGTTAGTAGATCATTTAATTCACTGGCACGAGGTCATTCACTATTCAATAATCAAATCCGATGACACAGGAGCGGGGGGCGGGGCCAAGTCCTGCTGTTTGTGTCAATGGATGCAGCAGCAGCAGAACTCGGAAGCAAGCACGCACGGGTGATGAGGAGGAGCCAGGAGCGCCGGTGAGGGACCCCAGAAGAGGAGGATCAGGGCTGCTCTGTGCAAAACCATTGCACAGAGCAGGTAAGTTTAGGCATGTTTGTTATTTTTATTTTTTACAAAACGAAGCTTTATAACCACTCTAAGTAGAGAAAAATACATGTGGATACTGTGAGATGTTCATTGAGCTCCTAACTTCATGTTGACAGCTTAAGCAATTAAAGCGGAGCTCCACCCAAAAGGGGAAACTCTGCTGCCACATTTTGCACCTTTTGGGAGGGGGGGGGAGCAGACACCTGGTTTTGACAGGTACCCGCTCCCCCTTCTGGCTGAGTTTGCCGCAGCGAACTCAGCCCAAATTTCAGCCCCTCTCCTCCTTCCCCCGCAGCCAGCCCAACTAGAGAGTGCAGTGTGCTTTGCGCATGCGTAGTAGGGAACTGGCTGCGCACTTTACTGGACAAAGCAGACAAGACCGTTTGAGCACTGTAAATAAGAAGGTAGGATTTTTTTGGCCGTTCAACAGGTATTTTGTACTTGCTGAGTTTTTAAAAGGATAAAGCATGGCCAATTGTGATCCTTATTTTTTATTTTTCCCAGACATACACTCTAAGGCCCTCTTTCACATGAAGGGTCCAATCAGGTCTGCCTGTCAGTTTTTCAGGCAGACCAGATCAGACAATTCATTCAGCCCTATGGACTGGTGGGTGTAAATGGACTTGTGTCTGTTTATACATGCTTGCCTCCAATCCGCATAAAAAAAAAAAAACGAAAAAAAAAAAAAAAAACACAGAAGGGGATTTGTCCTCTTCTGTCTAGGCGGATCGGAGAGCAGTTGGGTATAAATAGACAGTGAAGTCCATTTACTCCCGGCAACCCATAGAGCAGAGCGGGGTCTGTCTGTGTCCACTATGCATAAACAAAGCAGACGCGGACCTGTCATCCGCCCTCTGCTCTAAACACTGGACAGATCCCCTGCTGATCTAAGCGGAGTCCACCACATGTGAAAGAGGCCAAATTCTCCCTGTAGCATTTGGATGCTTTTTAGAACTTGCCAAAAACGCATGCAAAACATGATTCAAATTGCATATGAAAACACTTTGATTATAAAAAAGAAAGATGTTCTATGATTATACTTGTGACGACTAAATTTCACATTTATAAGGGCACCCTTGGTTTATCTCCTTAATATAATAATGTGCTCTTGCAGACAGGTCTGAACAAAAAGGACCGAGCTTCCAGGTAATAGAACATTGCAGATGAAATCAAGGTTAAAAAAAAGAACGCCCCCACTTTTTTTTTTATTCATCGTCTGTACAGCCCTGTGCAATACATTTAGTCTATAACACGAATAATAAGAAATATATTTGTTCTAGGAGTAGGCTCATTACACAGTACAATACATAAGGCCAGGTTTAGATTCACTCCTTAAATAAACATCCTGCGTTTTGTGCTGCATTCGTTAAAATTGTGTTTTTGTTTTCTCTTTTTCTTAGATACAATGTAGATCTCATAAGGCTTGCTTCACACCTATATGCAGGTGGTGTGGCCTGCGTTTGCTCTACCTGCAGAAAATGCACGAAAAAGATCCCTGCACTTTTTAAAAAACCACAGTTGCTTTTGCACCATGCGATTTCCTGCACATGCAAAACGCACAGCGTGTTTAGATCCGTGGGAGTGCCATTTAGAATGCGTCGGTAAACAGAACAGTACGGGAAAGCTGTGATTCACGCACCCACACTATTGTGAACCTAGCCTTAAAATCCACAAGAATCTCTAAAAAAAAAAAAAAAAATCAACATTAATATTTCTGAGTAAAATAGTGTTCCAATTATTAATATATGGCTGAACTCGCATTCCATTTGCACGAAAATGCTGCAGGAACCTTTTTATTCCCGCACTGGAATTAGATCACATGAATGTTCACACACATGCGATCCGATTCCTGTCTGAATTTACAGTTTGCACTGCGATCTGCGAACCGATATGGGGGTGTTAATAACTTTGTATTGACACCCACGTCAGTTAGCAGAGTGCAGTGTTTACTGCCCGCGAGGGAGATGCGATGCGGGAACCCTGGAATCGCGCTGGTTCCCGCTTCACTATAGTGTGAACCGGGGCTAAAGCTTTTTTTGGCTGTACTTCTGGATCACAGGATTGCAGTTCATTCTGCACTCCTGTGACCCATTATTAGCTGTCAGCGGACGTCACTCAGCCAGTCCAGGCTGGGGGAAGATCCCGACTTTATAGTCAGGATTCACCCAGAAGACTGGACTTGCAGCCGGCTCAGCATTACACACACACACACACACACATATATATATATATTAGAGCTGCACAATTAATCGTTAAAAAATCGTGATCTCGATTCACCTCCCCTGACGATCTCTGCTGAGTTTGCCGATTCTTTCATATAAACAAGTGGAGAGATTATCTGCTCACTCAGCTGTCAGAAGAAAACATCCAGGCAGTCTGCCAAGTTTAGAACTTGAAACATTGTATCTAACTTCCTTCTTAGATCAAAGGGATAAACTTCTCTGTGTAAACAAATAATCTGGGCAATCTGCCAAGTTTTAAACAAGGTGTAAATGCAGGAAGTTTAACCACTTAAAGTCTAATGCCGCGTACACACGAGCGGACTTTACCTGGCGGATTTTTCGACGTACTTTCCGACGGACTTTCTGAATGAACGGACTTGCCTACACACAATCCACCAAAGTCCGTCAAATTCGTACGTGATGACGTACGACCGGACTAAAACAAGGAAGTTCATAGCCAGTAGCCAATAGCTGCCCTAGCGTGGCTTTTTAGTCCGTCGAACTAGCATACAGACGGCGGACTTTTCGACCGGACTCGATTTCAACGGATAAATTTTAAACAAGTTTCAAATCTAAGTCCGTCCAACTTTTGAGAAAACAAAGTCCGCTGGAGCCCACACACATCGAATTGTCCGACGAAATCCAGTCCGCCGGGCAAAGTCCGCCGTAAAGTCCGCTCGTGTGTACGCGGCATAAATCTTTTTCTGACACTTCTTTCTTAAGTTAAAATCAATATTTTTTGCTAAAAAATTACTTGGAACCCCCAAACATTAGAGATTTAGAGATAGAGATATATATATCTATATATATATATATCTATATATATATATATATATATATATATATATATATATATATATATATATATATATATATATATATATATATATATATATATACACACACACACACACACCACATCTCTCTCAACAGCAAGACATCCAAGTACATCATATAGGTCAACCGAAATAAACACAATAAAATGCATAATAGTACAAAACAAATACCAGAGGTAGAAATGATCTCAGTATGAATCGATAAAGGTTTCATGTAAAAAGAATGATCACATGAAGGTGTAGGTGTCATAAGCCGTGACGAGGATGGTTCAGAGGTCTAATGGTGAGTACTCGACAGATTGGTTACTCTAGTAAGAAGTCCAAGCATGATGAACATAGTGGGATGGTTAAATAGCCACCATATGTTATTGTTATTTTGAGTGCAATCCTTAATACAGAGTTTAAAAAGAAAAAAGAAAAGTATGGCAAGAAATGTATTAAACACAAAAAGGAACTTTCTGGTCTAAAAATAGGTAAAAAATTCAGCAAGATGCCATTTCGGGCTGTAAATGAGCACACACCTATTCATGGGACAGGCCTATTCTTTTGATGCAACTATGCAAACATCACAGAAAAAGAATCCACATGCTTTACAAATGACACATCCAGGTATTACACCTGTGTTAGGAGATACAAGAGGGAGGGGGGTTCAATTATGGAGCATGTCATAAGAAGTCTAGTTGCCTGTCTTTTTAAATCACTAACCTGGAACAAGCCTGCAGATTAAATCAGTCTTCAGAACTCATGATTTGAATACTCTGCTCAAATGAGTGACAATACAAGTTATGAAACCATTGGATTAGTATGACAGTCAGGCAACTAGCATTCTCATAAGAGATTGGCATTACTGGTTTCCATTTTATCCATGATTACATATACAGCTGTCCTGATAGCCAACTACTGAGCAGCACTGATACAGGAAGAGGAAAGGGGGGGGGGGGGTCAGTAGTATGAGCCAATCAGATGCAGGGTTGCAATCTTTTTTATCACTGGCTGTGCCTCCAAGTGGATCATCATAGATTTCTATGGGCCCTACACTCTGTATATGGCGCACTCCTGAACCCTACACTCTGTACATGGCGCACTCCTGAACCCTACACTCTGTGCATGGCGCACTCCTGAACCCTACACTCTGTGCATGGCGCACTCCTGAACCCTACACTCTGTGCATGGCGCACTCCTGAACCCTACACTCTGTGCATGGCGCACTCCTGAACCCTACACTCTGTGCATGGCGCACTCCTGAACCCTACACTCTGTGCGTGGCGCACTCCTGAACCCTACACTCTGTCCGTGGCGCACTCCTGAACCCTACACTCTGTCCGTGGCGCACTCCTGAACCCTACACTCTGTCCGTGGTGCACTCCTGAACCCAACACTCTGTACGTGGCGCACTCCTGAACCCAACACTCTGTACGTGGCGCACTCCTGAACCCTACACTCTGTACATGGCGCACTCCTGAACCCTACACTCTGTACATGGCGCACTCCTGAACCCTACACTCTGTACATGGCGCACTCCTGAACCCTACACTCTGTACATGGCGCACTCCTGAACCCTACACTCTGTACATGGCGCACTCCTGAACCCTACACTCTGTACGTGGCGCACTCCTGAACCCTACACTCTGTACGTGGCGCACTCCTGAACCCTACACTCTGTACGTGGCGCACTCCTGAACCCTACACTCTGTACGTGGCGCACTCCTGAACCCTACACTCTGTACGTGGTGCACTCCTAAACCCTACACTCTGTACGTGGCGCACTCCTGAACCCTACACTCTGTACGTGGCGCACTCCTGAACCCTACACTCTGTACATGGCGCACTCCTGAACCCTACACTCTGTACATGGCGCACTCCTGAACCCTACACTCTGTACATGGCGCACTCCTGAACCCTACACTCTGTACATGGCGCACTCCTGAACCCTACACTCTGTACATGGCGCACTCCTGAACCCTACACTCTGTACATGGCGCACTCCTGAACCCTACACTCTGTACATGGCGCACTCCTGAACCCTACACTCTGTACATGGCGCACTCCTGAACCCTACACTCTGTACATGGCGCACTCCTGAACCCTACACTCTGTACGTGGTGCACTCCTGAACCCTACACTCTGTACGTGGCGCACTCATACAACCGGTCCTTTAAAAGGTGCACTTTAGGAAGCCATTAAAAATTTACAGGTTACTTCTCTGAAGACTTATCAAAATTTTTAAGAATCATCCAGCCAGAATGAAAGGTGGAGTTAGGATATTTTTGATCCGGGTGGCTAGACCGGTAGGATGTGTGTACATTATTTATGAAAGTCCACTCATCCTTTAATAGCATCAAACACCAAGTATGAAGATGTATTTGCAATAACATATCTTTTTTTACTGACGCACAATGGGACATAGACAAAATGCCTTTGCTTTGCATTATAAATACTGTATACAGTATTAGAACACCATCACAAGGTCAGTCTTTCTTCTTGGATCCTCAAGGCTTAGGGGATGAGTAAAGCAAAAAAGATTAAAAAAAAAAAAAAAAAAAAAAAAATCAATTTATAGAATGCAATCTCATGGACCATTAGTTCAAGGCAATACCTTCGATTTACGTGAACAAGTGCTTAGCTTTTCTATATTAACTCATCATCTGGAATAAAGAACTCTTAAATCAGATAGAGCAGCACTGATTGCTGAAGATGTGCAGCACTCTTGGTGCAATTTAAATTGTTATCATAAAATGAATGCCAGCACAGCAACGCTTTTATCATCATCTCATTTTACAGAGCAATCTACAATGCAGTAAGTAGAACAACAGCACGTCAAAGTCTGTTTATGTCTATTCGGTTTTCTGCAAGAAAAAAAAAGAATACATTTTTTACTTTTAAGAAAACATCCTTTCTTTGAAATCTGGTCATACCACTGCATTGTAGTGAAGAGTATTTTTTATTGTGCAAGATTTTTGGGTGTAGAAACATTTTTAAGCCCATAGGAATTAATAGTAAAAGTGAACAGTCAATAAATTCTGAATGATCTCAGAAGCAACGCAAACTGATACCAAACTAAAGCCAAAAAACACAAGCCCAAAGCCTCTTCACACAGGCCATTAGAATCTGGAGGTGCAGGAGAGCATGGAGCAGAAAATGGAATTTGCACTGACAAGCAAACTATCAACAAAATGAAAGTAAAACATTATTCCCCACCAAAGCCCTGTACTCTGTACGCAGCATACTCCTGAAATATGTACGCTGTACATAGTGCATCCATGAACCCTGCACTCAGTACAGACCACACTCGTGAACCCTGCACATGGCACACTCCTGAACCCTACACTCTGTACGTGGCGCACTCCTGAACCCTACACTCTGTGCGTGGCGCACTCCTGAACCCTACACTCTGCGCGTGGCGCACTCCTGAACCCTACACTCTGCGCGTGGCGCACTCCTGAACCCTACACTCTGCGCGTGGCGCACTCCTGAACCCTACACTCTGCGCGTGGCGCACTCCTGAACCCTACACTCTGCGCGTGGCGCACTCCTGAACCCTACACTCTGCGCGTGGCGCACTCCTGAACCCTACACTCTGCGCGTGGCGCACTCCTGAACCCTACACTCTGCGCGTGGCGCACTCATGAACCCTACACTCTGCACGTGGCACACTCATACAATTGGTCCTTTAAAGGTGCACTTTAGGAAGCCATTAAAAATTTACAGGTTACTTCTCTGAAAACTTTTATCAAAAATTTTAAGCTGAAGTATACTCCCTGCAATCCAGGGATGTATTGTCCTGAAACTCCTCGCTGGCCACTGATATTTTCAGGTGGAGGGCTTCTGGGTTTCTAGCGCCGGCCGCTGTCATTGGCTGGGCTGAGATTATGTCACTGCCGTGCATGGGCAGGAGTTTCGTCAGTGTCGGCATTGTCGAATTTGTGCAGCTCACTGTATAGGGACAGTCAGACATGTAAGTAGCTTTAATGCAGAAGAGACAAAGCATGTCTCTTCTGCATTAAAAATCCTTCCTGTCCACCCATTTTCATTTCCTAGCATAAAGTTCCACTTTAATTTGTTGCCCTGAGTTATTGCCCATTGTACATTATCACTACATGGCTTTCTGGTATCTTTATGTATATTAATTCCCCTTAAGAACAATGTCGTTTTCAATCATAAATCATTAAACACTTATAAAAGGAAATGGAGTATGAAGCCGGAGATTCATTACAGCACTGCGCACTCCGATTCCCCAGCCAGACCGACTGCTTTCTGGAAACTGCTATCCCGGTTCCCAGCAGAAGACGAATCCTTTCCTCAGACAAATGTTGTATCTAACTAGCTGATCGATTTCCGCAATGTTATTTCTCAACTGTTATGTGCACTGTCACTATTTCAGAAGGAAAAATGAAAATAATGAAACTCGTGGGAAAAGTAGCTGTGTGTTTCATAGGCAGTGCTCTATAGCGGTGGTCCCCAGCCCATGGCTCAGTAACGCCTTGTGTTACTTTCTATGACATTTTTGGCCTTCAGCGCCATGCGTTTTTGTTCAGGACTGTCACAATTCATAGCTCCTTGTGGAATTGTTAATGCTTGCCCCACAGCAGATGCTCATTACCGGTCTGTATGAATATATAAAGTACTACGCATCTTCAGCACAAGCCCAGAGACTCTCAAAGGATTTTTTTTGCCTGCTATTTTTGTTGTCATCTGGCTGGTTAAAGTGGACCTAGCATCAAATATATATTTTTCATTTAAACAGCAAACATACTGAGGAATGTGTAACACTTTCATGTATGTATTACATCCCAAAAGATCATAGTACTCTCTTCTGATGATGCATTAATCTGATTATTTCTCCAGAATGAAGGTGCCATCTTTGTCCAGGCATCATCCAGAGTTAGGCCGGGTTCACACCAGTGCGCTGTGGTTTTGCTGCAGCATGATTGTTTCTGCATTCTACACTCAGTTCCTATTGACTTCAATAAACTGTGTTTTCTAAAAGCGTATCAAAGATACAGCATGCAGGACTTTGACTCGCTTTCGTGAAAACGCACAGTCTAACAAAAGTCAAAAGAAGCGCACCTAAAATTGCATGTAAACCGCTGATAAATCATGCTGCACTGAAACCGCAGCACACCAGTGTGAACGCGATCTTAGCGTCTAACCGGACAGAGATGCCTCCTCAGAAATGACACTCATGTAAATCCTGGAGTAACAGCTTCTTGGTTTACAAATGTCCCACAGCTATAGTCTATAGCAACCTTTCTCAATGTGTTTTTTACCCCAGAGGAACCCTTGAAATCACTTTCAGGTCTCAGAGAACCCCTGGTAAGATTAGCCCATCAGGGGATCATTGGAATAATGGCCTTTACATGGGCAAATGGGAAGAATGCCCCCCCTCTTACAGGGGTGGCCAGAATGACACACTTGCAGTCATGCTGCTGGCTCTGTCAAATGGCATTGGACACCAAAGTCCGATCGTTTAGAACACGATGACGTACGATGGGACTAGAAGAAGGAAGTTCAATAGCCAGTAGCCAATAGCTGCCCTTGCGTTGTTTTTGGTCTTTCGGACTATCATACAGACGAACGGTTTTCCAGATAGGGACTGACTCTGGTCGGAAAGATTTGAAACATGTTCTATATCTAGGTCCGTCAGAACTTTAGAAAGAAAAAGTCAGATGAAGCCCACACACGATCGGAATGTCCGAGGGAATGATTCCGTCGGACCTTTTCTGCCGGAAAGTCCAGGCATGTGTACACGGCATTAGCCACTCTTATTCCCCGTACACACAGTCGGATTTTCCGACGGAAAATGTTCGATGGGAGCTCGTTATCTGAAATTGCGACCGTGTCTAGGCTCCATCGGACATTTTCCATTGGAATTTCCGTCGCACAAAATTTGAGACCTGGATCTCAAATTTTCCGACAACAAAATCCGTTGTCGTAAATTCTGAGCGTGTGTGCACAATTCCAACGCACAAAGTTCCACGCATGCTCGGAATCAAGAAGAAGAGCAGCACTGGCTATTGAACTTCAGTTTTCTCGGCTCGTCGTACGTGTTGTACGTCACCGTGTTCTTAGCGATCGGTATTTCCGACAAGATTTGTGTGACAGTGTGTATGCAAGACAAGTTTGAGCCAACATCCGTTGGAAAAAAAAACATGGATTTTGTTGTCGGAATGTGCGATCGAGTGTACGCGGCCTTAGGCTTGATGTACACTACAGCTTCTAAACTTGAGTTTAGGAGCTTTTGGCGTTTTTTTTGCCAAAGCTCCTAAACAACTTCATAAAAGCCCATGTACACATAGGATTTTCGGATCGTTTAGGAGCTACTGCGTTTAGGGGAACTTCAACCTCCCTCTTCTGAACGCGGAAGAATCGCGTTCAAGATAGGAAAGTTTTGGACGCCAGTCGCAAATCTGAAATAGAATAGTGGCACAATTTTGTTGCGTTTTCCCACGACCATCGGTTAAAGTAGGCTATGTGTACATTAAAGCTTAGAGGAAGGCTTGGAGGAACCCTAGGGTTTCATGGAACTGTGGGTTGAGAATGGCTGGTCTCTATATAACCTTGTGAACTGCTACAGCCTGATCACTAGGGGAAAGGAGACTGAGGAAATGCATACTTTTGCTTGCAACAGACTGATGACATTATCTTGGCATAAGAAAATTCACTTGACTGGAGCTTAAAGACGGCTTTTAAAAGGGATTGTAAAGTTTTCTTTTTTATTTCAATAAAAATAACAAGCATGTCATACTTACTGCTCTTTGCAGTTGGTTTTGCACAGAGCAGCCTGGGTCCTCCTCTTCTCGGGTCCCTCCTCTCCGAGTGCCCCCACAGCACGCAGCTTACTATGAGTGCAGCTGAGCCGAGGCACAGCTCCATGTATCCAGACACGGAGCTGCGGTTCGGTCCCATCCCCTCTCTCTCCTCATTGGCCAACTGACTTTGATTTACAGCAACGGAAGCCAATGGCGCTGCTGCTGTGTCTTAGCCAATGAGCAGGGGAGTCCCGTGCGGCTGCGGCAGACGTGGACATTGCGGGATCGAGGGGGGTTCAGGTAAGCATTAGGGGGGCTTCTGCACACAGGTTTTTTTATCTTAATGCATAGAATGCATTAAGATAAAAAACCTTCTGCCTTTACAACCCCTTTAATGATAAAGGGTACAACTGTTTTGAAAAATTAAACTGTTGCTGTATATTGTGTCATGTCAAATACGAAGACCAGGCTGACATCTATCAGTGTCCCCTTTTGTTTGTTTTGAATGTATTTTTTTTACATGTTTTTTTGCTTTTTACAAGCATTTTGATTGTTTTCTAGGGAATCACAGTGCATGGAAAATTGATATACCTCGTTTTTCAAACCCCAGTGCAACAAACTGCAGAGATTTTATTTGTTTTAATAATTTCCAAACTGCAAAAATATGAACAGCCTCTTTGAATAACGCATGCTTTGTTTTGCTTTACAATACACATGGTAAATGCAAAGGTATGAATGGGGCCTTAGTCATTGCAGACTTACTAAACACATACTGGACTATGGACTGGTATTTACTTATGAACCAATTGGTAGCACAGTAAACTAGTGGTTAGCACCTCCGCTTTCTCTGAGGTTCTGTCCTGACCACAAGCTGCATTGTTTTGCATACATTTGCTCCAGAATATAAACTAGCTATAGTGTTACAGTTTGTATGACTGCAGCCGGGAAATTACTACAAGTTCCTCTAGGATAGGTATTGATACAAATAATTTAAAAACTAGCTTTGGAGTCTCCACTTTTAAAAGAAGATGCTATGTTTAGGTCTATACAGGTTCTCTTTGAACAATTATGAAAATCTGTTGCAGAACTGCTGTCATTTCTAAAGAAAAGCATTTGCAAACTGTTCTTACAGGTCAGTGCGCTGACTTATTGTTTTCAATGTGCCCCTGCAGAGACGGGTGCTGAAAAACACATCCAAACTGCATACTGTACAGACGCTTCTGGGTTTTTGCTTAAGCGTCATTTAAAACAATAATGCATCAGGCATTCTCAACCCATTGGCACTGGAGCAATGTTATTACATCATTTGGCATCAATTGTTTTAATAATACAAATTACATCTCATCTCCCTCTTACTTGATTAGAGCCCAAAAAAATTGTGCCACTCGACAGGAGTCGTCATCGTTCCTTCCCTAACTGCATTAAACATTGTAACTCTTCAATGCCGGAAACTTAAAGTGGAGCTCCATCCAAAAGGGGAAGTTCCGCTTTAACCACTTCAATACCAGGCACTTAACCCCCCTTCCTGCCCAGGCCAATTTTCAGCGCTGTTTAAATGACAATTGTGCAGTCATGCTACACTGTACCCAAACAGAATTTTTATCATTTTGTTCCCACAAATAGAGCTTTCTTTTGGTGGTATTTGATCACCTCTGCGGTTTTTTATTTTTTGCTAAACAAATAAAAAAGACCGAAAATTTTGAAATAAAAAAGTTTTGTTTTTGTTTCTGTTATAAAATGTTGTAAATAAGTTTTCTCCTTTACTGATGGGCACTGATAAGGCGGCACCGATGAGGTGGCACCAATGAGCGTGCACTGATATGCGGCACTTGTAGGTAGCACTGATATGCAGCACTGATGGGCATTCATGTGTGGAACTGATAGGCGACACTGCTGGGCACTGAAAGGCTGCAAAGATGGGTACTTAATGGGTGGCACTGATAGGCAGCACTGCTGGGCACTGATAGGCAGCACTGATGGGCATCCCTGGTGGCACTGACAGTGGTAGGCATTGTGAGTGGGCACTGATCGGAAGCTGCCTGGGCATTGATTGGCAGCTGCCTTGGCACTGTTTTGCATTTCCCTGGTGGTCTGGGGTGCATACCTGGTGGTCCAGTGTGGATGGCCATCCTGGTGGTCCTGGGCGGGATCCGAGGGGGGCCTGCGCTGATAAACAATCAGCACAGACCCCCCCCTCCCGTCAGGAGAGCAGCCGATCGGCTCTCCTCTACTCGCGTCCGTCGGAGGCTCTTTACCAAGAGTGTGTCAGACTAACACACCACACCGCCGATCGCCGCTATGCACTCTTCACCCCCAAAATGCAGGAAATGTGAATGATACCGTGCAAAGGAAGTGAATACTAACAACAAAACAAAAAACTAAAAGAACTGCTGCCCCTACTAATTACTACCACTAGGTGGAGTATGTGATTGGAAAGAAAATAAAGTAGATATGGCGCTGTTCTATATCTGTGTTTAAAATTAACTAAATTGGTTGGTGAATATACACATGAAGGTGCAACTAGCGTATTCACTACATAGCTTTACATGTGTCCTTTCACAAAGAGAAGGAAAATATAATAATCAAACAAATATAAATACAGTGCCAATTGGTTAAATAACCTCTGTGCAAATATACCAAGTGTTAGACCAATAAATCCTCCACAAAAAATGTGTTTCAAATATGAATATTCCCATTAGTACTTTAAAGTGCTTCTGTGCAAAAACTTTAAGCATTAAAAATTAAAAACATAATATGTGTGTAGTCCCAACTTTAAATATCCAAAAAATATCCAAAAAATATTAAAGTGCTTCTGTGCTGGTAAAAACAATAATTGTGTTGGTATTTTCACTTTGCAAAAGGTGATCACAGCATGCGTGCTTTATCCGTGCTCTTATTGTGGCTGCACTCACCAGAACTCCCCCTTCTCTTGGAGGGGGGCTGGATAATCCCCAATGTATTAATGGTTTCCACTCTCCTCTGCTACTTCTTCCAGCAATGTCTCCTTTGTATTTTGTACCTCATGGACCACCAACCAATTTATTTAGTTAATTTTAAAACACAGATATAGAACAGCGCCATATCTACTTTATTTTCTTTCCACTCTTCACCCCCAAATATGTCACATTTGGCATGTCATTTCTGGGGTGGAGGGGGCAGGTACCTAGTTTTGCCTAGGTGGCTCGAGCGGACAGTCTCCTCTCCCCCTCCCTCCTTGCAATCTTCTGGGACACGTCACAGGTCCCAGAAGTTTGCCCGACCAATGGAGAGACACTGCGCTACTTGCGCATGCGCAGTGCAGCCACAAGCTGTCACGGTTGGGTGCCCACACTTGCAATGCCGGCGCCGTGGAGAGGCGAGAGAGAGAGAGATGCGAGGGAGAGAAGCGACGGTTCGGCCGGCCGCATCGCTGGCCTGTAGGACAGGTGAGTGTGTGTTTATTAAAAGTCAGCAGCTACAAAAATTGTCCACGTTCACATTGGACCGTTTTGACTAGGGGTGCAACGGATCAAAAAAATCACGGTTCGGATCGTTCCTCGGATCAGAGTCACGGATCGGATCATTTTCGGATCAACAAAAAAAATATATATCCACATCTCCCCCACTGTAATACATCCACATGTCCCCCCACTGTAATACATCCACATGTCCCCCCACTGTAATACATCCACATGTCCCCCCCACTGTAATACATCCACATGTACCCCCCACTGTAATACAGCCACATGTACCCCCCACTGTAATACAGCCACATGTCCCCCCACTGTAATACATCCACATGTCCCCCCCACTGTAATACATCCACATGTCCCCCCCCCACTGTAATACAGCCACATGTCCCCCCACTGTAATACATCCACATGTCCCCCCACTGTAATACATCCACATGTCCCCCCCACTGTAATACATCCACATGTCCCCCCACTGTAATACATCCACATGTCCCCCCACTGTAATACATCCACATGTCCCCCCCACTGTAATACATCCACATGTCCCCCCCACTGTAATACATCCACATGTCCCCCCCACTGTAATACATCCACATGTCCCCCCCACTGTAATACATCCACATGTCCCCCCCACTGTAATACATCCACATGTCCCCCCCACTGTAATACAGCCACACGCCCCCCCCCCTCCACTGTAATACAGCCACACGCCCCCCCTCCACTGTAATAAAGCCACACGCCCCCCCTCCACTGTAATAAAGCCACACGCCCCCCCGCACTGTATACATTACAGTGCTGTTAGTCTGACCTGTCAAGAGAAGCCGGCGCCGCCAAGCCAGCCGCCGGACCCACGAGTTGAGGCATGCAGCTGAGCGCCGCCGGGTGTACCAAGATGGCCGCGGCTCCGGAGCTAGGCCGAAGCCGCGGCCTTTCCTAAAACCCGAGGCCGCGGAGCGCTCCGCGGATCGCGGGTGTGCCGATCCGAACAGCCTGGCCCGTTCGGATCACGGATCGGTGACGATCCGTTGCACCCCTAGTTTTGACATGTCAAATCGCCGGCTATTGCCGGCAATGACAGCGTCTGAATCAGTGCAACGCCGATAGATTCCCAAAAGCAGTTCCTGTACTACTTTTGGCAACTTCGGGGGGCGATTTGAATAGACATCTGTGCATGAACCCGCAGAGATGTCAAATCGCACCCCGAAATCTGACTACATTGCTAGCTTGAAATCATGCGAGTTCAGCTGAACAATTTCAATCCTGCCCTCAATGTGAACTTGGGCTCAATAAACACAAAAATGAGTGAAACTCCGCTTTAAAAGTCAGAATAAATTCTTCTCTATGTTGGTCAAATGCTTTATTAACCAGCTTTCTTTTTTCCTTTACCACCAATTCATCCAACTTCTCCAGCCTATGTGACACCTTCCTACTTCGGAATTAGACCCCTTTCACACCAAGGCGTTTTTGCAGCATTTTAGCGCTAAAAATAACGCTATTAAAACGCTCCCCATGCATCTCAATGGACCCTTTCACACTGAGGCGTTGCGCTAGCGGGGCGTTGAGAAAAGTCCTGCAAGCAGCATCTTTGGAGCAGCTTTTGGGCGTTGAAAAAAGCGCTTCAAAAACGCCCCTCTCCATTGAAATGAATTGAAAACGCTGTAAAAACGCCTGAATAGCGCCTATAATCCGCCCTGAGCTGTAGAAAATTCACATGATCTCACAAAAAGGTAAACATGCAAGCAGAAAAGAGAGCATCTACAACAACAGGACTGAACTTGTGGGAAGGGCAGAATGATTAAACAGACCATCAAAGTGCCAAAAAAAAGAATTAATCCCAGAAAAATGAAGATTTGAAGTAAAACAAGACACTGCTTGTTTTACATGATCTTACAAAGGATAAACATGCAAGCAGAAAGATAGCATCAATAACACATGCTTCAATAACGCTTGAAAAACGCTGTTAAAATGCCTGCAGCGTTGCGTCAATTTTACCGCTGACGCCCCTAAAACGCTGTAAAAACGTGGTAATAACGCTAAGGCGTTTTAGGGTGTTTTTGAAGCGCCTTGGTGTGAAAGGGGTCTTAGGAACTTCGTTAAATTGAAACTTAGGAACTCAAAAATTTTAATTTTCAATCCCCAAAAAATGTGCCAACAATGACATTGTGTGTTGTACATGTCATGAGACATATTGTCACCACCAAGTCAGTTTATTTAAAATTTGTAGAAGATATAGAGAGGTATTTGCAGCTGAAAACATAAAGCAGCTTACAGGGCAGGCCTATCACGTCCGCCAAAACAGATCCGCCCCGCTCCGCCCCATAAACCGATAACACTTTCATTTCAGCTTTTGGTGGACGTTGGCAAGTAAAACCTCTAAAAGGTTCTATTTACACCGAGACATGTGCTGACCTGCATTGGCATGATGTGCCACGTTTTAACAGAGACTTTTCTGGTCATTTCCTGAAAGCTGGAACGTGTGTTGGCCTTCTGTTTCTCCTGTGTTGATGGAAGGTGGGTTTTTTCCCACCATTAATTTAGAACAATGCACAAGTGTGAACTGTTCCAATTTATAATCCTTCATTTTAAAGTATAACTAACAGGCAAAACGTTTAAAGTAATCGTAAACCCTTGTTTTTTTTTTTTTTAAATAACAAACATATCGTACTTACCTCCACTGTGCAGTTCGTTTTGCACAGTGTGGCCCCAATCCTTGTCTTCTTTCTGGGGTCCCCCAATGGTGCTCGCAGCTCCTCCTGGCATCGTTAAACCCCCTAGGAGAAGCGCTCTCCCTGGGGGGTTACCGTGCGGACGCGCTCCCATGTCCAGCATTTGCATGCATAGACACAGAATGCCAGACTTGGCCCCTCCTGCCGCATCATTGGATTTAATTGTCAGCAGCGGGAGCCAATGGCTGTGCTGCTATTAATCTATCCAATCAGGAGCACAGAACCCCGGGCAGAGAGGTAGAGCGCGTCACCAAAGAGGGAACGAACGGGCTCAGGTGAGTAAAAAGGGGGGGGGGGCATTCACTGTCAGAAGTTTTTTCACCTTAATGCATAGGATACATTAAGGGGAAAAAACAGGAGGGTTTACAACCCCTTTAGGTTTTGGATAGAGTGGAGGGGGATTAGAACACTTGTCAGTTTTGTGTCTGTGCCCCCTGTTAAGGAGATTCACTCTCTATTTGTCCCGTTTACCTTTATCACTGAAAGTTAAAATAAGAAGAACCCGTTTTGGGTTGTCCCCAGAAAACTAATAGAGGGGAATCTAACAATGGGGACATTAGTGCTTGATCTCAGGATGCCCAAGGAATTCCCTTATTTTGCAGAGATTTCCTCTTGCTTCCTGTTTGGCTATGGGACAGGAAGTGAAGGGAAATCTCCGCAATCAAACAGATTGCGAAAAAAAAATCCCTCCCTTACTCTTGCCAAAATGAAAAACGTTTTGTCTAAAGTTTTACTTAAACAGGTAATTGCATTGTCATGATATGGAAAAAAAACTATTTAATCTCATCTGATGTGACGGTTTCCAATATATTATGGTGAGTCTATAGTGGTCAGACCTTTGTATCTGAATTCCCAGTTCTGCACAGCATCCTCGTGGAGAGTGGGGCTTTTCTTGTTGGGTATTTAATGTACAAAGGATGAACAACAAATGTGGAATGTAGCACAGATGTACAGAACTATATGATGGACTATGCCAACCATCTCTGTAGTCTCACACCAAGCAATAGAACTTTACTATGTCTGTTCCTACTAAGATTCTATAGGCCTCTCACACAGTCACAGAAGAGCCCGCCACTACTTCTTATCCAGGTCATAAATCCTCACTTCTGAGCGGAGTTCCTCCACAAAAGTCAGACATGTGTCCTTCAGCCTTTTTTTATTCCCTGGTGACAACTAGTCATGGGCTCACAAGTCTTACAGAGGTCCCATCTTTCACTAGCACAAGTTGTTGTATTGGATCAGCAAAATGGAATGATACATGGGAAACAAAAATGTGAACTTGACGTATATCCATACATCAATTCAGCAGAGCAGGCTACAGTGACTACACTCAGTCATCCAACTTAGAATCTGCTCGGTGCTTTGCATTTGGCATTGCATCTCATAATGTACCTAGGTGTCCGTTTATGAAGTAGTGAAATCTATTCACTGCCTCATTCTCCGGCATTCACAGAGGAGATCTTTCTACTCTGTGTGCCAGTTTATGAAGCTTTGTAGATCGCTTCACCTTCGGAAGAGTGAAGTGATCTACAAACGCTTCCAACAGTGGAATACCAGAAATTCACCGAAACACAGAGATGTCAGTTTATTAAGCAGTGATAAATTATCATCACCGCTCAGTACACGGACAGACGGCGTGGTTAATGTTAAAAAAATAACAAGTCCCTATATCTATCTATCTATCTATCTATTTATATTTATTAGGGCTGGGAGATTTTCTTAAAAAAAAAAAAGTTGAGAGGTCAAATCGATTCAAAATTTAAGCAAATTGATTTTTTTAGATTTTTTTTTTTTTTTCAGCTCGCTGATCCCGCTGATCGCAGCGCCGGTCCTGAGGCGCTGCGGGCATGAGTTTTTAGGCGAGGCCGCGGCGTCCGGCCAAAGCCGCGGACTAGGCCGAAGCCGCTGCTTCGCCTAAAAACTCATGCCCGCAGCGCCTCAGGACCAGCGCGGTGAAAAAAAAAAAAAAAAAAAGTCTAAAAAAATCGATTTGCTTAAATTTTGAATCAATTTGACCTCTCAACTCGATTCAAGATTTAAATAGATTTTTTCCCCAGCCCTAATAAATATAGGGCCCAAGACTCAGAAGAATAATAAATGATCACAAAGCTTAATATTCATGGCAAAAAAATAAATAAAATGCATACCATTTTTATTTTAAAGGTTCCAAAATACATATTTCACCAGTCCTCAGGAAGGATGTACTGGAAATGGAGCGAGTACAAAGAAGGGCAACAAAGCTAATAAAGGGTCTGGAGGATATTAGTTATGAAGAAAGGTTGCGATCATTGAGCTCATTCTCTCTGGAGAAGAGACGCTTGAGAGGGTATATGATATAAATTTTCAAATACAGTACTGGTGACCCCACAATAGAAATAAAACTTTGACGTCTTTTTTTTCCCACAAATAGAACTTTCTTTTGGTGGTATTTGATCACCTCTGCTGTTTTTATTTTTTGCGCTCTAAACAAAAGAAGAGTGACAGTTTTGAAAAAAAAATGCATTATTTTTACTTTTTGCTATAATATTTATTCCCCAAAAATATATTAAAAAAAACAATTTTTTCCTCAGTTTAGGCCGATATGTATTCTTCTACATATTTTTGGTAAAAAAAAAAAAAAAAAACGCAATAAGCGTATATTAATTGGTTTGCGCTAAAGTTATAGCGTTGAGAATAGGGGATAGTTTTATGGCATTTTTAATTTTTTTTTTTTATTAGTAATGGCGGTGATCTGCGATTTTTAATCGGGACTGCGACATTATGGCAGACACATTGGACATTTTTAACACTATTTTGGGACCATTGTCATTTATACAGCGATCAGTGCTTGATTACTGTGTAAATTACACTGGCAATGAAGGGGTTAACCACTAGGGGCGATCAAAGGGTTAAGTTTGTCCTAGGGAGCGATTCTAATGGCCCGTACACACGGTTGGATTTTCAGACAGAAAATGTGTGATAGGACCTTTTTGTTGGAAATTCCGATCGTGTGTAGGCTCCATCGGACTTTTTCCATCGGATTTTCCGACACACAAAGTTTGAGAGCAGGCTATAAAATTTTCCGACAACAAAATCCGTTGTCGGAATTTCCGATCGTGTGTACACAAATCAGACGCACAAAGTGCCACGCATGCTCAGAATAAATAAAGAGATGAAAGCTATTGGCTACTGCCCCGTTTATAGTCCCAACGTACGTGTTTTACGTCACCGCGTTCAGAATGATCGGATTTTCCGACAACTTTGTGTGACCGTGTGTATGCAAGACAAGTTTGAGCCGACATCTGTCGGAAAAAATCCTAGGATTTTGTTGTCGGAATGTCCGAACAATGTCCGACCGTGTGTACGGGGCATAACTGTGGGGGGGATGGGCTTCAAGTCACATGACAGCAATCACTGCTCTCGATGACAGCGAGCAGTGATCTCTGTCATGACACAAGCCAGAACGGGGAAATGCCTTGTTTACATAGGCACTTCCCCATTCTGAGGCTCTGTGACACGGTCACGCGCGATTGCTATCCCCGGCTCCTTAAAGGGGGCGTGCAGGTACGCCCATTTGCCCACCGCTGCCATTGTGCCGACGTATTTCGGCGTGCGGCGGTCGGCAACTGGTTAATAAGACACGTGGCCACTCATTAAAATTAGAAGAAAAGAGGTTTAACCTTATACTACGTAGAGGGTTCTTTACTGTAAGAGCGGCAAGGATGTGGAATTCCCTTCCACAGGCGGTGGTCTCAGCGAGGGGGCATCGATAGTTTCAAAAAGCTATTAGATAAGCACCTAAACCAGTGGTCATCAACCCTGTCCTCAGGGCCCACTAACAGGCCAGGTTTTATGTATTACATTGGGGAGACGCAGACTAGAATACTGCAATCACTGAGCAGCAAACCTGGCCTGTTAGTGGGCCCTGAAGACAGGGTTGATGACCACTGACCTAAACGACCGCAACATACAGGGATATACAATGTAATACTGACATATAATCACACACATAGGTTGGACTTGATGGACTTGTGTCTTTTTTCAACCTCACCTACTATGTAATATTCATTCCTGACAATGCTGGTAAACTAGGACAATATTGTCTAACAAATATAACATTATGGACTGTGGCTTTAAGTAATCAATTACAGCTGGTTAACTGGCAGCAGCTGCCATCACAGGATGTACAGTATAAGTGCCATAAATACTCGCCCTCCAGTCTACAACACAAACCCAGGATCTATTTCAGAGAGCGCAATCCAAGGAGAACCACGTGCCTCCAACGATCCAAATTACTGAAACCTAATTTGGAAACACAAATTCTCAATTTATCATGCTCACGAGTCAACAAAAAGCCACGGCTAACCAAATCCTGCCCGTCTTCTCTGAGTCATGCTGTGTGCCCGAGTACATTCAGTTTTTCCATCTAAAATCTAGCAGCAGATACTAAAAACTTGGCGATATATACAAAGTCTAAGATCTAGGGGTCCCTCCCTCCTGGTCACTTCTTGTAGCCAAGAATTAAAGTATTGTTAACTAAATCAATATTTACTTCTGATGAAATTCTTCAAGAAAGTGCAGGGCTGTGAGCCTGGCTGGTATCTGAAATCCGTATGACATCAATTACTCATACAAAATGGAGACCATCTGCACACAGACAATGATTCCCTGTTGCATAAATATGAATGAGATGGGTAAAAGATGGCTTCAGCTCCTGTTCACCTGCAGAGAACTCGCCCTTTTTAGGGCTTACATTTCACCGCTTTTAGGGCTTACAGTTAGGCCACTTTTACGGGGGCGCCACCGTTCTGTGGGATCCGCTTGCTCAGCGGGGGGATCGATCCGCTGATCCCTGCAGAGGAGGCGGATGAGAGGTCCGTCTCCCCTCACTGTGCATAGACGGACCTGTCAGAGTCACGCTCTCCTCTATGGGAAGAGCAGATAAAAATCGACCGCCTGTCCATCTTCATCCGGTCCCACCCAATCTGGTGTGTCCTGTCTGTCTGTCTGTCTTGGCAGTCTTAGCACAAAAGAGTCTTTATTTCTTCTTATTTGTCGCTTTCATCACAATATGGACATTCTGTAGTTTATGCGCTGCACCATTTATTATTACATTGTTACTGGGGCCTTATGCAGCGAACACGCGGGCGGACTTTTCGACCGGACTGGTCCAACGGTCTATCCGACGGACTTCCAACGGACTTTCCCAACGAACAGACTTGCCTACACACGATCACACCAAAGTCCGGCGGATTCGTACGTGATGACGTACAACCGGACTAAAATAAGGAAGTTGATAGCCAGTAGCCATTAGCTGTCCTAGCGTCGGTTTTTGTCCGTCGGACTAGCATACAGACGAGCGGACTTTTCAACCGGACTCGAGTCCGTCGGAAAGATTTGAAACATGTTCCAAATCTAAAGTCCGTCAGATTTTCGACTGAATAAGTCTGCTGCAGGTCCAATGAAGACCACACACGGTCGAATTGTCCGTCGGACCAGTCCGGTCGAAAAGTCTGCTTGTGTGTACGCGGCATTAGAAATTCCCAGGTGTTCAACCTGCGTATTTTTAATTATTTTTATGTAGTTTTATAAAGGTTTGCGCTACATGTTATACTTACCTGCTCTGTGCAAGGGTTTTGCACAGAGCAGCCATGATCTTCCTCTTCTGGGGTGCCACGGCGGCGCTCCAGGCCCCTCCTCTTCATCGGGTGATCCATGGTGGCACTCGTGCGGGTGCACTCCCGAGTTCGGCTGCTGCGTCCATTGATACAGTCAGCAGGACTCGGCCCCACCCCACTGCTCTTGTGTCACTGGATTTGATGGACAGCAGCGGAAGCCAATGGCTCCCGCTGCTATCAATCTATCCAACGAGTACAGAGACAGCGGCTGGAGCTGGGAGAACTTGCCTTCTGTAAACAAGGGATTTTACGATTTGCTTAGCTGTATTGTAATAATTATTTAACCGCTTCAGTCCCGGGAAGATTTTACCCCCTTCCTGACCAGAGCGTTTTTTGCGATTCGGCACTGCGTCGCTTTAACTGACAATTGCGCGGTCATGCCACGTGGCTCCCAAACAAAATTGACGTTCTTTTTTTCCCACAAATAGAGCTTTCTTTTGGTGGTATTTGATCGCCTCTGCGATTTTTATTTTTTGCGCTATAAACAAAATAAGAGCGACAATTTTGAAAAAAACGCATTATTTTTTACATTTTGCTATAATAATTATCCCCCAAAAATATATAAAAAAACATTTTTTTTCCTCAGTTTAGGCCGATCGTATTCTTCTACATATTTTTGGCAAAAAAAAAATTTGCGATAAGCATTTATTGATTGGTTTGCGCAAAAGTTATAGCGTTTACTAAATAGGGGATAGTTTTATGGCATTTTTATTAATAATTTTTTTTTACTAGTAATGGCGGCGATCAGCGATTTTTATTGTGACTGCGACATTATGGCAGGCATGTCGGACATTTTTGACACATTTTTGGGACCATTGTCATTTATACAGCGATCAGTGTGATTAAAAAAGCACTGATTACTGTGTAAATTACACTGGCAGTGAAGGGGTTAACCACTAGGGGGCGGGGAGGGGTTAAGTCAGTACTAGGGAGTGATTACTAACTGTAGGGGGAGGGGCTGTGTGTGCGACGTCACTGATCTCTGCTCCGATGACAGGGAGCAGAGATCGAGTGACACTTGTCACTAGGCAGAAGGGGGAGATTCCCGACTCCCGAAGCTCCCGGCCGGCGCGTGCGCGCTGGCGGCGGCGCGCACGCAACGGCACGGCGGGTGATTCAAATGGACGTACCTGTAAGTCTATTTGCCCATTTGCTCTTTTTCAGCGGTCATAAGGAGTTTTATATACCTTGACAGGCTTTTTTTTCAGTAATTACAACTGAGTCATGCAAAAGGCCTTCAGGAGAAGATAACATCTATAAGATTCCCGTAACAAATGATGTGGTGTTGTCTGATTGTGCAAAGGGCAATATTTCCTCCATATGCAACATATGAATTCATAATTATCTTCGGAAATACACACTTAAACGCAGGGAGCAAGGGTCTTAAGACCAGTTCCTGGTCATGTGACCAAAAGCAGTGACCATTGTGCACTGGGGAGTTGCAATCTTCAATAAGAGTGACTGGAGGTTCTACTGATGTCGGAACCTACAATGCAGAGCTGTTGCATGCTATGGAACCTAATGGCCTCCAAGTTGCTCAGTTGACCAAAACGTTAACTTTAGGCGAGTTTTAAAAGCTTTAAAGCGTAACTCCACTTTTGTTGAGAAAAAAAAAACAAAAAACATTCTCCTCTGGGTGATCTATGTACCTTGCAAGGATTTTAACAACATTTGTTGCAGATTCCTACCTTTTGTTATTCTGAAGAAATCCCTGTAGGTTTCTTTGTGCCCATGTGGGAAAGTGGATCTAATGGGAGTGGTTTCATAATTATCAATCAGCTGTGAACCTGCAGAGCACTAATGAGGAAAGCTGCTGGGCCTGCATCCCTTTAGACGTGTTCCTATTGGGAGTATCTCACTAAAATAGTGATTTTTGTTGCAGGGGATGCCTGAAATCTGACTTGTATCTTAGTGCAGATTTCTGGGAAAATCAGTGAGCCAATCACACAAGCAGAAAATTATGTTTCTGGGGGACATTTTGTATTCAGGATATTACAGCAGCTGCAGATTGAAAAGGAAAGGTCATTTTTAACCACTTGCTTACCGGGCACTTAAACCCCCCTCCTATCCAGACCAATTTTCAGCTTTCAGCGCTGACGCACTTTGAATGACAATTGCGCGGTCATACAACACTGTACCCAAATGAAATTCTTATCATTTTTTCACCACAAATAGAGCTTTCTTTTGGTGGTATTTGATCACCTCTGCAGTTTTTACTTTTTGTTAAAAAAATGTAAAAAACTGAATTAAAAAAAAAAAAAAAAAAAAATTAATTTTTTTATATTTTGTTATAAAAAAAATTTAAAACGGGTCATTTTTCTCCTTCATTGATGTATGCTGATGAGGCAGCAGTGATGGGCACTGATAGGCGGCAGTGATGGGCACTGATGGGCAGCACTGCCAGGTGGCACTGATTGGCACTACAGGTGGGCATTGATAGGTGGCACTTGTGGGCATTGATAGGTGGCACTTGGCACTGTTAGGTGGCACTGTGGGCACTGCTGAGGCAGATGTACCTCTTCCACTTGGGGACCGATGTCCCTTACATCCGAGCTGTCAGCGTGAGTAAAAAAAAAAACGATTACCGATCTTTTGTTTACATCATGTGATCAGCTGTCATTGGCTGACAGCTGATCACATGGTAAGAGGCCGGGTCCGGCCCCTTACTCTGATCGGTGATCAGCCGAGTCTCAGTGACTCGGTGATCACAGCGCGCCCTGCAGGGCGCACACAGGGCGCGTGCACAGGGGTGGCCGTCATATGACTGCCTCCCAGGAATTAAGGTCTGCGCTGTGGCCGTCTTTCGGCCATAGCGCGGATGGCAGGTGGTTAATAACATTCAATTACAATATGACTTGCCACAATTGTATACGCTATATTGTTTTTTCTTTACTTGCTATTTTTTTTCCCCCCCATGAAAGTGGAGTTACTCTTTAACTATTCTACATCAGTACTGTAAAGAAATAACTGAACTACAGTATGCATCTGGAAAGGCAGAAAGTAACTGCATTTTAGCTGTTCGCGCCTCACATTTTCACGTTATCCTCTTCATATTTTATGTTACAAATTACATTCACTTCCTTGTCTGGGATTTTGAATGGAAGATTTTTTTTTTACAGCCCTTCTCTCTGTTCTTACTGCCAAGTGGTATAGTATAAAAATGCAGTCTCAATTACACACAGTAATAACATGGACAATTAAACTGGGTAATTGAAAGCAATATAACATTTAGGAGGGCCTAATCTTAGATTAAAATAAATAAATAAAACCTCTAAAACGAATTTCTTAAAACCAGCAAATCAAAGATTATTAAATTTGAATTCCAAGTATAGATATTTTTGCATAGCTATTAATCCAACTTTCGGAAAATGGAAATTGCATGCCAATTGTTTTCTGAATGGCGTCCATGCCAAGTGAGCAACCTCCTGTGTTCACTAAGCAGTGAGGCATCTACTAAAGTGATTTCCAGCTTCCACGGGGATAGCCTAGGTATAGAACATGCATACTTCTTCCAAGCCGGGCCAATGTAATTATGCAAAAATATCCATTCCGGGAACACAGCTTTAAAAGAGAAGTATGGAGATTGATTTAAAAAAAAAAACAACTTACTTACCTAGGTGGATGCTGCATCTGTCCCCCGCCAGGTCTAGACTGAGAACAGAGCGATCAAACACCACAGATCGTTCAGTTCTCAGGGCTGCCTGAGCAGAGAGCTGTCAGTCACTGCTGTCTGCTCTGCCCCTCTTCCCCCCCCCCCCCCCTCCACACACACACTCAATAGAGTGCTGGGCTGCGGAGGGGGTGGGGGCGGCTGGCTCAGGTTCTCAGCGGCTTGCTGAGCCGGGTGTCGGTCCAGGCATGTGGGCGGGTCCCGACCATATGGTTGCGATCTTTCCTGAGCCTGGACCGGCTCTGTGTCATCACCTGAAAACAGGTCACAGGAGTGCAGAACGAACTGCACTCCTGTGACTCGCATAAGAAACAGGAAGGTGGGACTTTAAAATGAGGCTGATTTGTGGGGGTGAGATAATTAGAAAATATATTTAATTGGCATATTGAGTCTGACAATACATAAACAATGATGCACATAGTAGAAAGGTTTAATATGTATACACACACACACACACACACACATGGTGTTGACCTCATGAATACATTACATATACATATCAAAGGGACAGCATATAAAATTGAAAAGAGATTTAAATATGGATAAAATTAATTATTGCAAATTCATATGTGTACATGTCATCTAAATGGCACTATGCAGTGTAATCAATGGTAAAAAAAAACACAGTATAATCATTTGGTTGTACATATTGAGTCTAAGTAGGTTCCTATCAGTAGGCATGAGAATGCAAGGCCGACGCGTTTCGTCGATAATACCACTCTTCAGGGGCAGATGCATGCAACTCTATAAAAAGACAACAAAACATGAGTAGACCAGTATGATCAAACGTTAAACCCCTCAACGGGGAGGATGTGTACAAGAGAAAAGGGAGAGAGTTAATCATCCCTCTGAGTACTTACATCATGATAAGTCTGGAAAATGGGGGGGGGGGGGATGAAGAATCAGAGGCTGTCCCAATTGTCTGTACCGGGAGCTGTGGAAGGAGCCCGCAGGAGAAGTACAGCCAAACGAGCTCAGGCCTTTAACCAATAATAACAGAAATCTTATGAAGTAAAGACTGAAATGGTGATTATTATAGCATGTATTGCCAAGAAACCGCAGTATTTGGTAACAAACAAAATGAGTAAATCATATACCAATACAATCTGTACGATACGATTTACTAGCAGTAAAATAAGCCAGCTTATTATATAGGAATTATAAGTGAAACACTATTTTAGCTACAGAGCTCCGACAGACCTTCACCTGCAGGTCACAACCTGAACTTTCTGCAATTCCAGAAAACTCCTGCAAAGTAATAGATGCAGATAGGCTTCTGTTCTATGGACTCCGATCACTTGGGACACATGTGGGTTAAGCAGTGTTATAAGGCACCCTATCCTGCGAGTTCTTATGTTGTCCTAGCTGGCTGATGAATGAACAACTGCAGCTGATAAGCAGATTTACACAGACTTATCATGGAAAAACCCCTATTGTATAAACTAGCACAACATGATATCCACTGAGAAACCACCCGCTTTATTTCTATACCAACACATACAATTGTGTTTTTTTGTCATGTTATTTGTAACATAAATTCGTTTACACTTTATTTATATGAAGCTATAATTTTACAGATAAACCGGCCCGAAGGTACACTCGTGATACTAGGTTTGTAGAGCATCCCGAGTTGTCCAAAGAAAACACACAGCAGTAGTTGCCGTCTTCGAAAGGTCTCTTTTCAATAGAAATTCTATATGGAAGAAAAACTCCACTTTGAGCGTTCTTTATTCTCTTGCAATTTCAGGAATACTCCATGGCAGGGCAAGACTCAGCACTTTGCGTTGCACATGAAAAGCACAAAGTAAAAATTAATTAACCATTTGCCAACTGGGCTCTTAAACCCTCTTCCTGCCCAGGACACAATTTTCAGCTTTCAGTGCTGTCACATTTTGAACGACAATTGCGCAGGGTTTTTCACTTTTTGCTAAACTGGTGTGCAGTACTATTTGATGAGCATAGCACAGTGATGATGTGCTGAGCTCAGTGGATCAGAGCATACTGTGCCCACACACAACCGGGCACATAGGAGGCAATGTATTGTGCCTGGTCCTGCACTGGAATAGCCACCCAACGCAGTCCCGCCACATCTGCTGTAAATCGGCCCTCACATGGAGAACCCCCAATGCTGCAAGGCGAACAACTAAACCACCAAAAAATAAATATGTAAGCCCCTTCAAATTTAATTGGATTCATTGACCACCAACCCCCCCCCCCTCAGAGTACCATTCTCTCTGAAGTTTTTAGGTGTGGAAGGGGTCTCCGCATCCTAACTTACAACATAGGACTGTTAAGCAGGCCATACACCTTCGAATTTCGAACAAATTTTCTTTTCAAAATCAGAAAGTTTTTTTTTTTTGTGATCCGATGATGGCACCATTGATTTTCGAACTTCGGCCGACCAAGCCTTCAATTTCACCTCATGTCAGGGGCGGACTGATAACTCATGGGGCCCCCGGGCAATAGGAGATTATGGGGCCCCCAGGCAATCAGAGATTATGGGGCCACACAGTATACACACACACACACAGTATACAATCACACAGTATACACATACATGTACACACAGTATACACAGACAGATGTAAAAAAAACACAGATTTATACATACTGTCCCTGGTTTTACTGAGGCTGGCAACCCTGATGGGGCCCCCTGGTGGCCCAGGGCCCTCGGGCAGTGCCCGAGTGGCTCAATGGTCAGTCCGCCCCTGCCTCATGTTGCTACAGAAAATAATTTTCGTGGGCGGGAAACTTCTTTTCTCTCCGTAAATTTTCTTTTCTTATTACATTTCTCGCACGATTCTCCCATCATTGATTAGAAAATCGTTCGTTTTTCAAAACATTTCCAACATGTCCGATTCCTCAAATTTGATTGGCGCACGAAAATCGGCCGTTGTTGCAGCCCACTAATGGTGCGAAATTCGTACGAAAATTCTTTGATACGATTTTCGAAAGAAAATTCTTTCGAAAATCAAACAGTGTATGGCCGGCATTAGTCCTGCACTGTATGTGATGACCTCAGAGTGACCAACGGAGTGACAGTTGAAACAGCTGTGTAGCTGGGAGGGAGCCCATGGGAGCAGGAAATAGGGTACCTATAGTTGCTTTTATGGGCCACCACCCCCCCTCCCCTCCAAACCAGTATTTAACCCTTGCAGAAAGCCCCACTGCAAGGATTTTTTTTTTTTGGGGAGTTCAGCATTAGATTCTTAGCATCAGATACATTTGCTTGTGTTAGGTGCAAACATGCTAAAAGTAATGTGTAGGTGTAACACTTCCAGGTATTTATTATCTCTCACATGCCTCACAGTCCCCCCTCCGAACATCATTTGTCTTTCCAGAAGGATAAACCCATCTTTGTTCAGGGTCAGCACCTCTTTTCTGGAGATGTCGGCCCAGAGAGGACACAATTATGTACTGTAAAATCCTGGTATCTGTGCAGTTCACAAATGACTTACCCACATCAACCGTAGCTATATGTTTTTTTTTTTTGTTTTTTTTGCAGTGACTTGCAGCAACGTTGCAGTCTGATACCAGAGGAGAGAGGGACATAGGAAATGCTTCTACCTGCTTGCAGCAGACTGATGACTTCATTCTAGGCTGACCACCATACACTACACAATCTGATTGGCCATCTCCTAAAGACCTACCATCCCATCTGATTCAATAGATTCAAGACTAAATTGAACAGATTACTTATATCACATAGTTTGGGATGAAAATTGTCTGCTGAACAGCGACTTCATCCTATCAGATGCATTCACTGTCTAGGTGTTCAGGCCACTGGCAGGAGAGAGTTTCCATTCTACATTATTCAATACAAATAGGGGAATACTGCATTCCTGCAACTGAATGACAGAAAACCTATATGTGTATGGCTAGCTTTAATGTGGATTAATTTAATTTTAAATTAATTTTAACTGGAAAACCAACAGCAATAAAAATCTGACAGAGGTTGCAACCCTTCCTCACTCTCCTTATTTCCTCTCTGGATGATACTGGTACCATAAGAACAAGTAGTAAGGGGTAATCTCTCCAACAGGGAAGGGTTTTGTTTGGAGTCACTCTTAAAATAAAAAAAATCTGGAAAAGCAGCCAATAATAGTTGTATCTGGATCCCTCTCACTGGTCATGGACTGGTGAACAGGAGCATGGCAAAGTCTACATGATATGACAAATGGAAGCTGGTCTGCAGGTCACAAGTACTTTAGAAGTACACATACATAAATCTAGAAATTCTGATGTCATCAGATAAATGTGAATTTATCTCCCGCTCTCCATTTAGCATTGAGAGATAGTCCTGATGAGAATAGTAGACATTGAAGATGGAAAAAACGAGCTGTGGCTGGGCAGTTCTATGTCAGAAACGTCATGCATACCAGCTGTGCGCTTTCCACCACAGACCCACTAACCTTGTGGTAAAAATACCGAAGATCTCCAGAGAGTAAATTATCAATGGCCTTTGGTTTCTAGTCAACCTGAATGTATCTATGCAATGTGTGTCTAGGCATTCATATTTCTGTCCAGCTATCATGGGAATGTACTAAATTTGGTAGTCAATGTTCTGCTTGTGCAATGTAAAATGCAAACATTAAATGAATTAAAGAATTCCAGGAAAGCAGCGAGGCTCCGTTCAGATATATGCAATCGTGTTTGCTCGGGCACATCACAGGTAGGGCAGCCCATTCATTTTACCCATAGGAAACGCAGGGAAAGAAGTCCCAGACGCTCATTTTTTATTTAAATCTCACTGCACCGAGCCACATGGCGTTACATGCGATACAGGAGGTGTGTTACTAGCCAGATCACTAGGTGAAAACACAGGCAAGAAAGCCTAAAAAAAATAAACAAATGTTTAATATTTAAACATTTAATTTAATAAACAAACATCTAATGATTGGTAATCTGCAATATATTACATTTTTGGTTTAGGTTTAAAGGAGTTGTAAAGTCTCTATGCATTAAGGTGAAAAACCTGTGCTGCAGCAGCCCCCCCTTTTACTTACTTGAACCCGATCAATCCAGAGACGGGGAGGAGCACAGCAGCTCCAGCTGCTGTCTCGGGTCCTCATTGGATAGATTGACCATTGGCTCCCGCTGCTGTCAATCAAATCCAATGACACGGGGGCGGATCCTGCTGTCTGTCAATGGACGCAGCAGGACTCGGGAGTGCGCCCGCATGAGTGCCCCCCATGGAATGCAGCTCTTCGTAGGGGCACTCGAAGGGGAAGGAGCCAGGAGTGCTGCCGGGGGACCCTAGAAAAAGGAGGATCAGGGCCACTCTGTGCAAAAGTCTAGCACAGAGCAGGGAAGTATAACATATTTGTTATTAAAAAAAAGATTAGGTCAGCCATTTTGCAATGTCAGCAATTCAGCTTCCTATGTCACCTCTCTACTTCCAGCTGCCATATTGGAAAGTGAAAAGAAAGACACACAAAAAAAAAAAACAACTCCTTGATACATGTTTTGCAGTAGGTCAGTTGAGTCATCACTAAGCACAATATCTCCCATTTGGCTGCTCTACAAAAAACAAGGGCATCCCTTGGAGGGGGAGTAGCCCAGAGTTAAGAATACACAATGAAGGCACCAAACAAACATTCAGAGTCTTTAATGATAAAAAAAAACAGCAGGAAAAAAAAAAAAAAAAAAAAACACGCACTTCAGGAGCCCCTTCTACTGGGCTCTTGTTAAGAAAGGGTGGGACTCTTAAGATGACATAATTGCCAGACCATTGTTCCTAATTTGGAGAAAAGCCAATGTAGCACAAATATTTAAAAAGGGCCCAAAATACATCCCTGGGAATTACAGACCAGTTAGCCTAACATCAATAGTATGTAAACTCTTGGAGGGGATGATAAGGGACAATATACAAGATTTTAGTAATGAGAACAGTATCATTAGCAGTAATCAGCATGGATTCATGAAGAATCCTTCTTTCCAAACCAATCTATTAACCTACTATGAGGAGGGGAGTTGTCATCTAGATAAAGGAAGGCCCGTAGATGTGGTGTATCTGGATTTTGCAAAAGCATTTGACACAGTTCCTCATAAACGTTTACTGTACAAAATAAGGTCCGTTGGCATGGACCATAGGGTGAGTACATGGATTGAAAACTGGCTATAAAAAGGCGAGTTCAGAGGGTGGTGATAAATGGGGAGTACTCGGAATGGTCAGGGGTGGGTAGTGGAGTCCCCCAGGGTTCTGTGCTGGGACCAATCCTGTTTAATTTGTTCATAAACGACCTGGAGGATGGGGTAAACAGTTCAATCTCTGTATTTGCGAACGATACTAAGCTAAGCTGGGCAATAACTTCTCCACAGGATGTGGAAACCTTGCAAAAAGATCTGAACAAATTAATGGGGTGGGCAACTACATGGCAAATGAGGTTCAATGTAGAAAAAATGTAAATAATGCATTTGGGTGGCAAAAAATATGAATGCAATCTATACACTGGGGGGGGGGGACATCTGGGGGGAATCTAAGATGGAAAAGGACCTGGGTGTCCTAGTAGATAACAAAGCAAACTATTATTGGCATGCATTAAAAAGGGGATTAATTCCAGAGATAAAACAATAATTCTCCCACTCTACAAGACTCTGGTCTGGCCGCACCTGGAGTATGCTGTCCAGTTCTGGGCACCAGTCCTCGGGAAGGATGTACTGGAAATGGAGCGAGTACAAAGAAGGGCAGCAAAGCTAATAAAGGGTCTGGAGGATATTAGTTATGAGGAAAGGTTGCAAGCACTGAACTTTTTCTCTCTGGAGAAGAGACGCTTGAGAGGGGATATGATTTCATTATACAAATACCGTACTGGTCACCCCACAATAGAAATAAAACTTTTTCGCAGAAGGGAGTTTAACAAGACTCGTGGCCACTCATTAAAATTAGAAGAAAAAGAGGTTTAACCTTAAACTACGTAGAGGGTTCTTTACTGTAAGAGCGGCAAGGATGTGGAATTCCCTTCCACAGGCGGTGGTCTCAGCGGGGGGCATTGATAGTTTCAAGAAACTATTAGATAAGCACCTGAACGACCACAACATACAGGGATATACAATGTAATACTGAAATATAATCACACACATAGGTTGGACTTGATGGACTTGTGTCCCTTTTCAACCTCACCTACTATGTAAATATGTATAATCACCAAGGATAATCTTTAATGTTAAGAAAATTGCAGAACACCTTAAATCTGTGTGGTATACAAAAAAATTTTATATTGTAGATTTCTGAGTGGCAATGATGCTGCACTGCTCATGTAGCTTGTCAATCATCTGGCCACACCTACTCCTGTCCACTGCTTTCTGGACTGGCAGCACCCCCACTGGGAGTTGCAGTGTCGACAAGGAGGAACTCGTGAGACACAAATGGAACTGGTTAGTTTATTAGATTTTTTTTTTACTTTTTATAGCTTATGCATCAGTAACTGGATAAACTGCCATACAGGAATTGTTAGTTGTACTTTAAAGCTGAAATTAATGATCTTATATTTGGAATTCTCTGGTCACCCCCCCCCCTTCATCAATATGCCAATCACATTTTTAGATCATATTCCATTTTTCATTGCATACCTTAATTTAGACCCTGTGACTTTATCACTGGGACTCTGTGCCTTTCTATGCAACGCAGTGTTTTATCCGGTCATGATATTATTTTTTTTTCTTTTTGTTTTTTAAGAGATGTGCAAAGAGAGCATACTCGAAGGTGAAAAACTGGATATAATATTTAAGTAATGACAGATGTACAAATGTAACAATATTGGAGAAATTTAACAATATACTTAGCTATAAATGCCTTTCACCAAGGAGTACCCCCATCTTTAAAGCTTGGCAAGATTTTTTAAACCAGATGCATGCATAATGCAGCCCTGATCAGAGACTACCTCATTCCAATTTTGGCTGTGGTATATACAGGACCAATTGGTAGTAGTAATTAATCGTAATCTTGGAAAAAACAGTATTACCTTTTAAGGAAGATAGTACACATTCCAGAAGGGGCCTTGTTATTTGGTCAGTTCGTAAGAACATTCCTATAGAATGAAGTAATCCAAGGTAACCAGATTTAGGATGCACTCTTTTGTATTGGTAAGCCATAATAGTAAGGAAACATGGAATTTCTTTATTATACAGGCAGATCATGGCTGGTAGGGTGCTGCACATAGCTTCCTGAAAAAAAAAAATCACAGCATCCTTCCACAGTACTCCTCTCAAGAACCCTCAGTTCTGGTGAAAGCAATGGTCCCTCCCAAGAGGAGGAGTTATGCAAATCACAAAATGCCTTGATGGGTAGAAGTGGGCATTCCTGGTCAAGCTACATTATTATGCAGACTGCCCTAGGTAATGCTGAGCCTTCAGGATTGAAAGAGCTGAAATCCAATAAATGAAAGGGGCGACCCAGGGACAGTCAAAATGGAGAAGAGAGTGTTAGATGACACCGGACATCACGCAGCCAGGAAGTGGGGCGGGCTTTATCTGACTACGTGATTTCATTACAGAAGATGAGCCTGCAAAACTGTACAAGACTGGGGGTAAGGCTGTATGCCAACTCACATCAATGGGCTTTGGCAGAGCTCCAGACTAAAGTAGAAAGATTTAATCTACACAATTTACTCTAAATTAACACATTTTAGTGGGGAAGATGTCAGCTTTTTTTTAGAATAAGATACAGTTTTAAATACTTTTACCTGACCAACGTCTTTTTAAATCAGCCTGAATCATAACCTAAAAAACGATACTACAGTCTCATATCAAGGCTTTACATCCTCGCCATTAAGCTCCATTACTTGCTAGCTTCTTCCGGGCCTGGGGCAAGGCTCTTTGTGTCCCTTTGTGAAAGTAGAGTTCCCATTTATAACAGGACTCTCTGAAAACATGTAGTGCGGCTGTTTCAAGATGCACAATAAGGAGGCACTTGAAGAATGATGGGCTGCATGGTCGAGTCGCCAGAAGAAAGCCATTACTACACAAATGCCACAAAGTATCCCGCTTACAATACGCCAAACAGCACAGAGATAAGCCTCAAACCTTCTGGCACAAAGTCATTTGGAGTGATGAGACCAAAATTGAGCTTTTTGCCACAACCATAAACACTACATTTGGAGAGGAGTCAACAAGGCCTATGATGAAAAGGTACTTCCATTCCTACTGTGAAACACGGAGGTGGATCACTGATGTTTTGGGATGCGTGAGCTACAAAAGGCACAGGAAATTTGGTCAAAATTGGTGGCAAGATGAATGCAGTATGTTATCAAAAAATACTGGAGGAACATTTGCATTCATCAGCCAGGAAGCTGCGCATGGGACGTACTTGGACATTCCAACATGACAATGATCCAAAAACAACAAGGCCAGGTCGACCTGTCACTGGCTACAGCAGAATAAAGTGAAGGTTCTGGAGTGGCCATCTCAGTCTCCTGACCTCAATATCATTGAGCCACTCTGGGGAGATCTCAAACGTGCAGTTCATGCAAGACAGCCCAAGAATTTACAGGAACTGGAGGCTTTTTGCCAAGCGGAATGGGCAGCTTTACCATCTGAGAAGATAAAGAGCCTCATCCACAAATACCACAAAAGACTTCAAGCTGTTATTGATATTAAAGGGGGCAATACACGTTATTAAGAACTGGGGTGTGTAAACTTTTGATCAGGGTAATTTGGGTAGTTTGATGCGATTAGGATTTAAAAAAAGTAAACACAGTTGATTGATAATAAATGGCTTCAGCCAAACACTAATCATGAGTGAAAGAAAAGTTTGTGTTTTCATTCAAATTCTCTAAAAAAATGGCCAAGAAATCATGAATTCTACCAGGGTATGTAAACGTATGAGCACAACTGTAGGTTCACAGCAATAGATTACAAATGCAAATACCACACTTAGAATCAACTCCAGACCTTTTACCTGCTTAACCAAAAGGTGTAGCCCACACCTGGCCATGAAACAGCTTTTGATTCAATTGTCCAATTAGCTTTGGACCCTTTAAAAAGGAGGGGGGTGGCTATTCTTAAAAGCTGTAATTCCTAAACCTTTCCTCCGATTTGGATGTACATACCCTCAGATTAAACCTGAGAGTGTGCAATTTGAAGATCTGTGGTGTGCTGGCAAATATTTAAAGTGTCATGCAAGATCCAGTCTCCAGCTGAAGGTTGCTGCAGCACTCAGCATCCTAGAGCCTTTTCCAGAAACATGTGCAATAGGAAAAAAAAAATCAGGTCTCCTGTCCTGCGAGACAAGGCTGTGCTGTGTACAGTAAATCACAACTAAATGGCCAGAAATACAAATCCTCTAGCATCTGTAATTTACTTGGAGTTCAGCTTTAGAGCGTTTTTTTTTTTTGACCCTGCAAGGTAAAGGCATAATGTGCTAGTATGCATCGCACAGCTAGCACATTATGTCAAACTTACCTTAAAACTAAGTCCTCCCGCAAGGAGAGGTCAGATCTGGAGGCCGCTTCCGCCTTCACCCGTCTTACTTCCGGGTTCCGGACTCCAGCTCTGTGACTGGCTGGAGCCGCGATGAGGTTACTCCCCAGCTGCATGCGGGAGCCACCAGGCACGACAAGGCGCTCTGAAGACACGGCATGGGTGGCCGTCCCTTTAGAGCGCATGCGCCAGTAATGTCACTAGCTGCATGTAATGTAAATATCTCCTATACGGTGGACGTTTAGGAGATATTTACACTACCTATAGGTAAGTTTTATTATAGGCAAGTCATGCATGGAAAGCAACTCCCACTTTAACCTCCTGGTCAGCAAACATAAGGCCTTCATAGAAGTCCGATGCTGAGCCTCTTTTGTTCTAAAGAATTAATTTTTTCTTCAAAATAGCCAAAAATGAAAAACGCCTGTAAACGAAACGCGGCTAAACGCGAGTTACCGCATTTAGAAGTGTTTGGCGCTTGAAATGCCTCTAAACTCCGTGTCTGAACTCATTTTTTTGCGTTCCAAAAAAAGCCTCTAAACTCAACTGCCTAGAAGCAACTGTAAATGACCCTGTGTGCATGTACTGATAAGATAGCAGAGGAGAGTTCAGGAGCAGTTGAAAAAAATGCCCAACTGCTCCTAAATGTCCGTTAACCAGCAGCAGTGTACATGAGGCCTTAATGTATTTTCTTTGTCATTCTTGTCACCGGGAGGAATGTAGTATTAGGAACACGAGTCTCTGTTGATCTCTGCACGGATGAACTTTCACCAGTCTGCTGGTGTGAACAGTGTAGTACAGACTATAGGTGCATCTAATAAACTGGATTACCCTTGCTATCTCAAGTTCAATCAAGTTTATTTCAGGAATCCATTGTAAAGTGTGTAATGTACAGTAGGCCATCCTTGCTAAAATGATTAGAGCAGGTGCGCACACGGATCCTCTTTAAAAAGAGGATTTCTCATTTATTTCTAATTTCATCAAATTCATTGTCTTGATTAAAGCAGCCCATAGATCATTCGATTCGTTGATGGGAAGTGCCTCCTGTAGTGCCAGCAGTAAGCTCATGTAAAAAAAATCCGACAGGCTGGTTGTCCCCAAGTTGATTGATGGAAGTACAATCAGCCAGCCCATTCATTGATCGAATATCTGCTGGTCCCTGCTGAACCAGCCAAAATTTCAATCTATGTATGGCCAGCTTAAAAGAGAAAGGTTCTTGGTAGAAGGAAGTGTATGGAGCAACATCTGCATTCCAACTGATCCAACATTCAGTGTTTAGGTCCCAATCACACTTGCACATGAGGTCAGTCAGGATTACATGTAGGAGATCCAGCAAGGGTTCACGGCAATTAGCTGCTGGAAGCCCCATTGAAAGCAATGGGTGGTGTGGTCTCTTGCTTGTAATCAATCAGCAATTAGCTGCAAAGGATTGACCCTGTATGCAGCCTGTCTGCATCCAGAGCCGATCAATGGCAGGTAACTGCTTAATGAACGATTACGAGCAAAGGCCGCGCCTCCTATTGCTTTCAATGGGGCTTTTGCCAGCAGCTAATTGCAGAGATCTCCTACATGTAATCACTAAAAGCCCTGTTTGAGACCAACAGTGAAAGTTGGATATAAAAACAGATTAAAGTACGGTAACTTATAAAGCTGTCCATACACTGCTCGAATTTCAACCGATGCTTGCCCCTGAAGGCACTACTTTGTTTTTTTAAATAACGTTTGCCAGTACCGTATTTGCCGGCGTATAAGGCAACTGGGTGTATAGGACGACCCCCTTATTTTCCAGCTAAAACATTGCTTTTGGGATATACTCGCCGTATAAGACGACCCCTTCCGACTAGTCTGTCTAGTAGCTTTGGTAACATACTGAAACAGCAATAATAAGCCTGTGCAACTTGATCACCAGCTTTGTGAAGCAATGCTGCGGTGGTAAATTCCTCAAGTGCCCGGCAAAATCCACTGAAGGGGGGGAACCAATGTGTGTAGCGCCAGATAGAGGGTCAGGTGCTTCAAACCAAAGCTCCGTTGGTGGATAGGGAAATGGCCGTGGAAATAAGAGGAGCCAAGGGGTAGCCGGAACAGGCATGATTTTGTCCAAACGAGATGGTTCCGATCAGCGCTTTCGGTAAGATACTGTATACAGTATACCGTGCTGAGCTAATCATGGTGAGCAATGTATTCTATTAATTAGAGCTGCACAATTAATCGCCAAGAATCATTATCGCGATCTTGACTAAAGTGTTTCACAATTCTTTCTATGCAAAGAATTCTCTCTTCTCTTCTGAAGCCACAGCCCTCAAAAGAAAGGAAGAGAAAAACTGGGCAGCCTGCCAAGAATCAAAACATTCTTTATCAGCTGAACTTAAGTATAAACATTGTAACAATTTGTCAATGGAATAGACTTCCTGTGAAAGTGAAAAAGTTTAACCACTTAAACACTAAACCTTTTTCTGACATTTGTTGGTTTCAAGTTAAAATCTTTTTTTTTTTTTTGCTAGAAAATTACTTAGAACCCCTAAACATTATATATATATTTTTTAGTAGACACCCTAGAGAATAAAATGGTGGTTGTTGCAATATTTTATGTCACACTGTATTTGCGCAGCGGTCTTTCAAATGCAATTTTTTTTTAAAAAATTACTTTAATGAATTAAAAAAAAAAAAAAACAGTAAAGTTAGCCCATTTTTTTTGTATAATGTGAAAGATTTTACATCGCGAGAATCGTGATCTTTTTACTCTAAGCAAAAAAATCGTATATCTCATTTTGGCCAGAATTGTGCAGCTCTACGATTAATGAATACAAAGCCTGCTCTGATTGGCTTTGAGAGTCAGAGAGACGCGGGCTGATGTTACAACCTCTGCCAATCTGAGCAGGCTTTGAATTCATTAATAGAATACATCGCTCGCCGTGATTGGCTCAGCGCGGTATAGTGTTTGTAGCCGAAGCTACATACAGCATTACGGCACATCTAGCAGGCTGATATCCAGCGGGCAGCATTTAATACCAGCGTATACTACGACCCCCAATTTTTGGGGAATATTTTTAAGTATAGATGGTTGTCATACGCTGAAGAATACAGTAATAACTTTTGCCAGGATCCAGTCCAAAAGTTCTAGGACAAACAATGCCGGCATCCAATAAGACCCAAGCAAAGTTTAGGTAGTCAGTATTCTGCTCCAGCTGGCAATGGACATTCTTCTACCTGCCCTGCTTGGCGTGGATGGGGCAATCAATGGATTTCTCTCCGTATGTCCTGCGGGAAGTTCAAAGCGTGTATGGCCAGCTTAAGGCTATGTTTCCACTATTGCGTCCCCAAAGTCGCGCGATTTTGCCGCGATTTTTTACCGCGATTTGAAGCAATGCCTGTATCTATAGACCTCAAGTCGCATCAAAGTGGGACCAAAGTAGTGCAGGAACTACTTTGAAGTCGCACAGATATGAATGGTACTCATTGGAAATCATGGGAAACAATTTGTCATGCGACTTTTCAGTCCCAAGTCGCATGAAAAGTCGCACTAGTGGAAACAGAGCCTAATTCAGTGTAAAAATAACAATGATGAATTCAATTTTCATGAGCCTGGTATTAGTTTTGGGGTCACAACCATCCATAGAGTAGTCTATGTGACTTCCATGTTGTTTAAAATAAAGAGGCTGAAATCAAAGCAGAAGACTTCCCATTGTTGAAACTAATTAGCATCGGACGCCCTGTTGCAAAGCAACCATAACCAAACAATGAACATCGGCGTTCATCAGATTGAAGACCTTTTAAACACATGAAATCCATAAAATGTCATAGAAATATGTAACAGTTGTAACATTCTAACCACATCAGTCATCACAGGGAAAACCTTGTTTATAAACAGCTTCAGGAATGTCCAAACAGATTACCAAATATAGTGTACAGGCCATAGTAGGAATAGTATGTCTGACAAACTAGCAGCCATTTCACCATCACTTTAGCTTTGGGATAGAATAAAACCTTATGCGTTTTTGCTTAAAATAGAAATAAAAGTTTTGTTTCCCCATTTTGGATAAAGTAAGGAACCTTTTTTGCCATCTGTATCCTATTAGGGAGATTTCCCTTCTTTTCCCGTCTCAGATCCAAAACAGGAATTGGGAGGAAATCCCCCCCAAAGTGAGGGGATCCAGGGGGGGTCACCATTGGAAGATTTCCTCTCCTAAGCCATTTTAAGGCTACCTTCACACTGGGGCCACGCCACGTTAGAGCGCTGCTAAAACGAGTAGTTTTAGCGGCATTTTTCGGCCGCTAGCTTTTGAACCCCACTAGCGGCCAAAGAAAGGGTTAAAACTGCCCTTGTTGTGGTGCTTCAGAAGCTCTGCCCATGCATTCCAATAGGCAGGGGTGGTTTAGGAGCACTGTATACAGCGCTCCCAAACCGCCCCACAGATGCTGCTTACAGGACTTTTTGTAACATCCCACAAGCGCACCGCCCCAGTGTGCAAGCACTCAAGCATTAAACACTGGGGTGGCATGGGAAGGCCTTCAGTATGAAAGTAGCCTTACTGTCACATGACATTTCCAAAGCACCACTACCAAAGTGAGGGCCACTGATCATCAGGTCACACCACCGCTGGAGTCTTCAGGATCCTGCGAGGACCCCACTGGCAAACCCAATGGAAAATTTCCACATAAGCAAGCAGGACCCTCTCACAGTCCAAGAAAGAAGATTTTTTTTGGGGGTGCTTAACTGGGGGGGGGTTGTTTAGTAGGAAGAGATTCAGTCACTGAATTTCGGCCTTGAGGAGAGAAGCAAGGATCTAGTAATTATAAGGAATGCTCAAAATCAAGCGCATTGCTTGTTTTATAGAGCCATTTAATAGTGGACTAGTCAGCAAAATTCTGGATCTGCTTCATTTCTAGGGCATTGAGATCATGAACAATAATACAGGAGCTTGCAATATTAACAATAACAAAGTAACTATCACATAGAAGAGAAGGAATATATAAAAAGAAGAAAAGAGATTATATATATATATATATATATATATATATATATATATATATATATATATATATATATATATATATATATATATATAGTTAGCTTGTTTGCTTTAAAACAAACCTAAGTCAAAATTGAGCTTGGGTTCACACTAATGCGATGCGGCGCATTCCTGTGCAAATTACATATGATGTCTGTGCGGTATAAATTAATTTTGTATGGCTCCAATCGCACAAAAAGGTGCAGGACCTTCTTTTTTTGTTTTAGACACACTGGAATCGGATAGCATGGGTGTTCCGATTCATGCAAACGCACTGCATTCTGCGACCTGTGTTTGGGGTGTCGTTAACCATTGACAAGCACAGCAGATCGCATAAACGCAATGCGATTGCTATGCAGTACGATGCGGGGAAACGCAGCATTTCCTGCATCGCATCAGTATGAACCTAGGCTTAATCTTATCTTTCTGCTCACCTCCTCTGCCTGAATAGCCAGAGTCTCTGCTTTACACAGAACCTGGTTAGTAAAGCTGGTCATAGACGGTTCGATTTTCGGTCAATTTTTACTGAATCAGTCAAAATTCGAGCAAAAGTGAACGCACCACCCGGCTCAAGGGTCAATTTAAAAATGGCAGTTCTAGGGGGACCAGTGAGCCTGTCATTTTTGACTTTAGGTTTTGCTTTACAATTCACATAATTTATCAATAAAGTTTCCACTTGTAGAATGAATTATGTATTTATCAATTCGCCATGTTTGTAGCTGAACGGGAAACAAAAAAGGCTCGCTTTTTAAATAAAAATAAAAACTACCTTTGGTAAGTTGTATTGAGTTTAGTTAGAGTGGATGAGATAGTAATTTAGCAGGAGCAGAAGGTCTTGGTAACCCCACACTGACAAGGGGAAAGGGACGGGGTGATACGTCTTGTCCAGAACATTATAGACAGTCCTGATCCTGGAGTACCGTAGTGTCGGGGAGAACATGGACAAGACGGGCAGAGAAGCCGCTGCTCTCCTTTAAAGCAGTATTCTGGACAAAAACGTTCCATGTTTTCGTTGCTGATCTCCTACTTTCCTACTCCTACTCCTACTTGTCAGCCATGTTCTTCTGAGCTCTGTAGTTCCTCTGCAATAACCTGCATAAAAAAACATTTTTTGCCTGGTGATTTCCTGTTTGCAAGACCGCTGGCTGCTAGTCCTCCAATAACCTCAGCCAGCGGTCTGACACACCCCCTTGTAGTCCGCTAAAAGCGAGAAGGGACTTGTACTTGGCTCCATGTAGTGGACGGAGGGGGTATCACAGCCCCCGATCTGTGGCGCCCATAGAAGTGGTGTCCTCCTTCTCTGCTCCCTCTTCCTCCCTGCCAGCACCGCTCTTCCCCCCAGCCACCACCGCCCACCCGCCATCTCTCCACAATGCGGGGAGAGTTACAGATCATCAGGATGACAGAGCGGGTCTCGGACTGATAGGTCTGTATGTGGAAACACCGCTCGTCGTACAGCCCCACCTCTCTGCATAGGCAGGGCTGAACCACGAGCAGTGTTCTCACATACAGATCCATCAGTCCGAGACCCGCTCTGTCTCTGGATTATCTGCAACTATCCCAGCTCTGCAATGATGGGCACTCATAACCTGCACTGGTGGCCCCCGACATGCAGCACTGGTGGCCCCCGACATGCAGCACTGGTGGCCCCCGACATGCAGCACTGGTGGCCCCCGACATGCAGCACTGGTGACCCCCGACATGCAGCACTGGTGACCCCCGACATGCAGCACTGGTGGCCCCCGACATGGTGGTCCCCAACACGTTGCACCGGTTTGCACTGATTTGCACCTAGATAATAGGATTGGGAATTTATAGGTGAGTTTTTCAAGTTTTCCCATCACCCCCCCACCCCTTCTCCCTTTTTTTTTCTTTTCCTTCTCCTTACTTTCCTTCACTTTTTTGAATCACAAAGCGGACTTCCTGAAAATTAAATCACACATCTCTCTTAAACGGTAAGAAATTTCACAAATGTAATAACCATTTAGTGTTTTGTTGTGGGGGGTGTACTAATGGGTTTTTTTTTTGAAAATCCCAGAGTTCTGCTTTAACAGAACTAAGCTCCATAGCAGAAAGCTTCCACAATAAAATCTCTCTATCCATTCCAAAACAGTTTAGAAAGGATTTCTATTATAGCAGTTAAAAGATAAATATCCCAAATGTAATGGATTAAATTGTTACTGGTTATTTAAAGCACTTCTTTATTTTGGAATCATATGTATTTCTGTAACAACACTGTGTCATTATGTAACTGAAATATACTCGTTTTACTTTTGAAAATTCATTAAAGCTCATTATGAAATACTTACCTTAGAACGAGGCGTCGGTATCTTACCTGGCCCACGCCGAGGTAGCTGACATGTTGCCTCAGCGTGTCTTCCGGGTATCGCAGCTCCGGCCACTCACAGCGCCGGAGCCACGATGTCATCACTCCCGCGCATGCGCGGGCTGGGCCTTCAGCCGAGAATCCCCTGTGCGCATGCGCCACTGCAGTCGGCGGCTCATAGCAAGGGGAATATCTCCTAAACAGTACAGGTTTAGGAGATATTTTTTTTACTTACAGGTAAGCCTTATTATAGGCTTTCCTGTAGGTAAAAGTTAAAAAAATGACTATACAACTGCTTTAAAAATCTTTAAGGGGAAAAAAAATGTTCCTGGGTAATACAAACAGAGATTATGAAGGTGTATAAGAAGTTAAAACAGAACTTCACGGCATCTGAGTGTCACAAACCAAAAACACTATTTAAATTTGTTTTTAATATTCAAAGCAAACTCCCCCATCCATCCATTTCTCCATGTTTTAATTTTTTGAGAAATCACTGAGCCCAGCTTCACACTGATGCGGGTTTGAAATCGTACGACTTCAGCTGAACTCGCACGATTTCAAACCGGCAATGTAGTCCGACTTTGGGTTCATGCACGGATGTCTATTCAAACACCCCAAAGTCACCAAAAGTCACTACTTTTGGAAATCAGAGCAGCGGTGCCATTGCTGGCAATAGCCGCCGATTTGGCTGTAACTGTAACTGTAGAAGTGTAAAAAGGTTTAACGTAAATATGATATACTTTCCTATTAGGCCCCTTTCACACGAGAGGAACTCCGCTTCCACGTAGTCCGCCTCTGTCCGCCGGCTCAGCAGGAGATCAGTCCATTGATCTCCACTGAGCCGGTGGATGACAGGTCCCTCTCTGCTCACTGAGCGGGGAGGGGCTTGTCAGGCGCCGCTGCCGCCTATGGAGGGATCGGATGAAAACGGACAGCATGTCCGTTTTCATTAGATCTCACCCGATCCGATAGCGACGGACCTAGACGTAGGGCCATCCGTCTGCTTTTAGCGGATCGGACCGGGTCGGATGTCAGCGGACAGGTCTCCGCTGACATCCGTAGCTCCATAGGCTAACATGGAGCGCCCGTTCAGGTCCGCCGTCAAAACTGACAGGCGGACCTGAACGGTCCGCCGTCAAAACTGACAGGCGGACCTGAACGGTCCGCCGTCAAAACTGACAGGCGGACCTGAACGGTCCGCCGTCAAAACTGACAGGCGGACCTCAACGGTCCGCCGTCAAAACTGACAGGCGGACCTCAACGGTCCGCCGTCAAAACTGACAGGCGGACCTCAACGGTCCGCCGTCAAAACTGACAGGCGGACCTCAACGGTCCGCCGTCAAAACTGACAGGCGGACCTCAACGGTCCGCCGTCAAAACTGACAGGCGGACCTCAACGGTCCGCCGTCAAAACTGACAGGCGGACCTCAACGGTCCGCCGTCAAAACTGACAGGCGGACCTCAAAGGTCCGCCGTCAAAACTGACAGGCGGACCTCAACGGTCCGCCGTCAAAACTGACAGGCGGACCTCAACGGTCCGCCGTCAAAACTGACAGGCGGACCTCAACGGTCCGCCGTCAAAACTGACAGGCGGACCTCAACGGTCCGCCGTCAAAACTGACAGGCGGACCTCAACGGTCCGCCGTCAAAACTGACAGGCGGACCTCAACGGTCCGCCGTCAAAACTGACAGGCGGACCTGAACGGTCCGCCGTCAAAACTGACAGGCGGACCTGAACGGTCCGCCGTCAAAACTGACAGGCGGACCTGAACGGTCCGATCGTGTGAAAGGGGCCTTAAATTTACTAATACTAGCAACATGACGATTAAAAATAGTCAGTGTTGAAAGAGAGAGTGAAGTGCCGCTTTAAAGTGGTTGTAAACCTCAGATTTTGATTTTTACCTATAGTTAAGTCTAGAATAAGGCTTACCTATAGGTAGTGGAAATATCTCCTAAACGTGCGCCGTTTAGGAGATATTTACCTGGTGGTGAAGAGACGGACCTCTGTGCTGTTTCTTCTACACGCAAGTCCCGTGACTGACAGCTCCCGCACGAGTGACGTCATGCGGCTCTGGCCACTCACAGAGCCAGAGCCCGTGGCCCCGGTAGGAAGAGGGGCGAAGATGGATGCGGCCACCAGCGGGGACATTGCGGATTCGTTTGCAGGTAAGTGACATATAATGGGCTAGTATGCGATGCATACTAGCCCAGAAAAGCGGAGGTCCGCCCCCAAAAAATAATAAATAAAACATTTAAAAGCCAGCAGCTACACATACTGCAGCTGCTGGCTTTTAACAATAGGACACTTACCTGTCCTGGAGTTCAGCGATGTCGGCACCGCAGCTGATTTTTTCCATCAGTTGTCGGGCCCTGTCACCGCCATTGAGGGTAAGGGAACACGGCAGTGTAGCCTTACAGCTTCACACCGGGAATCCTACTGCACATGCGCGAGGCCCAGCTCCTCTCTCCTATTGGCTCGGTGACAGGGAGGAGGAGGAGGAGGGAGCCCCACAGTGACGTCATGGGCCACGGCGTGGACTCCCAGAAGTGGAAATAGGATACCTGTCAAAGACAGGTATCATATCCTGGCACCCTCCCCACCAAAAGGTGCCAATTATGGCACCAGAGGGTGAGAAGAGACAAATGAGCGGAAGCTCCACTTTTGGGTGGAACTCTGCTTTAAGTGTCCTGAGAAGGAGGCAGCTGAAACTGCATGCAGTTCGAGTTTTAGGCCTCATTCACACTGGACGTTATAATAATGTTATAAAAACGCCAGTAGCTTTACAGTGAGTTTTTCAACCTTTCAGTGTTGCAATAGCGTTTTTACGTTTTTTTTTTTAATCAATGGTATTAAAAAAAATCAAAAACCGCCGGTGAGCCGTTTATTTGAGCGTTTATCTGCGTTTGACTTTAGAGCATTTTTACAGCTGAAACTCCTCTCAGAACCCACTCGTTTTTGCTAACAGACTATGTGTGCATGGACACATAGGATAACATAATAGGGAGTTTATTGACTGTAGAAAAAAAAATAAAGTCTGAAGCCAAAAACAGCAACTGTAAAACGTCCAAAGTGCATGAGGCCTTTCAAAATTCAACCTTGTACCCGCCTCCCCGCCTTTCAAGCTTTCCAATTGGTTCCTTAAAACGATGGACTGATTTACAGACCAACAGGAATAGTGAAGATTGTGCCTATTATACTCATCTCTGGATTGACTGATAATGTTGACATGCAGATGTTGCTGAAAGCAATGTCTACGTAAAGTGGCCCATGTTATTCCTTTTGCTATCCTACTAGTACCTGTGCATAACGTTGTTGAAAACTCTTCCTTGCTCTCTCTCATGTCACAGCTCTCTAACAACCAGATAGCAGCTGTGGTCGGCATAAAAATAAAATAATGAATTAAAAAAGAAAAAAAAAAAATGGCAGCAAATTCGGAATAGAGGGATGTTGTCATTGTATCTGGGCAGACTTAAAGTGGAGCTGCACCACCCAAAAAGGGGAAGCTCTGCTTATCTGCTTCCTCCCCCCCTCCAGTGCCACATTTGGCACCTTTTGGGGGGGGTACCCACTTCCAGAAGACCTGGCTGCGGCGAGATCCCACAGAAGTTCTGCCCCCCTCCTCCATCGCCGGGCCATTCACCAAAGGCATCGCACCTAGAAGGGTTGCTGGTTCGAATCCCAACCACGACACTACCTGCCTGGAGTTTGCGTGTTCTCCCTGTGCCTGCGTGGGTACTCCGGTTTCCTCCCACACTCCAAAGACATGCTGGTAGGTTAATTGGATCCTGTCTAAATTGTCCCTAGTATGTATGAATGTGAGTTAGGGGACCTTAGGTTGTCAGCTCTTTGAGGGCAGGGACTGATGTGAATGTACAATGTATATGTAAAATGCTGCGTAAATTGACAGCGCTATATAAGTACCTGAAACAAAAATAATAATAATAATAATAATAATAATAATAAATAATAATTCCGGGACACGCAAGAGTCCCAATATTAAAAGTTAGCAGCCACAGTATTTATAGCTGCCGACTTAATTTTTTAATGGGGGGCTGGACCTCCTCTTTAAGTTCGCCATAAACGGCACAAATTTCAGCCGATTCTGATGAAATTCAAGCTGTGGGTGGCCCAGTCGACATCATTAGGCTGGACAAAAAGTAGATTTTTTTTTTTTTATTGACTTTTGTCAAAGAAATCAGGTTGTACTCTATAATGTTGCATGCAAAGCACACAATGATGCTACAAGACTACCAGAAGCAGAACTTCCACACAGCAATGGCTTCCAACATAGCCATGCATTCAGTCCACCTCTTCACTTGAAGGCGGATAATAAAAGCAGCATATTGTGGATGTGATAAAACTTTCATTACTTCAAGTTGCACAAATTGCCCAAAACAATAGTCTCAAGGTCAGGACTGATGAATGGATGGACTTTCTATGCAGAGCCCTTTCAAATGCTGTAACAGTAGACGTAAGGTCACAGTATAGAGACTGTATAAATAGCTCAGCCTTCAGTCACAAACAAATAACGCTTAACCCTTCAGGGAAAAGGTAAGGTCATTTAGCCACCATGTTTCAAAAGGAACACTAAAATGATAATATTATATATACATAAAAAAAAAAAAAAAAGTGGAGTACACCCCTCACATTTGTGTAAATATTTTATTATATCTTTTCATGTGACAACACTGAAGAAATGACACTTTGCTACAATGTAAAGTAGTGAGTGTACAGCTTGTATAACAGTGTAAATTTGCTGTCCCCTCAAAATAACACCACACAGCCATTAATGTCTAAACCGCTGGCAACAAAAGTGAGTAAACCCCTAAGTGAAAATGTCCAAATTGGGCCCACTTAGCCATTTTCCCTCCCCGGAGTCATTTGACACGTTATTGGTTTAACAGGACAGGCTCCACTCAGAACAGGCCTCGCCATGGTCGACCAAAGAAGTTGAGTGCACGTGCTCCAGGTTACATCCAGATATTGTCTTTGGGAAATCGACGTATGAGTGCTGTCAGCATTTCTGCAGAGGTTAAAGAGGTGGGAGGTTAGCCTGTCAGTACCCAGACCATACGCCGCACACTGCATCAAATTGGTTTGCATGGCTGTTGTCTCAGAAGGAAACCTCTTCTAAAGATGATGCACAAGAAAGCCTGCAGTTTGCTGAAGACAAGCAGACTAAGGACTTGGATTACTGGAACCATGTCATGTGGTCTGATGAGACTAAGAAACACTTATTTGGTTCAGATGGTGTCAAGCGTGTGTGGCGGCAACCAGGTGAGGAGTACAAAAGACAAGTGTGTCTTGCCTACAGTCAAGCATGGTGGTGGGAGTGTCATGGTCTGGGGCTGCATGAGTGCTGCCGGCACTGGGGAGCTACAGTTCATTGAGAACCATGAATGCCAACATGTACTGTGACATACTGAAGCAGAGCATGATCCCCTTACTTGGGAGACTGGGCCGCAGGGCAGTATTTCAAGATGATAACAACCCCAAGCACACCTCCAAGACAACCACTGCCTTGCTAAATAAGCTGAGGGTAAAGGTGATGGACCTAAACACTATTGAGCATCTGTGGGGCATCCTCAAATGGAAGGTGGAGGAGCGCAAGGTCTCTAACATGCTCCAGCTCTGTGATGTCATCATGGAGGAGTGGAAGAGGACTCCAGTGGCAACCTGTGAAGCTCTGGTGAACTCCATGCCCAAAAGGGTTAAGGCAGTGCTGGAAAATAATGGTAACCACACAAAATACTGACACACTTTAGGCCTAATTTGGACATTTTCACTTAGGGGTGTAGATACATACACACACATACATACATACATACACATACATATACATACACACACACATACATACACACACATACATATATATACACATACATATAAATAGAGACTATAATAAAATATTTATTTTCCATAAAATGAACATGAAGGAAGTCTTACAGTAAAATGGTTCTACAGCCGTACTTTTTTTTAACACCTTACTGCATTCTAGTAGCCAAGAGCGCCAGTGGGGAACCCGAGAAGAGGAGGATCGGAGCTGCTCTTTGCAAAACAATTACACAGAGCAGGTATGTATAGTTATTTTAATTTAAAAAAAGTTGAACCTTTAAAATCACTTTAACTAAGACAAATGTATTGTGTATAAGCATTATGTCCAAGGCTTGCATTGTCTGTTGCCTGTACCAGTGTGGAGGGCCATGGTGGACATCTTGTGACTTGCCCAACAAGGTTGGGGCACCAGATGGGCCGATACTTCCATCCCTGATTGCCAACAATTTAGAAAATCTGAATCTCAGGAACACTGAGGATACAGTGCTACTCCTATGGAGAGATATTTTCCTTTGTACAGCCAATTTCCTGTTAGCAGTACAGTAAACGTAATTATTGTTCAACACCTTTCCATTAAAAGACAAGTAAAAGGACTCCCCCCCCCCCCCCCCAAATATACTTAGCTAGGTGGATGCTGCATCTGTCCCCGGCAACCTCTACATTGAGAACCGAGCGATCAAACACTGCTGATCGCTCGCTTCTGACAGCAACCTGAGCAGAGAGCTGCTGACTGTCAGTTACAGCTCTCCGCTCTGTCCCCTCCCCGCTCAATGGAGCGCTGAGCTGTGGAGGGGGCAGAGCGGCCGGCTCAGACTCTTAGCGGCTCACTGAGAGGCTAAGCTGGGTGTCAGTCCGGGCACCTGGCAGGCCCCGACCCCAGTGTCCAGATGACGCGGTGCCTGGACAGACTTCTGTGATGTCAGCAGAGAGCGGACTTCAGCCCGCTGTCTGCTGAAAATGGGTCACAGGAGTGCAAAACGAACTATACTCCTGTGATCCATAGAAGTACAGCCAAACCAGCTTTGGCTGTAATGCTCCTTTAATGTATTGATAAAGCAATTTTTGAATACATTTTGTGAATGTTTACAGAATCAGTTTTCAAGCAAATGTGCATCAGTTATTGTGGAATCTGGAGAATTCTTGCTATTTATTGGAAAGTATTTTTATAAGTGATGTGTTGTGACATCTATTCATCTCATTTGGAGCTCTGAGTCTGATATGCACTAAAGAAGCTTAATTCCTGCTCCAAAATACACCCGAAGACAAAAGCTGAAGGAGTGGATTTTGGCCGTCATTAAAAATGGATTGACTTCATTTAGGACAACATAGGAAGCACACGGGAGATAAGCAGGTCATCATAATGATGGAGAGGAGCTTTGTAAGCAGAAAGGCAGAATGCTCAGCACAGGCACTTCTATTTCCAATCAGTCTCATTTCTGCAGCAGCCTATTATTATTTCTCTATCCAGCATGACTTTGTTCTCCTCGCTCATGGCGATAGGTTTAAAAAATAAGGGGGGGGGGATGCTAATAAAACTGCAAACCAACAGAATTCTTATCACACTTGCATGGAGATCTCTCCAATGCTGCTACCCTGTTTCCCCGAAAATAAGACCTAGCGTGATTGTCGGTGATGGCTGCAATATAAGCCCTACCCCCCAAATAAGCCCTAGTTAAAGTCTTTGTAGGTCTTATTTTCAGGGTAGGGCTTATTTGGGGGGTAGGGCTTATATTGCAGCCATCACTGACAATCATGCTAGGTCTTATTTTCGGGGAAACAGGGTAGATATATTTCCTTCATTTTTTTGCATACACCACATATCTTGTCTGCAGTAAGGCTATCATCTGAAAATCCAAAACCTGGCCACCACTCCCTTATGTACAGCTTCCAAGGAATTTCAAGTTTATTTAAAAGGGGTTATAAAGGTTTGTGTTTTTTCACCTTAATACATCCTATGCATTAAGGTGAAAAAACACTGGTGACTTGCTGGCGACTCGAGTACTACTTTGATGGAACTTTATAAGTGACTTTCAGGGAATGCCCGGGTAACCTTCTTGTAATGTCGGATCCAAATCACATCGACATAGATGAGGATCGGACTTAGAGGCAACTTCCATTAAAGTCTATGGGCACAAGTTGGATAGAAGTCGCCTTGAAGCAGTACAGGAACCTTTTCTAAAGTTGGAGAGATTTCAGTAGTGCCAAGACAGCTCTCATTGACCAACTTGGGATTTCGCATGTCATGCGACTTGGGGCCTAAGCCATTGCTTCTCAATTAGCAACAGTATTGTCAGCCTGCCATGTATGACCCTTCAGTTGGCCATTGGGCTGCCTGATAGACATAATAGGCCTAGTGACTGAAGAAACACAAACAACAGGCTGACAATGCTGCTGCCAATTGGCTTAAGCCAGCAATAGCTGGTTCCCGCTAGACCTGGCGAGATTCAAACCATGTATGGGCAGGCTGAATGTACTGAAATTGATCAATCAAATCAACGTGGGTACAACCAGCCTGTCAGATTTTACATGCGATTATTGCTAGCAGCTCTTATAGCCGCTGGCAATTATCACTGTGCTCTCCCGCCGTGGAAGGTTCCGCTAACACAGCGGCTCTGCAGGAGGGATTCCCCAATCAACACGGTCAATGTTGATGGGAGAACAATTTTCTTTCCTGCAACCCATAGCTGCTGGAAAATGACATTCGCTTCGGCTATGGACAGCCTTAGCCCCCCATTCACATCTGAGCGTTTTGTTGCATGTTTTTGTAGGGAAATGCACAAAACACTCAGATATTGTAAAAAAAAAAAAAAAAAAACATCAACTTTCTTTTTTTTTTTCTTTTTTTTTTTTTTACTATGGTGGTTCACATCTCTACACTCAGTGGCTTGAATCTCAAAAAGGTGAATCAGCTTTTGTTTTTTGAGCAGTGCACACTGTTGAGTGTTTTTAGATACAGACTAGAGCTACACGATTCTCAAAAAAATGAGAATCACAATTTAATTTTGCTTAGAATAAAGATCACGATTCTGGGCGTAACATCTTTTACATTATACAAAAAAATTGGGCTAACTTTGCAGTTTTTTTTTTATTCATTGAAGTGTATTTTTTCCCAAAAAAATTGCATTTGAAAGACCACAAATACAGTGTGACATAAATATAATGCAACGATCACCATTTTATTCTCTGGGGTCTCTGCTAAAAAAAATTAATATAATGTTTGGGAGTTCAAAGTAATTTTCTAGCAAAAAATATTTATTGTAACTTGTAAAGCAACAAGTGTCAGACTAAGACCTGGTCTTCAAGTGGTTAAACTGACCTAATTTGCAGACCAAGTTCATCCCTTTGATCTAAAAGGGCCAAAATGATACAATGATACATAGTCATCTCTCAGCACTGAGAAATGAAGACAGAAATGCTGACAGCTGTGAGTGAGCAGAGAACGGCTCTGCACTGTTTACATAGAATCGTGGAAATGCCAGATTAAGATCGTGGGGGGGGGGGGTGTTTGAATCGAGATATCGATTTTGTAAACGATTAATCGCGCAGCTCTAAAACAGACTTCAATGGGAGCTTCTGTAAATACGCATTTTACACAAGCGTGCAGGCACATCGCAATCTTTATGAATGCAGCAGTTGCTGCCATGAAACATGCAATAGCTCCCATAGATCAAGAGCCCTAAAAGTAGATGACAACACTACACCTCATACCAGGCAGAAGATACTGGAAGAGGACTAAATATTATATCACCGATTAAACTACTTTCCATTTGCCCAACCACAAACACATGAGTTTGCATACACATGCAAAACATTTTAAAAATGCTCCTCTACTTGCAACCGATTCCCAAAAAAATGATATGCGCCGAGACATGCCAAACATACTGAAAAATTGATTTTTCGGTTTACATACACCAGGGGTTGGCAACCCATGAATCACGATCTACTTGTCTACCACGGGCAGACAGCAGGCAGATTGGGAACAAGGTCCTGCTTTGCCTACCCTCTAGTCCAGGGATCGCTAAATGGCAGACCGTGGTCAGGGTAACGGTCCCATCCTGGTGCTGGTCTTTCCTCCCAGCTTTTGCCGATCTCATCCTCATAGGAGAGAGTGAGGGGCAGCACAGTTCTGGACAGAATGCGGGTACATAGCCCAATTCTCTCTGCTTCCTACACCTACCCACTGGGCAATGCCTACCTGTATAATAGTGGCACAAATAGAAAGCGAGAGTGTTATTGTTTACATATTAGGACTCGACAGGCTTAAACAATGTAAACCTGTAGTAGGTTTATTGGCTTTAAAGTGGTTGTAAAGGCAGAAGGGTTTTTTTTTTTTTAATCTTAATGCATTCTATGCAGCAGCCCCATTAATACTTACCTGAGCCCGATCTAGATCTAGAGATGCCCACAAGTGCCTCGGCCGGTCGGGAATCTCCCTTCTGACTGGCTGAGACATAGCAGCGGCGCTATTTGCTCCTGCTGCTGTCTGTCAGTTAGCCAATGAGGAGAGAGAGGGGGTGAGGCCAAACCGTGGCTCCTTGTCTGAATGGATACACAGAGCTCTAGCTCTGCTCGGTTGCCCCCATCACAAGCTGCTTGCCAGGGGCCAGGAGAGCCGAAGAGGGACCCGAAAAGAGGTGGATCTGGGCTGCTCTCTGCAAAATCACTGCACAGAGCAGGTAAGTATAAACACGTTTGTTATTTTTGTAGAAAAAAAAAAAACACAAGACTTTACAAACAATTTAAATTAACATAGGTGCACTTTAACCACTCCAGCCCCGGGAGATTTGGCCATTTTTTGCGATACGGCACTGCTTCGTTTTAACTGACAATTGCGCGGTCGTGCTACGTTGTACAAAAACAAAATTGACGGGTTTTTTTGCCACAAATCGCACTCTCTTTTGGTGGTATTTGATCATCTCTGCGATTTTTATTTTTTTGAACTATAAAACAAATAAGAGCAACAATTTTGAATAATATATATGATTTATATACAATATATATATTTTTTATTTTTTTTTTATTTTTTTTTTTTGCTATAATAAATATCCCTCAAATTTTTAAAAAAAAATTCTTCCTCACTTTAGGCAGATATGTTTTCTTCTACATATTTTTGGTATATAAAAAAAAAAAAAAAAAAAAAAAAAAAAAATCGCAATAAGCGTACATTGATTGGAGCGCACAGATCAGATACTTTTTTGGGACCATTGACATTTATACAGCGATCAGAGCTAAAAATAGCCACTGATTACTGTATAAATGTCACTGGCAGGGAAGGGGTTAACACTAGGGGGCGATCAAGGGGTTAAATGTGTTCCCTAGATGTGTGCTAACTGTGAGGGGAATGCGGCTGACTAGAGGAGGAGACAGATCGTTGTTCCTACTAGGAGCACACGATCTGTCTCCTCTCCCCTGATAGTTTACACACACAGATCCCGGTTTTTGCTCTGTCACGAGCGATCGTGGGTGCCCGGCGGTCATCGAGGCCGCGAGGCACACACATTGTGTGCGGGGACACGCTGTCGGCGCACGCGCCTGTGGAACGTCTTAAAGAGCCGATGTACAGCTACTACGGCTCGCCCAGGAGAGCCATCCTGCCGCAGTATAACTGCGACGGCTGGTTGGGAAGGGGTTAAATTGGAATTTTAATTTTTGAACAGAGTAGGGAAAAGTCAGACGCTCTGCTGGGTTTTTGTTACTGACTGCGTTCCCGTTGGGGGTTTTCCCCATCACTTCCTTCCCCGACGGAATGATTGGAAGTGCAGGGATATCTGTCCAATGTGGTCAAAGACTGCAAATAAAATCTAATAAACCTAGCTCTTACCAATGAGTTTTGAGCTTTTAACCAGACACCTGTTTTACATGCTCGTTTCAGGTCAATAAATCACCAAGCTGGAAAAGCAAGCATAAGGCCCTGGAGCCTGCACCTGTAAAATCAAGTCAACAATAAAAGCTGCTTTTCCATCTTGCCAGATGATCTTAAAATCAGATGACTGGAAAACAGGAATAGCAGTCTGTAGCATGTGACAATCATCGGTTCAGAGTTGACAAAGAAGAACAGTTGGCCATATAAGAATTATGACAATTCAACAAGTTAAAGCGGTGTTCCGCCCCCCCTCTCTCTAAATATTAAATATTACATTACTACATATACTGTAGCTGCTGACTTAATAGGACACTTGCCTGTCCTGGAATCTAGTGATGTCAGCACCTATGCCGATGTTTCCATCGGCTGTTGGGTGCCGCCGCCGCCATAGCCAGTAAGGGAACCCTGCAGTGAAGCCTTGTGGCTTCACACCCGGGGTCCCTACTGAGCATGCGCGAATCACGCTGCGCTCTCTTACTGGACCGGCAGCAGGGGAAGGAGGGGGCCGAACCTGTGACGTACCTCACCGCAGCAAGGTCCGACGGAAGTGGGGACAGGGTACCTGTCAAAAACAGGTACCCGCTCCCCTTGAAAGGTGCCAAACGTAGCACCGGGGGTGGGGGGAGTGGAGGAATCAGATAAGCAGAAGTTCCACTTCTGGGTGGATCTCCGCTCTAAAGAAATATGCTGAACCATTTATTTTTCCTCTTAATTTCTTTACAGAAGTATGTGGGAAATGTCCCCGGAACATAAAATAGGATCATTGAAGTTCGGCTTCATGCATGAAAGGAAAATTTGTCATCAAGGAACATCTGAATGTTTCCATTCTCTGAAAGAACTTTAGGTATTTTAGTAGTAAATTGCAGTCTATTTTCTGCTTTGTAAAGCCAACACTCTAAAACGTTCCTAATATGTGGAAGCAAAATTAGTAAATTTGGCCATAGATGGGTAGAATTTTGAACGACAATTCTTGGAAATAAAAAAAAAAAAAAAAAAAAAAAAAAAAAAGAAGGTTATGTAATGGTTTGCTTTGCTAATCATGATTGGGTCAAATCCACGTTAGTTTTCCACCGCACTGACGAGAACATTTGAAGGAGCGGGATGGAATATTTTCCTCAAACGAACATATTTCAAACAGTGAATGTGGTTTACGTTCAGTAAAGTCCAGTCATTCTAAAATCAAAAGGTTAAAAAGCAAACAAAATCTTTCAAATGACAAACAAATGTTTTGAGAAAGTTCCGAGAACATTCATATGCTTTTTCCTAAGAACTTTTGCTTGAATACTATCCATCTATAGCCAGCTTTAGACACTATGTGGCCTTGCATCTCTAGATGCTCAGCGTGGTTTCCTCGGAGGATACTATCTGTGTTTGGGTTTACTCCTGGTCTTCTAGTTTTCTCCCACTATACAAAACACATGGGCAGGTTAATCGGCTTCCAACCCAAGAGGCCCTACGCACCCCCCTTACCCAAATAGACATACTCAAAATTATTTTATCTATTAAAGACAAAACATTCTAATAAGCCTGCCAAAAACTGTAAATATCTCCTTGGTTGTGAAAGATAAAGGAGGAAAAGCTGCTTCTACAGACTGCTCCTACACTATCCACCATTGTTCTCAGAAAAATGACAGGATGAAGAATGCTGAGAACACTCAACACCGTCATTCCTTCATTTTGAAATGAGGATTCCCCGTCCCTCTTATCTCATTATAAATGGGGAATCCAGAATGGAGGAAAAGCTTTGCTCCAAGACAGGGGAGAATAGGCTCTGCGGGCAGCTTCTTCAAACTGGCAAAGGTGTCCAAACTACCTCTTTGGAAGTTAATGGAGGAGCCGACTGACGATCAGCCATAAAGGATGCCAGCCCTGAGGTGCCCCAATGGCTCACATACCTCTGGCTGAAGACCAATCTATATTACTTTTCATAGTATAAAGCTATAAAGCTAAAGAGTTTTTCTACTTTTAACGGGTTAAACTAGGTTGTAGTTCCTCCATTTTGCTGATTGCACCAGAAAGGCAATGCGATTTCCATTTTATACAACCAGAGAAACTGGGGGGCCACAAACACTATATGATCATGGAGACAGGTTTTATACAGGTCCACTTTGCATCCTAAATAGACAATCAAAAAAACCCTGCAGATAAACCGTATAGATGCCGAGAGGTGCCTGCACTACACATATCTGTAGTTATTGACCAATCCTTAAAGATTTTTACAGACAAAGCTCCAACACTCATGGAGATCTCCCACATATTCATACTAGCCCACTGATATGGTATAGTATCAGTATGGTGGCCAGTAGCAATGTACAGGAGCTAGGAAGGGATGAGAATACTTCATCACTATCAGGATGTTTTACTGTCTGTACAGCCAGAGATTAAGTCTTGTACACACTACTAGTTTGTTTTTTTTTTTTGTTCAACCCAGCAGATTAAACCCCCCCCCCCCATAAGAACACTGCGGTCAGCGCTCCCAGCCATTGGCTGAGAGTGCTGATTGGGGGCCGGTCAGTAGACCCTTTTCGGCCATGACCCTTCGACAAAAGCCAGCTGCTGTTGGATCGGCTGGCGTACACATAGGCCAAATGTTGTCCGGTTTCCTTTGACCCAGCCAATGCCGCCCTACCTTTGGCCCATGTGTACTAGGCTTTACTGGAAGTTTTGGAGGCTACTGCAGGTACCTCTAGGTGTCTGCATTTACTTTAGGATCTATATACTGACATCTATCCATTTTTTACTACAAAATGTGTAAACTTAACTGGATACACTTACACTATTACCAAAAGTATTGGGACACCTGCCTTTACACACACATGAACTTTAATGACATCCCATGTGCAGTTACGTGTAGGGTTCAATATTGAGTTGGTCCACCCTTTGCAGCTATAACAGCTGAAACTCTTCTGGGAAGGCTGTCCACAAGGTTTAGGAGTGTGTCTATGGGAATGTTTGACCATTCTTCCAGAAGAGCATTTGTGAGGTCAGGCACTGATGTTGGACGAGAAGGCCTGGCTCGCAGTCTCCACTCTAATTCATCCCAAAGATGTTCTATCAGGTTGGGGTCAGGACTCTGTTCAGGCCCGTCACATTCCCCCACGCCTTTATGGACCTTGCTTTGTGCACTGGTCCAAATCATTTGGTGGAGGGGGGGGGGGGGGGGGATTATGGTCTGGGGTTGTTTTCCAGGGTTGGGCTTGGCCCCTTAGTTCCAGTGAAGGGAACTCTTAAGATGTCAGCATACCAAGACATTTTGGACAATTTCATGCTCCCAACTTTGTGGGAACAGTTTGGGGACGGCCCCTTTCTGTCCCAACATGACTTCGCACCAGTGCACAAACAAGTTCCATAAAGACATGGATGAGCGAGTTTGGTGTGGAGGAACTTGACTGGCCTGCAGAGAGTCCTGACCTCAACCCAATAAAACACATTTGGGATGAATTAGAGCAGAGACTTTGAGTCAGGCCTTCTCAAACAATATCAGTGCCTGATCTCACAAATGCGCTTCTGGAAGAATGGTCAAACATTCCCATAGACACACTCCTAAACCTTGTGGACAGCCTTCCCAGAAGAGTTGAAGCTGTTATAGCTGCAAAAGGGTGGGCCAACTCAATATTGAACCCTACGGACTAAGACACCATTAATGTCCATGTGTTTGTAAAGGCAGGCGTCCCAATACTTTTGGTAATATAGTGTATATTAAAATACAACTTACAGTCTAAATCAGCCCACAGAGGATTCTTTTTTGTTTTTTTTATTTGACCAGAGGGTTGAACACAAAAAAAAAAACAAAAACAAAAAAAAACAACCTATTGCCCCAGCCACAAACTTGATGTGGATGGGGGAATCCTCTTCGCTGTATCTCTGTATTCTGACAGTGGGGAGAGGTCTCTGGTCAGAATTCCCTGATTAGTGCTGCCAGCTGCATCGATCAAGTGAGGAAATCAATCAGTAGATCCACGTCTGTACTTGCCAGCAGGTGGAAAATGCATCAGTCTATCCTATTCTGCCAAATCCTCTATTTACCTGCTATTCATTTTTTTTCATCTGTATACTGCAGGGATATGCAATTAGCGGACCTCCAGCTGTTGCAGAACTACAAGTCCCATGAGGCCTAGCAAGCCTGAGAGCCTCAAACATGACACCCAGAGACAGAGGCATGATGGGACTTGTAGTTTTGCAATAGCTGGAGGTCCGCTAATTGCATATCCCTGATATACTGCATTGCATGTGTGAGGGGTCTTGGATCTAACTTCCACCCCAGCAACATCTGTATGTGCTCGGAGAGATGCCTTGCTTTTGAGTGGACTTCCTTCCTGTTTGATAAAATACCAGAAGGTAAGTATGTGGGTGTAACTGCAGGAGGGTAGCCAGCCTGAAGCTAAAGGGAAGGTTTTGTTCGTTCTGCAAAGTGCGGTCTGTAAAGTATGTCATCACCACATCATGGATAAAAAGAAGTCGTGTGTGGTGTACAGTGGTGAGGAGGACACACTGATCAGACAGATGTTTGGGCACAGATAAAAGTCAAACTACAGAATACGACGTTCTACTTGGCGGCTGCCAGGCTCCAATACCTCGCTGTCTCCAATCAGCTCATCTAATGTGGCAGGGTCACACCCCTCAGGCTTCATGTACACGGGACGTTTTACATTAACCTCTCCTGAACCATTTAACTTGACAGATAGTAACCCAGGTTTAAAACGTCCGCTTTGCCGTATTAACATGCCGCGTTTAGGTTTAGAAGCGTTTTTTTTTTCAAAATAGCCAAAAATGAAAAATGGCTGTAAACGAAACGTGGCTAAATGCGAGCTGCCAGGTTTGAAACGTCAGAAACGTCGGTACACTGCTGCTAGTAAACGGACCTTTAGAGGCAGTTGGATGCTTTTTTCAGCTGCCCCTGAACCCATCCAATGTTATCTTATGTACATGTCGTTTTTAGGCAGTTGCGTTTAAAGGCTTTTCTTTGAAGGCAAAAAAAAATTAGTTCAGACGCCGAAGTTTCCGACGTTTCAGACACCAAACGCATGTAAACGCGGCAACGGCGTTTAGCCGTGTTTTCGTTTAGAAGCGTTTTTAAAAGGTGCCCTATTTTTTTTTACATTCCAAAACTTAAAAATTATAGCAAATGATGAAAAAAAAAAAAAAAACACTAAAAAAAAATATATTTTAAAAACTTGTAATTGCTTGCAATGCTTCATAGACCATTTATATACCTGTAATGAGCCCATGATCCAATCCAATACACCACTAGCATTGCTGCTAGCCAAAGTAGAATTGGAATCTGACCTATATGTTGTTAGATTTGAACCAGATGACCCCACCATTGAACTTGATCAAACATACAGTGGAACCTCAGATTGCGAGTAACGCGCTTAACAAGCGTTTCGCAATACGAGCACTGTATTTTTAAAAATCGTAACTCGGTTTGCGAGTGTTGTCTCGCAAAACGAGCACGATTCAGGCCAAAGTGGTGTGCAGTACCGCTTTTGGCCTGAGGTTGGGGGGGCGCCGGAGCCGAATATCGCTGATCATTTCCGAACGGCGCCGGTTGGCTGTGTACGGAAAGTCCCGAGGACACTTCGGCTGGCCTCGGCAAATCTCGGGTAGGAAGTCTTTCCGAGGTCCGCCAAAGTGTCCTTGGGCCTTTTGACCGTTTCCGAGGCTCTCTGGCGCCCCCCGCGCCTCTGGCCGCATGCGGTATTGTATCCTATTGAAGTCAGTGCAGAACAAAATTATTTTCGTTTCCATTAACTTCAATGGGAAAACTCGCCTGGAACGGATTATGCTCGTAATCCGAGGTTCCACTGTAGTTGCGTGAAATTTAATATCTGGCTTTAATTTCCTCATATATGCTCATTATGGGATCCAAAGTAGGGTTGTCCCGATACCACTTTTTTAGGACCGAGTACAAGTACCGATACTTTTTTTCAAGTACTCGCCGATACCGATACTTTTTTTTTTTATGTCACGTGACAGTTTTTTTTTTTTTAACAATGCTTTTTTTTTTTTTTTCCGGGGGGGTGGGGGGGGTGAACGGTGTCTGTATGTGTTTTTTTTTTTATTTACAATTTTTATTTTTTACAATAAAATATTTTTTTTATTCATTTTTGCAGTGTTTTTTTTTTTTTTTTTTTATCAGCCCTGTTGGGGGGCTTTGGTGAGATATCAGGGGTCTTAACAGACCTCTGATATCTCCCCCTTGAGACAGAGAAAGAGACAGAGGATAGAGATTCCTCAGTCCCTTTCTCTGCAGCCTCAGCTGCACTGAGAATGAATGGAGAGAAGACAGCGGCTCCTCTCCATTCATAAACTGACACATTGTAATCACAAGAGATTACAATGTTTCAGTTATGCTGACTCTGTCCATTCACAAAGGAAGGAGGAGGGGGACGGAGGAACGGAGGGGACAGCAGAGAGACACAGCAGAACGGAGGAACGGAGGGGGACAGAGAAGGAGAGGGGGACAGAGGAACGGAGGAACGGAACGGAGGGGGACAGAGAAGGAGAGGGGGACAGAGGAACGGAACGGAGGGGGACAGAGGAACGGAACGGAGGGGGACAGAGGAACGGAGGGGGACAGAGGAACGGAGGGGGACAGAGGAACGGAGGGGGACAGAGGAACGGAGGGGGACAGAGGAACGGAGGGGGACAGAGGAACGGAACGGAGGGGGACAGAGGAACGGAACGGAGGGGGACAGAGGAACGGAACGGAGGGGGACAGAGGAACGGAACGGAGGGGGACAGAGGAACGGAACGGAGGGGGACAGAGGAACGGAACGGAGGGGGACAGAGGAACGGAACGGAGGGGGACAGAGGAACGGAACGGAGGGGGACAGAGGAACGGAACGGAGGGGGACAGAGGAACGGAACGGAGGGGGACAGAGAAGCAGAGGGGGACAGAGAAGCAGAGGGGGACAGAGGAACAGAACGGAGGGGGACAGAGAAGGAGAGGGGGACAGAGGAACGGAGTGGGCATGGAGAAGGATGCAGTGACAGTCAGCGGTGATCGCGTGGGGAAGTTACAAGCACCGATCACCGCTGTCACTGAAAGCCGCGGGGGGGAAGCTTGTAACTCCCCCACACGCCGATCACCGCTGACTGTCATAGTATCGGCGGAAGCATCGGGAGCATTTGCCCGAGTACAAGTACTCGGGCAAATGCTCGGTATCGGTGCCGATACCGATACTAGTATCGGTATCGGGACAACCCTAATCCAAAGTAAATGCACCAAAATTGAGGTAGATACAAGTACACTGCTACTCTCTCAGCTGCTGCTACTCACTCTGGTCTCACAGAATGGCTGAAATAGTTAAATAATACTTTATTTTGTGCTTTGGGAGGGTCTTATGATGTTATCTTAAATAAACGCTCCTAGGACGCAAACGTGGCAAAACGCCACTAAACGCGCGTTTTTAAACACCGGTTTTAAGCTGTCAAAAAATCGTTCGGAAGAGGTTGCCCCGGCGTCCCGTGTATATTAGGCCTTACAATCTAGATATTTAGCTGACAATCCCCGAGCGCTGTACCAGCGCAGCATCCATCTAAAGAGGACCCCCAAACCACAACCCCCCCCCCCCATGCTGCGCGACTCACCAACTACCATCACAAACCCGCCAGCTGCCAAATGACGCAATACACATTATTCATTTATTATTACTACCATATGGTATAAACTGAATTCCAAATGACCATCATCATTTCTTGCGGCCTGTTCCAAAACTTTCTATTTGCTTTTCAGATATTGAAGTAAATTCTCCGGTGGAGACATTCGACAGGAAGAGCCTGGTGTAGAAATGTGCAAGGAAAGAATTGGGCAGAATCCAAAACAATTTCAAGTGAGTGAGTAATTCTTGAGATATTCCGAAGCACAACTCCCTCCATTCCTCGCCATCAGAGGAGACGTTTCCACAATGGAGGGGGCTGGACACACAGCTCAGCACTGTAATAGAAGCAGAGTCTGCATTCAGATATTGATCGGCCTCATAAAGTAAATGTCTCCTTGCCCATGGGTTGTAATCACGTGATATAACCTAATGCTCTATTTCACACTAATGACAACCTCCTATGGGGGGGTACACAACCCCCTACAAGCCCAGCAGTGCAGTTATGTGCCCTCTCCTCCAACACAACCCATATGCTATCATAGGATCACCAAGGAATGCAGTGATTTAACCCTCGCAATACTCAGCTAGAAGGCGATCAGCCACAGACAAACCCTAATCCTCTGAAAAGGACAGACCTGCAGAGCAAGCTTGTAAATAAAGGCCAGGCTAGCCTGCAGGGGTTATTTTGGGCTACCATGGACGCTCACGTCTACAATAATACGACAACTCCTACCTCGTTTCGAAAGCTGTCAATCACTGGGCTCTATAAATAAGAAACTAAACTGAAAGAAAAGAGGTGCAGTTACCTACAGCAAAGCATCCAATTCTGATATCAATTTTGCTAAATAAAAGCTAGCATCCTATTGGTTAGCATTAAAAACTGCCCTGTATTTCCATGTGCCAGTCCCCTGCTCTACTTAATTTCAGCTCTTTCTTTTACGGGTAAGACAAAGACAGCCGAAGCCCATACCTGGACCAGCAGGAAAAACATGCCGCCTCACTTGTTGGCACTACCCACACGCAGTATGGCTGCTCAGGTGTTGTAGAACTAGAAGTCCCAGAATGTCATGCCAGCCAGATGTGGTCCCATCACCATTTGTGCCAATCAACACACCACCTATAAGCAGAACATCGCTCAGGGATATAGTTCTTCCCTTTTATTGATGCATGCGCGGTTGTGTAGTAGGTCTCTAGAGAGCTGCAGTACATCTGTGCATGCGCACACACTAAACGCTGGCTTCTGCCAGCAAACCTTGTAGGTGCTTTTCGACCTGTATGCACCTGCACAGAAAAACCCTGCGCTATGGTAGATGTCTCTGCCATATACTAAAGACCTGCGGGTACATCTATGCACATGTGAAATCTTGCAACCCCTACGAAAATGTAGAGGAACCCAGGAGGCAGTGAAGCCAAACAACATTAGCTGCAGGAGGTGTGAAAGGGCAACACAATAAAAAGGTAGTAACAAAATAAGTATATACATACATATACACACACACACACACATACATATTTATATAGAGAAGACATTGCTTTCCAAGTCCACTTGGACAATGTCCTCTTAACAATCCCTGATGAAGTGAAAGCGCCTGAACACCCCGAAACCCGCTGGTTTTGCATATATTGCCATGAGATAAAACAGAGTTCAGGAATATTCCTTTATCACATTGTTTGGCAAACCTATGTACACTACAAACTGTATGATTAAATCGGTTCTGATATCGCTGTTTTACTAACCTGACAGTTTATTATTCTAAATAGGAAACCTTGATTTTGTTTACAAATATTAAAGATTCTAACTACCAGCAAGAATAAGTTCTTACATTTAAAGAGCACCTGTCATTTCAGATCCATCATGGCAGCACCTGTTAGTGGGCATCCACTCACCTGCTGCCACCTCGTCCCTCACCTTATTGTGTCACCTCCGCATCACCAGACGTCCCATTAAAGTGAATGGGACTGTCGGTGAGTCAACAGCGGGTCTGAGGAGGAGCCACTGCGGGACAGAAATGACAGTTGCTCTTTAAAAATTATGATCTAAATCAAGTCTTTTTACTAGTGATTTAAATCACATCCATCCTGCCTACAAGTGTGATAACATCAATGATCATTTTACAAAGCTGCACAGTTGTTTTTTAAATATCTACTGGGATCCTTGACTGCATAGGGCAGTGGTTCTCAACCTGGGGGTCGGGACCCCCTCAGGGGTCAAATGATGATTTGCCAGGGGTCACCGAATCCTGGGCTGTTCCTGAAGCCCGCACTGCTCTCCCAGCCTTTTTGCGGCTGCCCAGCTGGGCTGTCCCTGGAGCCCGCGGCCGCCCACTTAGCCTATTCTCAGCTGCCCATTCAGTTTACGGCATGGCTGGGGGACAGAGACTAGAGGTCAGCTGACTGGTGAGGAATGTGAAGTGGGAGGGGCTGGAGGAGACCCTATATCCTGATTTCGGCATAGGTGCCACTGTTACGAGACACCACAAAGTCAGAGACACAGTGAGTAACCTGTGATTATGGTTGCCATTAAAAGTGCCCACTACAGTTCTCAGATCAGCAGATGACCTCGATCAAGAGCACCTAAGTTGGCTGATCAGAACTCCCCACCAGCACTGCCACTAATTCCCACCCCCCACCCCCACCAAGGAGTAAGAGAAGGAATAAAAATAGAGAATACATGGAAGGGAGAGGAAAAGAGGGAGAGGAACAAAGAAAAAGGGAGAGAAGTATAAGAGAAAAGACGGCTAGAGAGGGGAATGGGGAAAAATTAAGAAATTAGGACGGAGAAAGAAAGGGAAACAAAGAGAGTGGCACATCCTAAAATGTACCATAAGGGGTTTCAATACTGTACGAGTGGAAGGAACTCAGGGAGCGCTGAATGTCCATTAGGGGCGCAAATTACTTGTCTTGCCTTGGGTGCTGACCACCCACGCTACGAAAATAATTTTACTGTTGGGGTCCCCACAACTTGGGAAATTTTATCAAGGGGTCATAGCACTAGCAAGGTTGAGAACCACTGGCATAGGACTATTTTCTGGAAAAGGTGAACCCAGCCTTTAAGGAAAGTTTGGAACGTATCCCAAACACAGGTCAGCACTGACTACAAAGCTTCTATCACACAAATGACAGATGTAACCGCCTTCTGAAAAGCATTTTGTGCAAGATCACCCTTCAGCAGGTGATGCGGTCACCTCCTGAATGCTGGTTTCTTTTCTTCTACACCAACAGAGATCTTACATTGAATTCCAATCACCTTAACTGCCAGTGTGGCCCTACGATAGGTAGCGATACCAGTACAAACTCGACATTCCGCGTTGAAATTGCTGCAATGTGAACTCACCCCTCTGGCTGTCATGCAAATTTGGAGGTAGGTGGTCATGGAGGTGGCAAAAACATGAACAACCACATTTTTACCGCTCTCCAGCCAGCTGTGTGAACTAAAGTGGTTCTAAAGTCAGAATGTTTCTTACCTTAAAGGGATTGTAAACCCTCTTTTTTTTTTTAACTTAATGCATTAAGATGAAAAAAACTTCTGAAACTGACCGGATAGATTGATAGCAGCGCAGCCATTGGCTCCCACTGCTGTCAATCAAATCCAATGACGGGGGCGGGGCCGAGTCCGGCATTCTGTGTCTATGGCCGTAAATGCTGGACTCGGGAGCGCACCCGCACGGTAACCCCCAGAGAGAGTGCTACTCCTAGGGGGTTTACCGATGCGGGGAGGAGCCGCAAGCGCTGTTGGGGGACCCTAGAAGGCCATTCTGTGCAAAACGAACTGCACAGTGGAGGCAAGTATATGTTTTTTTTTTTTTAAATAAACACCGAGGGTTTACAACCTCTTTAAAGTAGAACTATAGACAAAACTTTGGATAGCGTAAGGGAGGGTTATAACCCCTGTCAAATTTTATTTCGTCATTTATGTCCCATTGGGGAGATTTCCCTTCACTTCCTTTCCCATAGCCAAACAGGAAGTGGGAGGAAATCCTTCAAATTCAGGAAATTCATTGGGGCCCCCCAGGTCACCAGAACTAGTGTCCCCATTGGAAGATTTCCTCTCTATTACTTTTCTGGGGACAAACCAAAATTTAGGATTTTCTTTTATTTTCAATAACGGTAAACAGGACAAATAGGGAGGGTGCATCTCCCTAATGGGGGACACAGACAGCAATAAAAACTGACAGGTGTCTAATCCCTCTCCACTCTATCCAAAATTACCTTTGCCTTTAGTTATACTTTAATGGATTCCCAGCATTAACCTCTTTGCGCCGGCGGTATGCATACATGCGGCTTCTCTGTGGGTGGGTCTTAATGTTGGGAGGCCGCATATATGCGTACCAGAATATAAACAGAGCTGTACTGAGAGTGCGCATCGACAGTTACCAGTCACTAATGGAAAGCTCTTGATCTCTACTTTCGATCGGGAGCTTTCCGATCATGTGACCTCTGACAGCTGGTCACATAAAAAGAACCCTGCCTGCATCAGAAACTTCTTAGGCTGGGTTCACACTAGAGCTTGGAGCTGCTCACAGCAGGGGGTCCGGTGCGTCTCCATTCACCATTTCAGGTCCAAATTTTTGGCTGAATTTGGACCAAAAGACACACAGGACTGCTGTGCACTTCGCACCGGAGCCGCTCTGGAGATGTACGAACCGACTCCATAGAGAGCCGGTCACAATCTCCTGACATGCGAATTGGATGCGGAGAAAACCACATCCAATTTGCAATAGTGTGAACTCAGCCAGAAAGGGCCACGAGGCCCCGGTGTTAAAGGAGAAGTATAGCCAAAGCTGGTTTGGTTGTACTTCTCCTATGGATCCCAGGAGTGCAGTTCATTCTGCACTCCTGTTACCTGTTTTCAGCAGACAACGGGCTGAAGCCTCCTGTCGGCTGATGTCACACAGCCGGTCCAGTTAAGATTGCGACACTTGGGTCGTGATCCGCCCACGTGCCTGGACTGACACTTGGGTCGTGATCCGCCCACCTGCCTGGACTGACACTTGGGTCGTGATCCGCCCACCTGCCTGGACTGACACCTGGCTCAGCCTCTCAGAGAGCCTGAGCCAGCTGCTCCTGCCCCCTCCACAGCTCAGTGCTCCAGTGGAGGGGAGCAGAGATCTGTGACTGACAGTCACCAGCTCTCTGCTCGGGGAGCCCTGAGAACTGAGCAATCTGCAGTGTTCAATCGCTCAGTTCTCAGTGTAGAGGTGCCAGGGTACAGATGCAGCATCCACCTAGGGAAGTATAAATCTGCAAAAGCCCCAAACTTCTCTTTTAAAAGGGTATCAAAATGCCCCACTAACTGCTCCACTGCCTGACACCTCTCCTGGGTGCAGCACCGCTCTCCTCTTAGGAGACACTGCAGGCAGTAGGAGCCATAGAGTCCCCGCTGTCAGCACTGGGTCACACTGGAGCATGCACATTCCGGTTCTGACATCTCATTTGTTTGAATGGGCTGCAAAATGCAACGCTGAAAAAATGATGCAAGCAGTCCTTTTTCAGAATGTGCAGACCCGGTGCAGAGGGAGCAGGGGGCGTGGCTTGAAGGTGCTGTGTGTGTCTATGGATGCACACAGCCCGGCTTGGGAGAACACCCCCCCACCCATTGGCGGTAAGGGAGCGCTCTGTTCAATATTGGAAGCAGAACATCTTTTCTTATTTTATATTGAATTGCCTTTATTATGAGTGAAGCCTGATGGCGTTGCCTTTCCTGGGACGCGGCGTCCTATCGGTCAGGCGCAGATTTTGCGTTGGCGCAGATCGTAGTCACTCACCCAGGCAGGTAGGTCAGCGGTGCCAATCTTCTGCTGGACCGTCTTCTCCTCGTTCTCCAGGAAGGCCAGCGCCCGGTGCCACCTGGAAGTCTTGCTGCCCCGATTCTTCTTCCACCAGCTCAGGAAGAGAAGGGCCACCAGCAGCCAGCTGAAGCTCAGCCCGAAGTAGCCGAGGACATACACCGGGAAGATCAGCACCAAAGTCTTAGCGAACTGATAGAAGAGTCCCCCGAAGTCCACACTGATCATCCCGGGCTCCTCGGGGGGTGCCGCCGGGGCCGCTGCGGGGCTCTCAGAGCCCTCCTGTCCGTCTGATTGGCTCATCCCGCTCCGCTCAGTGATCCGGCTCAGGCAGGAGACAGTCCGCTCTGCTAGGAAGAATACAGAACACAGAGAGCCGCCACCATCAGTCCGCTCCGGGCCCCTCCACTGCCGTCCTCCTCCTCCGTACACACACTGCTTAGCTACCCCCTGACACTGCCATACACATCACACACACTCCCTACAGCCCGCCCCACACAACCTCCAGCCACTCACAGGACGCCCCCGCTGCGCTACGCCCCACCCACCGGCCAGCCACAGCGACAGGATGTGCAGGCATGGGCGAGGCTTTTTTTTTTTTTTTTTTTCTTTTTGCACATCAACCAGCTTTATTTGTAGACAGCACAGTAGTTCCTGGCAGTAGCACAGCTCACTTTTCTACGATCCTATCCTCTGACCCTGTCCGAGATCCGATCCATACAGCTGTATATGTCATGTGGAGCTCACCACACAAAACTGCAAACAGAAACTGGCCTTTTTACATTTATGAAGCTGAAGTTATCTCCTTATTCAGCCAGCTTCTTATTCAGGTTGGATCTTTAGTCACAAAAGTGATTATTTACTAAACAATCATCTGCAATGTTTAGAATAAAATTAGGAACTTTAAAGAGGAGTTCCACCCAGGGGGGTCCATTAAAAAAAAAAAAAATTAAAAGTCAGCAGCTACAAATACTGCAGCTGCTGATTTTTAATTGGACACTTACCTGTCCCAGGGTCCAGCGATGTGGGGGATCGAAGCCCCGCTCGTCGTCCCCCCCTCCGCTCGTCGGCGCCGGCATTTCAACTGTGGGCGCCGGGCTGTGGCTTCACAGCCTGGCACCCACTGCGCATGCGCCTGCGGTGCCACGCACCGTGATTGGCCGCTCAATCACCTGGGACCTGTAATGGGTCCCAGATGATTGACAGGAGGGAGCAGAGCCCTTCCTGTGCCGAGGGGGAAGTGATGTCACCAGCCCAGGCAAAGGAAGAGGCAGACTACGAGGGACCACCTAGCAACAGGCATTTAGAGGTAAGTAAAAAAAATATCCAAATAGAATTTTTCAGGTATTTTGTTTTTTTGGGTGGAACCCCACTTTAACAGCAATTCTATCTCCCTAAATGCCATGTATTTAAAGGGGTAATTCTGAATAAATATCTGAAAACCATCTTGGCTCACCCAAATTCCACTTGTTTTATACTCATTGGGTATTCTACTATTAGTTACAGTTCAATTTGGCCCAAGCCAAGTAATAGAAATCCTAAAATATGGCACCTTGACAAACAATACATTTCAATGGGAAATGAGGCCCGATCATTTGGCTGACAGCTGATCACGTAATAAGAGGCCAGGATCGGGCGCTCAGGCTTCACATGCACAGGAGGACGTACATGGACGCACTGTAGCCATCTTTTTGCTATAGTGTGGGCGGCAAGAGGTTAAGAGGAAAAATCCACACACTTTGTAGAGATTTCCTTCCACTTATCTCCAGGGCGAGGTGCAATGTCTACTGGAGTGTTCTCTGGATCATGTGTCAGACTCTGTAATAGGAGCAGAATTTGGTCACATGAGAATATGTGGTATGTACTAACACAATATAGCAAACAGCTTCTGGGAACCATTTCTTGTGGCAGTTTACTTTCCTTTTAAATGATTGGAGCATTTCTTGCTTTACAATAAAACATGCAAATGTAATTTTTTAATTGGAACAAAACCCTCCTATTCATTACGATCATGGAAGCTTCCATCTCCATTTGATCTGCAACTGCCATGGTGCTACACATGTGAATAGAGTTGACATCAGCCATTTGATGGCTTGACAGCACAAGCAAATGTGACAGCATTCCTGACCTGTAACTGTTTTGTCAGTTTGTATAGCTGTCTGTGTCCTTGTTTTATTTATTTCAGGTACTTATATAGCACCATCAGGGCCGGTGCTAGACTATTTTGCACCCTAGGCAAGACCAGCAACTTGCGCCCCCCCCCCCCCCCCCCAAAAAAAAAACAACAACAAAAAAAACCACACTGAATGGCTTTGTGCAGTGTCATTAAATAATAGCACAACACACCCTTTGATCACAGATCCCAGTGTGTATTGTGTGACAATCTGTGCACTTTCTAATTATTTCACTGTGAACACCAGGGCCTGATTGCAAGTGCGACCTTTGCGACCCTGGCCGTTTGGCCTGGATTAAGAGCATCATGGGCCTGGTGCTGAGGATTTTGGTGGGCTCTGGATCATGAAGCCCCTTGCCCTGTATGATACATTAAAATTTTCTCTACAGCCCCGCCTTAACCATCACTTGTGCCTAGGCATTCTTTCCATCACCACCCACTGCACCTGGGACCCCTTTCCTCATCATCTACTGTGCCAGCAGCCTCCCTTGCCTTACCACCCACTGCACCCACAGCCTTCTTCCCTCACCACCTACCATGCCTGTAGCCCTCCTTTATTGCAGAAATACTACAGGAGATGATCAGAGACTGCAGACATAGTACAGGAGATGATCAGAGACTGCAGAGATAGTACAGGAGATGATCAGAGACTGCAGACATACTACAGGAGATGATCAGAGACTGCAGACATACTACAGGAGATGATCAGAGACTGCAGAAATAGTACAGGAGATGATCAGAGACTGCAGAAATAGTACAGGAGATGATCAGAGACTGCGGACATAGTACAGGAGATGATCAGAGACTGCAGACATAGTACAGGAGATGATCAGAGACTGCAGACATAGTACAGGAGATGATCAGAGACTGCAGGCATAGTACAGGAGATGATCAGAGACTGCAGACATAGTACAGGAGATGATCAGAGACTGCAGAGATGGTACAGGAGATGATCAGTGACTGCAGACATGGTACAGGAGATGATCAGAGACTGCAGACATAGTACAGGAGATGATCAGAGACTGCAGAGATGGTACAGGAGACGATCAGAGACTGCGGACATGGTACAGGAGATGGTCAGTGACTGCAGACATGGTACAGGAGATGATCAGAGACTGCGGGCATAGTACAGCAGATGATCAGAGACTGCAGACATGGTACAGGAGATGATCAGAGACTGCAGAGATGGTACAGGAGATGATCAGAGACTGCAGAGATGGTACAGGAGATGATCAGAGACTGCAGAGATGGTACAGGAGATGATCAGAGACTGTGGACATGGTACAGAAGATGGTCAGAGACTGCAGACATAGTACAGGAGATGATCAGAGACTGCAGACATAGTACAGGAGATGATCAGAGACTGCAGACATAGTACAGAAGATGGTCAGAGACTGCAGACATAGTACAGGAGATGATCAGAGACTGCAGACATGGTACAGGAGATGATCAGAGACTGCAGACATGGTACAGGAGATGGTCAGAGACTGCAGACATAGTACAGGAGATGGTCAGAGACTGCAGACATAGTACAGGAGATGATCAGAGACTGCAGACATGGTACAGGAGATGATCAGAGACTGCAGACATGGTACAGGAGATGGTCAGAGACTGCAGACATAGTACAGGAGATGGTCAGAGACTGCAGACATAGTACAGGAGATGGTCAGAGACTGCAGAGATGGTACAGGAGATGGTCAGAGACTGCAGACATGATACAGGAGATGGTCAGAGACTGCAGACATAGTACAGGAGATGATCAGAGACTGCAGACATGGTACAGGAGATGGTCAGAGACTGCAGACATGATACAGGAGATGGTCAGAGACTGCAGACATGATACAGGAGATGGTCAGAGACTGCAGACATGGTACAGGAGATGGTCAGAGACTGCAGACATAGTACAGGAGATGGTCAGAGACTGCAGACATAGTACAGGAGATGATCAGAGACTGCAGACATGGTACAGGAGATGGTCAGAGACTGCAGACATGGTACAGGAGATGGTCAGAGACTGCAGACATAGTACAAGAGATGATCAGAGACTGCAGAAATAGTACAGGAGATGATCAGAGACTGCAGACATGGTACAGGAGAAGGTCAGAGACTGCAGACATGATACAGGAGATGGTCAGAGACTGCAGACATGATACAGGAGATGGTCAGAGACTGCAGACATGGTACAGGAGATGATCAGAGACTGCAGAAATAGTACAGGAGATGATCAGAGACTGCAGACATGGTACAGGAGATGGTCAGAGACTGCAGACATGATACAGGAGATGGTCAGAGACTGCATACATGGTACAGGAGATGGTCAGAGACTGCAGACATGGTACAGGAGATGATCAGAGACTGCAGAAATAGTACAGGAGATGATCAGAGACTGCAGACATGGTACAGGAGAAGGTCAGAGACTGCAGACATGATACAGGAGATGGTCAGAGACTGCATACATGGTACAGGAGATGGTCAGAGACTGCAGACATGGTACAGGAGATGATCAGAGACTGCAGAAATAGTACAGGAGATGATCAGAGACTGCAGACATGGTACAGGAGATGGTCAGAGACTGCATACATGGTACAGGAGATGGTCAGAGACTGCAGACATGGTACAGGAGATGATCAGAGACTGCAGAAATAGTACAGGAGATGATCAGAGACTGCAGACATGGTACAGGAGATGGTCAGAGACTGCAGACATGGTACAAGTGTTTCCTAGGCTGGCAGTGACCAGTGTGTAAATACATTGATCACTGCACTGTGTAAACAGGAGTTTACAAGATATAACAATGTGCCAAAAAAACAAAAGTCATTTTTCAAGCACAGAAGGACAGTAAATGGTTAACAGGTCTGAGAAGCTCCTCCCAGCCTGACCAGATAATTCCTTCAAAGATAACAAATAAAAGGTCAAACAAATCCTGGATGGAATATATAGCATTAGAAAGAGCTGAAGTTGCAGTGTCTTGCAGAAGTCTAATCGGCATTCTCCTGTCCTGTGTTCAGTGTAAATAAAAACACAGATAAGAAGCAGTGTGAGAAGACAGAGGGGAGATCAGTGTGATCACCGCATATTCTACACACAGGATGGGAGAAGGAGAACACACTGATCCATTTCTGCAGCCAGCAATGCATTGTGACATGTTTGATCTCCATACCTTCTTCATCATACTCAGGTATGTCAGATCCTCTCCATCCCGCCCTGCTCTGGCCACTAGCATCTTCTAGTCAAATGTGGCGGGCTGGGCAATCTGATTGGCTAAGGAGGTAGTGGGAGGTGGAGCAACTTAGTAGTCACGCCCTCCCACTCAGAAGAGCAGCGCTATTGGCTGCCTGCCCTGTTACACAGACGTCTCTCTCCCTCCAACATGTGTGAAAGCCGATGGGAGGGAGAGGGGAGAAGCTGCACGCCGCACTGCAAGGCTGCCACCCGCACGCCTGCCGCACCGAACTCCTTGCTGTCTGGGTCCCCTATCAGCGGCTCTGCCGGGAGCTTGGGGGGGGGGCAAGGGTCAGATGCGCCCCTAGGTGGCAGTGCGCCCTAGGCGGCTGCCTAATTCGCATAGTGGGTGCACCGGCCCTGAGCACCATCAATTTTACGCAGCGCTTTACATATACATTGTACATTCACATCAGTCCCTGCCCTCAAGGAGCTTACAACCTAAGGTCCCCTAACACACATTCACACATACAGTACTAGGGCCTATTTAGACAGAATCTGATTAACCTACCAGCATGTCTTTAGAGTGTGGGAGGAAATTGGAGTACCGGGAGGAAACCCACACAGGCACAGGGAGAACATGCAAACTCCAGGCAGATGGTGCCGTGGTCGGGATTTGAACCAGCAACCCTTTTTCCTGCTAGGTGAAAGTGCTAACCACTACACCACCGTGCGGCCCCTGTTAGGGAGATTCACTCTCCACAAATCGCACATTTTGGGTTGTCCCCAGAAATGTAATAGACGGGAAATATTCCACTGGGGACACTAGTTCTGGTGACTTTGAGGTCCCCAAAAAATTCCCTTAACCACTAGGCGTCCGCGCTATAGCCGAAAGACGGCTACAGCGCGGACTCCAATTGCCGGGAGGGCGTCCCTGGACGTCCTCCTGTTTACTTCCGCATTGCGCGCTCCCGCGAGCGCGCATCGCGGAAGTTTTGTGCTGGCCGTGTCCCTCGGACACAGCCAGTCACAGATCACCGTAAACGGCCAATGACAGCGGCCGTTTACGGTGCGATCGGCGGTGCCAATGAGAGAGGATCTCATATGTAAACATATGAGATCCTCTCTCATCGCCGGCTCTCCCTCCTCACACAGAGACAGCGTGTGAGGAGGGAGAGCGAACCGCTGCGGCGGTGAGTGTAAAAAAAAAAAAAAAAAGGTGTCCCTGCCATCTGCCCTGCTATCTGCCCTGTCATCTGCCCCTGCCATCTGCCCTGTCATCTGCCCTGTCATCTGCCCTGCCATCTGCCCTGTCATCTGCCCCTGCCATCTGCCCCTGCCATCTGTCCCCACTGCCACGTATAAGTGCCATCTGTCATCAGTGCCACATAGTGCCATCTGTCATCAGTGCCACATAGTGCCATCTGTCATCAGTGCCACATAGTGCCATCTGTCATCAGTGCCACATAGTGCCATCTGTCATCAGTGCCACATAGTGCCATCTGTCATCAGTGCCATCTGTCATCAGTGCCACCTGTCAGTGTCACGTGCGATCTGTCATCAGTGTCACATGTCATCAGTGCCACGTATTAGTGCCACCTGTCATCAGTGTCATCAGTGCCCCGTATCAGTGCCACCTGTCATCAGTGTCATCAGTGCCACGTATTAGTGCCATCTGTCATCAGTGCCACGTATTAGTGCCATCTGTCATCAGTGCCATGTATTAGTGCCATCTTTCATCAGTGCCACATGTCATCAGTGCCACATATCAGTGCCATTTGTCATCAGCGCCACATGTCGTCAGTGCCACATATTAGTGCCATGTGTCATCAGTGCCACATATTAGTGCCATCTGTCAGTGCCACGTATTAGTGCCATCTGTCAGTGCCACGTATTAGTGCCATCTGTCATCAGTGCCATGTATTAGTGCCATCTGTCATCAGTGCCACGTCAGTGCCACGTATCAGTGCCATCTGTCATCAGTGCCACATCAGTGCCACGTATCAGTGCCATTTGTCGTCAGTGCCACGTCAGTGTCACGTGTCATTGTCCTGGTGCTCCAGGGCCTTCAAAAGTGTAATAGGTAGTCAACAAATTAGATGTGTAATTTATGCTCCTAGAACACCTGATGGTGCTCCATGCATGTTGGGCCTCTCTATGTGGCCAGGCTGTGAAAAAGTCCCACACATGTGGTATCGTAATACTCAGGAGGAGTAGCAGAATGTATTTTGGGGTGTCATTTGTGGTATATACATGCCATGTGAGAGAAATAACCTATTACAATGACAATTTTGTGGGGGGGGGGGGGGGGAAATCTTCATTTTGCAAAGAATTGTGGGAAAAAATTACAACATCAAAAACCTCACCATGCATCTTACTAAATACCTTGGAATGTCTACTTTCAAAAAAGGGGTCATTTGGGGGGTATTTGTACTTTCCTGACTTGTTCGGGTCACAAGAAATGAGATAGGCCGGCAGTGCATCAGATGTGATCAATTTTTATGATTTGCACCATAACTTGTAGACTCTCTAACTTTCAGAAAGACCAAATAATATCCACTAATTTGGGTTATTTTTACCAAAGATATGTAGCAGTATAAATTGTGGCCAAAATTTATGAAGAAAAATTACTAATTTGAAAAATTTTATCACAGAAACTAAGAAAAATGCTTTTTTTTTCAAAATTTGCGGTCTTTTTTCATTTATAGTGCAAAAAATAAAAAACCCAGAGGTGATCAAATACCACCAAAAGAAAGCTCTATTTGTATGAAAAAAAGGACAAAAAATTCATTTGGGTACAGTATTGCATGACTGAGTAATTGTCATTCAAAGTGTGAGAGCGCTGAAAGCTGAAAATTGGTCTGGTCACGAAGGGGGTTTAAGTGCCCAGTTGTCAGGTGGTTAATTTGCAGGATTTTCCTCTCACTTCCTGTTTGGCTATGGGACAAAACAAAAAAAGGGGAATGGGCTGTTGTGTGGGTGTTAAAGGGGTTGTAAAGGTATTTTTTTTTAAAATAACAAACATGTTATACTTACCTCCACTGTGCAGCTCGTTTTGCACAGAGTGGCCCTGAACCTGGTCTTCTGGGGTCCCTCGGCGGCTGTCTCAGCTCCTCCCCGCAAGAACTAAACACCTTCATGCAAGCTCCCTTGCATGGTGTTTAGTTCTTGCAGGCACGCTCCCGTGATACAGCCGGCGGCTATAGCCGCTGACTGTATCACTCGGCCACGGCCCCCCGGCGCGCCACGTCATTGGATGTGATTGGCAGCAGCTCTAGCCAATCAACGGTCAGGCTGAGCGGCGAAGAGGATGTCAGGAGCGAGCGCTGGACTTTCGAGGGGTCAGGTAAGTAAAACGGGGGGGCTGGGGGGGGCGGCATTGTCGGATGTTTTCTCACCTTAATGCATAGGATGCATTAAGGTGGAAAAACGTGAACCTTTACAACCCCTTTAACACTTTATAGCTATGCACTGGTCCTGTGGGCAGAAGTAGGCGGGGCTACTATGACATGTATGCTGCCATTAAGGCACCAAAAAAGTTTTGCCTATAGTTCTACTTTAAGCTGACTTTACGCTATACAATCTGATTGTACAATCTTCTTTGGCCTGCATTCACACCTAAGCAGAGTGTATTTCTGGTGTTTTTGAAACTTTTTTTTTCATGCCTTTTACAATTTTTTTTTGCATGGGTATCAAACTTCAGGTGTTTGTTTCCTCAGATGGTCAAGGGGAGGAGAGCAGTTCTATAGGAGGAGAGGAGTTCTTCAGGCATAAGATTGCACATGAAAACTATTTCGTTCTATAGGGCCAGAAACGCCCTGAACAGGCTAAAAAAGCTCATGTAGTTTTTGTGTGTAGGGTGTAGAGCATACAAAGGTGAACAGGGACAGTTAGAAAGAATGGCATGTTGAGCATAGTCAAGTGTAGGAAAACAAGCAAACACTCAGGCTGAGTTCACATATACGCAGTGCCGGACACCGCATGGATTCAGATAGAAATCGCATTCCTATTCAAATCACATGTGATGTCTGTGTGGTGCAATTTAAGCCATTCTTTTGTATGGCTTAAATTGCACCAAATCCGCACAAAAAAGGTGCAGGACCGTTTTTTTTTAACCCGCACTGGAATCAGATAGCATGGGTGTTCAGATGTTTGCGATCTGATTCTGTCTATTGCACTGCGTTTTGTCGTTTTGTGTCATTACCTTAACCACTTAAGCCCCGGAAGGATTTGCCCCTTAAAGGGTTACTAAACCCTTGTTTTTTTTTTGTTTAAAATAACAAACATATCATACTTACCTCCACTGTACAGTTCGTTTTGCACAGTGTGGCCCTGAACCTCGTCTTCTGGGGTCCCCCAGCGGCGCTCGCGGCTCCTCCTGGCATCTGTAAACCCCCTAGGAGAAATGCTCTCCCAGGGGGTTACTGTGCGGGCGCGCTCCTGAGTCCAGCATTTGCGTCCATAGACACAGAATGCCAGACTCGGCCCCACCCCTTGGCGCTGGCGTCATTGGATTTGATTGACAGCAGTGGGAGCCAATGTCTGCGCTGCTATCAATCTATCCAATCAAGAGCCGAGAACCTCGGGCAGAGAGCTAGGGCGCGTCTCTGCCGTGGGAACAAACGGGCTCAGGTGAGTAAAATTGGGGGGCTGCTCATTGTCAGAAGTTTTTTCACCTTAATGCATAGGATGCATTAACCATTTCAGCCCCGGACCATTTGGCTGGCCAAAGACCAGAGCACTTTTTGCGATTCGGCACTGTGTCGCTTTAACTGACAATTGCACGGTCGTGTGATGTGGCTCCCAAACAAAATTGACCTTTTTTCCCCACAAATAGAGCTTTCTTTTGGTGGTATTTGATCACCTCTGCGGTTTTTTTTTTGCGCTATAAACAAAAAAATAGCGTCAATTTTGAAAAAAACGCATTATTTTTTACTTTTTGCTATAATAAATAGGCAACGTAAATAAAGGGCAACGTACAGGTACGTTAATATGCCTGTACATGCCCTTCTGCCGATGTATATCGGCGTGAGCCAGTCGGCAAGCGGTTAAGGTGAAAAAACATAAGGGTTTACAACCCCTTTAATGACCAGGCCATTTTTTGCGTCGCTTTAACTGACAATTGCGTAGTCGTGCGGCGCTGTACCCAAACATAATTGACGCCCTTTTTTTCCCCACAAATAGAGCTTTCTTTTGATGTTATTTGATCAACTCTGCAGTTTTTATTTTTTGCACTATTAACAAAAAATACGAACAATTTTGAAAAAAAAAGCATTATTTTTTACTTTTTGCTATAATAAATATCCCCCAAAAAATATATATAAAAAAAAATGTCGGGGCGTGGTTTGGAGCCGCTCTAAGATGGACGCGCTGTGCTGAAGCTCCCGTCCATGAGGTCTATCTTCATTAGCGATCCGCCACCATACAACTCTCTGCTATGGTAAGGACAGCCCGCAGTACCTCCGCATCCCGATCCAGATCCCCTCGGAACCAAAATCCCCCACGGGAAGAACTTATTCCGGAGATCTTCCGCTCCTGGCCCAGAAGCGCCATGCAGGCCGCTCAGCCAGCGGCCTCGAGTAAATCGCAGCCCCAGAGCGCCGCTACTCTCAGCTCCAGCACACAGAACAAAGCTAGCACGGGGACAGAGCAGAGGCACCCACCTGCAGTCAACCTAGACGACCTCCATAATGTCGCAGCAGACATCAAGAACACCCTAATGGCAGCCATATCAGACATGCGGTCTGACCTACAAGCAATCTCCATCAGAGTTGAAGAGGTTGAAACAACCCAGACGCGACATGAGGCCTCCCTGTGTCATGTACAACAGCTCACTGAATCTCACGCCATACACTTGAGAGACATAAACCGTCACATGGGGGATCTTGACAATCGCGGGAGACGCCGCAACCTCCGATTTAGAGGGATACCAGAATCGGTTGACTCACAACAGTTAGCTCAAGCAGTCACTACCATTGTAAACGAACTCCTGGATAGACCCCAAGATATCCCAGTAGTCTTTGAACGCATACACAGGGCGCTACGGCCAAGGGGGAGAGACACAGATCCCCCTAGAGACACCGTCTGCTGCCTTATAGATTTCTCACTGAAAGAGGATATTTTGAGATCCTCCAGAAATCGAAACCAGATAAGCTTTCAAGGCTCAAATATAAAGATTTACCAAGATCTCTCCAACATTACCCTGCAGAGGAGACGCGAATTAAGGCCGCTACTAGACACTCTACGAGCCAGATCCATCATCTATCGCTGGAAATTTCCCTTTGGATTGTCTGCATCACATCAAGGCCGCACAGCTCTCCTCAGGGTCCCGGAGGACTTAGAACACTTCTGCTCTACATTGGATATCCCGATTGTTGCTCTGCCGGACTGGTACAGTGATTTCCGTCTCCCGCAGATGCACAGAGCCACATCAATGGACGGCATAGCAGAAGCAGGAAACTTCCATCTTGGACGTCGCCGACATCATCGTGGGTCACATCTCTCTCCGCCACGAGATCCAGGCTTGCCGAGGAATGGCAGCCCCACAGCTTCCCCTGCACATCGCAGAGCCAGGATCACCTAAGGGAATGGTAAAGTACTTTCTATCCTCTTGTTTGTCTCTCATGACAGTTTGAAAGTAACCTCAAAGACCAGTCACCCCCGCAAAACGTTTACAAGTACCTGCATGAAGCAGCCCAATAAGGCCTACCCATTCTTCCACGCACCGCCATAAAGTCAGACAGCCCCACCACCCACTCAGATTGGATACATCACCCATGATCCTTCGCCACCTCAGTCAAGACAACACCACTAGAAGTCAATGACATTTCCCATAAACATAAAGACATGCTCAGAACTATGGATAAAGACCCCCCGTTTCCCCTGGGAGTCAACACTTCTATTCTTACTCGCAAGACACAGCAGATTTGACCAGAAGCTCCTGTACTGTCCACCCACACAGATCTGGATCCCAGATGAAGACCAATCAGATGATCAAGAGAAGATATTCTGTCATACTTTTATGGACTCTCGCAGTAAATATATCTGTCTTTCCAATTTCTCGCTTCTCCTTGTATGCCCATGTTTTCTTCCCCCCATTGTCCTACTTTCATCTTTCAGGGCCCCCTCCCTAGCCCTCTCTCTCTCGAAATAATCAGTTCTGAGACGCACCCCATAACATACTCTCTCCAGTGAGGACTGTCTATCCTATCAACAACAATTTTCTGGTTAACCAGGTGCAGAAGTACTAATGTTAGGTTTACGTTTAGAGGCCATTTCACACTACTCCACTCCTCCCTAGTTTTTCTCATGCTTTCCTTTCTGGCGAATAACTCAAATCTCTAATTTCTAGACAACTTGGAATGCCTTATTCGTTCTGGAATTCGACAGGGGCGGGCTCAAGTAAGTGATTATTACCAAGAAAATCTCTACCCACACACTTTATATAGTCAAAGTTTTACTTGCCCTCCACAACCAAATTTATAGTACACAATATCCAATCACCTTGTGGAGGGCAACCCATTGGGTCTTTACCCAGAGACCACGACTGAGCGTGCCCCTCCTGATTCCAGTCTGAAAGTAGTACAGACCCATTTTCTCTTCTGCAGGTACAATTATCACTGTTATATTTTCTGTTCAGTTAAGTTTGTTAAGTTTGCAACCGAGCAAGTTTGCTCAATGTTATATGCATCCTCAGGCCAACAGAGATTAGTACACATACACACTCCAGAACCATACCAGTGGCCTGTATAGCCTTGGATGCGTAGACAACAATATCTACGCTACCCACTTTAACACTGACCAACCCCAACCCGCTTGACATAAGAGGCAGATTGTCACTGTCTCCATTCCACACTTAAAGAACACACATTAGTGCAGCAGTAAACTCTCTTTAATACCCTGTCCAAACACAACAACCTCTTACGTCCACGATACCTAGATCTCCCCTCACAACTTATAAATCACCTAAACTAAGGATGCGATACTAACTTCAACACACCATAGTCAGGAAACAACTAAGTTTCTAATCGGGCTCACAGCTAGATTCCTTCACAAACCTTAAATGAAGTCCCGACTCGCATATTAGGCGACCACACAGATAGCACATCATGACCTCTATGGAACACGAGACGCTCTTCTCTCTCCGGGCGACACCTTCCACTCCCACAATCAGCAGAATCCAGTGATTCTAGCTGACTCATACCGGTCCCCCCATAATCCTTAAGTGGGTCTGCAGGCCAGCCCACACTACCGGTACACCAGTATACCCCCCTGAAATCACACTTCTACACACCCTCCTCTAACTCCCCTACACCAAATCTTCTCCCCCTACACCGCTATCCTTAGACCCTCACCCCAAAACACACTCACAACCCAATCTCTGACTCCTCCTAAACATTTTTACAAACTTAGATATCCAAGTTCACTAGGGTTAACAATGGCCCCCCGCCAGGCACCCCCAGGTACCCACTCGCTGAAAGTCATGTCCATCAACGCAAAGGGCCTCAACATCCCTGAGAAACGCTCGCAGCTACTTGCTCAAATGCGTAGCTCTAAGGCAGACATAATCTTCATTCAGGAGACTCATTTCTCTAGCGCAAACACACCCAAACTGACGAACCACTTCTTTCCCCATGGCTATCACGCCACTACACCCTCTTCAAAGACAAAAGGAGTTTCGATTCTTCTTTCCAAGAACACACTCCTGCAAATTTCGGACACATTAATAGACACACAAGGCAGATTCATCTTTATAAAAGGAACACACAAAAACAGACCAATCACCCTAGCAAACATATATAGCCCCAACACATCCCAAGTCTCATTCTTCCGCACAATAATGAGAGAACTAACAACCTTTCAAGAAGGCCTTCTGATTCTGGGAGGCGATTTTAATGTCCCCCTTGACCCTATTGTGGATTCCTCAACAGGTAAATCCCACCTACCGTACAGAGCTTTAAAACAAATCAAAAACTGTCTGCAAGAACTATCTCTGCACGACTCATGGAGAACCCTACACCCAAAAGACAAAGATTATACCTTCTTTTCGGCCCCCCATAATAAATACTCCCGTATCGACTATCTATTCATTTCACAACCTGACCTCCCCACTCTCTCATCAGCAACCATAGACCCCATGTCATTCTCAGACCACCACCCCATCTCACTGTCGCTCAAGCTCTCAGACGCGCCCCAAAGACCCTACTTGTGGAAATTAGACCACACACTCCTAACAGACGAAATACAGGTAGCTGAAATGCCTGAAGAACTACTTCATAGAAAATAACACCCCGGACACGTCCCCTTTGACACAATGGGAGGCGCACAAATGCGTTATAAGAGGGAAATTAATATCCCTTTCTGCCTCCATCAGAAAAGCCAAGAAAGCCAATCTATACAACCTATTTGCAAAACTAAAAAAACTAGAAGCATCCCACAAACAAACACTAGCACAAAGCACCCATTCTGAACTAACGGAGATCCGTTCACTCATCAAAGAAGAAATCTATTCTAACATTAAGAAAAAGTTCATCCTCTCGCACAAATTATTCTATGAGTTTGGTAACAAGAGTGGCAGATTGCTAGCACGGGCCTTACGTAAACAAAGAGCTGATAACACAATATATAAATTACAATCCACCTCCGGAAAGACCCTCACACAATCTGAAGAAATAGCACAGGAATTTGCGAAATACTACTCCTCCCTTTATAACCTAAGCACATCAGAACCAACATCGACCCCGACATCAGTAAGAAACCAAAACATTAAATCATTCTTAGACCTATATGTCCCCGAGAAACTATCCCCAGAGATGGCAGAATCTCTAGACTCACCAATTACCTCTTTGGAATGGTCCCAGGCGCTCAAACAACTTAAACCCGGTAAAAGCCCTGGCCCCGATGGCCTTCCGGCCGCCTATTATAAAACGTTTACGGACACCCTTCAAGCTCCATTTCTAAGGACCTTTAACTCTCTCTCCCCTACAACTCCTATCACAAGTGGAATGTTAGAAGCCCACATAGTAGTCATTCCCAAAGAAGGTAAAGACCCATTACACACAGGTAATTATAGACCGATCTCCCTGTTAAATGTGGATATCAAAATCTTCTCCAAAATATTGGCCAACAGATTGTTAACACTTCTCCCATCCATCATATCCCAGGATCAAGTCGGTTTTATCCCTGGAAGAGAAGCCAGGGATAACACGTGCAAAGCAATCAACCTTCATCATCTAATTACACGCACCAAACAAAAAGGTTTTTTTTTGTCACTGGACGCGGAGAAGGCGTTCGACAGAGTATCTTGGGACTACATGCTCGCAGTCTTACAGGCCATAGGACTTGGTCCCCAGATGATTGGCTTCATTATGTCGTTATATAGCACTCCAGCAGCGAAAGTGAAGATAAACGGTACTCTGTCGAACGCCTTCCCGATCCGCAATGGTACAAGACAGGGGTGCCCATTGTCACCCCTCCTGTTTGTCCTAACCCTAGAACCCTTTCTAAGGAAAATTAAACATAATCCAGACATAAAGGGAATTCACTCACCAGAAAAAGAATATAAGTATGCAGCGTACGCGGATGACATACTATTATTCCTTTCACAACCGTTAACCACCCTCCCAATTTTACTATCAGAATTTAAGTTCTTCCAATCCCTATCCAATATGAAGATTAACTTCTCTAAATCTTTTGCTCTTAATATATCACTAACCCAAAACATAGTAGATCAATGTAAACACAACTTCCCATTCCAATGGAAACAAGACACTTTAGCATACCTAGGGATACAGATTCCACCCACGCTTTCAGACCTTTACATTAAAAACTTTCTCCCCCTTTTAAACAGACTAGCCTCCGACTTTGAAAATTGGAACAAACTGACAGTTTCATGGTTCGGCAGAGCGGCCATACTAAAAATGAACGCCCTACCCCGGATTTTATATTTACTACAGACGATCCCAATACAGATTCCTCCTATATTCTTCAGGTCATACAGACAGATCAGCTCTCAGTTTTTATGGGGTAAACACAAACACAGAATCAACCACCACTTACTCTCACGCCCGAAAACCCTAGGAGGAATAGGCCTTCCCAACATTTCCAATTACCACATAGCTACCCATCTTACCAGAATAGTGGACTGGAATGTCCACTCCCAACAGAAAGACTGGGTTTCTCTGGAAGCCTCCTTTACGACATTAGAATGTAAATCACTCCCGTGGATCTCTCTTAGCCAAATCCCACAAGAAATCAAAACCCACCCGACGATTGGTCCCACCCTACGCTGCTTCCACTCAACCTGCAAAACCGTTCCGCTCTCTTCCACTCCTAGCCCACTGACACCAATTAAACTGAACCCAGACTTCCCCCCAGGCATGCACCATCAGTTCCTAGATGACAACGTACCAAATGGACAAACTAGAGCCCTTCATTTCCTCCACCAGGGTAAAATTATCCCCAGGACGCAACTGGCAACACGCTCGGAAAAAACGCCTATCCCGCAATGGACATATCTAATGATAGCACACTACCTCCAAACGCTTGACAGGACGGGCCACTGCTCCAGACAACTCACACCCTTTGAAATATTATGCACCAAATCAACTCCACAAACACACCTTATTTCTCAAATACACAACATGCTTTTTACTGGCCTCAAAGCAAACGACAGTCAGTTCTGCAAAAAATGGGAAAGGGATCTTTCCATACAAATCACGGAAGAGAGCTGGGAGAGAATATTCTCGCACATACATAAAGGATCAATCAATGTATCCACTCAAGAGAATGGATTCAAAATACTGTCGAGGTGGTACCATACCCCAGCATTATTACACAAATTCAAGACCAATATTCCTGAAACATGCTGGAGGTGCCACCAGGAAAAGGGCACTCTACTCCATATATGGTGGTCCTGTACCCCCCTCCAAACTTTCTGGTCGGAGGTCCACAAATTGATAGGTCAGATTACCACATATAATCTAGAATTCACCCCAGCTCAATTCCTACTTCACCTATCCCCCCACCCATACAGCACATACCACAAGTCACTCATGATGTACCTGATTAATGCAGCAAAACAATGCATCCCCATACACTGGAAATCAAACAAGACCCCCACTCTGGCGGAATGGTTTGCCAGAATAAACAAGATAGAAGAAATGGAAAAACTCATACATATCGCCCAAGATACACCAGCGAAATTTAGCCACAAGTGGGCGTGTTGGACCCACTTTAAGACTCTGCCTGAATACAAGTCCACTTTGAACTCTCCCACATAAAAATGACACGGTCGACCAAGGTTATCACCCACACGTACAGCCCAGAGAATACTTACCCTTTACCCCCATCTCTCTGAGACCTTACCCCCTAATAGTCCTATACCCACACATCTTGGAGTTACCCAGACATTTCCACCCTCATATGGAGGAGTCAGAGACCACCCTGCCCCACCTGTCCCATCCCTCCTTCCCCCCACTTCATGCCCTGCATACCCCTCACACCCGTCTCCCCCCCCTCTCCCACCCTCACTCTTCTCCCATGCCTGGTTTCTTATAGTTACTGTGAGCCTGCAAGTCACCCACACCTCCCACGATTCAGAAACACAACTTGAGCACTATGTACCAGAGATATGGGAGAGTGTCCGACACGAATAAAACGAGACCCCAATCTTCCGGACATAGTCTCCCTATGTATGCATGTACCAATCACATACCCTACACCGAACAAATGGCTGCACACAGAACAATTTGCCAAGGGAGTCTAAACCCCTAGATTGTTATGACCCCCTCCCAGAGAGGTGCTGGGTTCATTACCCTATATTGGCTTCAACATTATCCCGACGATCCCTGGACCCGGATGGGAAATTTTTTCCTTAAAAGTTCTTTTCCTTTTTCCCCCCTTTATTTTTTTTTTTTCTAAACTCACTCTGTAAACAAATTCATGATCTATGTTTTCTGATGTTTGTTACACAAGTGCTGTAAAATTTCTTTAATCTTTAATAAAACATTTGAAACAAAAAAAAAAAAAAAAATGTCTTCCTCAGTTTAGGCCGTAATATATTCTTCTACTTATTTTTGGTAAAAAAATTGCAATAAGCGTATATTCATTGGTTTGCGCAAAAGTTATAGCATCTACAAAATAGAGGATTGATTTATGGCATTTTTTATTTTATTTTTCTTACTAGCAATTGCGGTGATCTGCGATTTTTAGTGGGACTGCGACATTGTGGCGGACAGATCGGACACTTTTGACACTTTTTTGGGACCATTGATATTTATATAGCGATCAGAGATAAAAATAGCCACTGATTACTGTGTAAATGTCACTGGCAGGGAAGGGGATAACACTAGGGGGAGGTCAAGGGGTTAAATGTGTGTCCAGGGAGGGATTCTAACTGTGTGGGGATGGGACTGCTTGGTGGAGGAGACCAATCGCTGTTCATACTTAGTATGGACAACAGATCTGTCCCCTCTCTCCTGACAGAATGGAGATCTGTCTATTTACACTGACAGATCTCCGTTCTGTCTCTCTCAGGAGCGATCGTGGGTGCTCGGCGGACATCGCGGCCAATGGGCACATGCATCGGCTCCGTCGCTTCGCCACGCACATGCCCCCTAGTGGTCTTAAAGCAGCCGACATACAGCTACGACGGCTCGCCCAGGGGAGCCAACTTGCCGCAGTGGTTGCTGGTCCTCAAGTGGTTAAAGTGTTACTAAACCCAGGGGCCTGCATTCACTATATCTCCCACAGTACACAGAACATGGAAATTCAATTATTTTAGTAAATATAAACTGCTAAATAACCTTTCTCTGACTGTCCTATGAGACTGCAAGAGCCCTGACCCTCTGTCTGGACAGTGCTGATTGGCCCTGTGCTGATCACATGCACTCTCCCAAGAAAAGAAAAACCTCTCTAGAAATACACACCAAACTGAGAATGTGCAGCCTCACTTTATAGGCTATGTGTTATCAGGAAATTATCAGGAGACAGTGGAAGGAGAGGATCAAACAGCCTTTTTACATAATACGGAGGATTAACCCCTTAGGTTCCACAGTGAGTATAACAAGCATGCTTTACTGCATATACTGACTGATTTTACTGTTGTGGGTTTAGTAACACTTTAACATTGACACCCTCTGTGGTTCGCATGGACTGCGGGAAACTTACAGAATACGATGTGTTTCCCGCACCGCATAGATGTGAATCAAGCCTCAAGTGAGAATGGGGTTAAGATCTACTATCAACTAGACATGTGCACGCTGTAAATTTTTGTTTACTTTCAGATGCATTGGTTCTTTGAAAAATAAAATTTTGTCATTTTCGATTTCACAATTCGTTTCATTCTATTCAGCATTCGTTTCAGGAATTTCAGTATATTGGTTTATCCAGGTGCATTAAAAAAAAATTCAATTTTTTCAGAAGATTGGATATTCATACCAGTATATCAAAACTATCCATAATGATTCAATTTTTTTGAATGCAACAGAATGAATAATGCAAAATTTGGCGACCTCAAACTTTTCAAACCTAAGAATTTCATTAGACTGTGGAACTGAACTGACTGTGACAATTACAAAATCAATTTAAATCACAAATTTACTTGAATCCGAATTATCGAACACATTTGAAAATTGAATTCATTTATCCATGGGCTCGAACTACTATCGCATCATGTGACGTCATCCAAATGAAACAAATGCATTTGTTAAATTAGTTCAGATTATGTCCATTTGGAGATTCGTATAAATCGGAATCTCCGAAAATCAAATTTTTGTCCGAAAATCGATTCGTTATGAAACGAAACACACATCAACTATGTAGTGTAAGGGCCTATTTGATTGAACACAAGCTGAATGGTTTAGGTCATATTACATAGTTTTGGTAAATTTCAAGAAGATTGTAAAGAGATTGTACAACCAGACTGAAGTGTGTATAGCAAGCCCTAGGCAGTCTTCACCAGAACAGTTGCCCCTATTGGAAGGTTTCTCCTCACCTTTTTTTCTGGTGACTTCCCCAAGTTTTGGGATTTGCCTTCACTTTCCATGTGAGTGACTATGGTCACCAGGACAGATAGAAAGGGTGAATCTCCACACCAAGGCCACAGACAGCAATAAAAAACCTAACAGGGATTCTCACGTTTCCACACTCTATCCAAAAACAAAAAAAAAAGTTTTTGGCTTTGCTTACACCTTAAGAAAACCTGTCAGCAGAGAAATATGTAGGCAACCATTGCTGACCTCTCTTTTGAGCATGCTACGGTTGTCATTCTAATGTTTTGGCCAAAGTGACTTCTGAGCCTCTGACCTAGAATAAGTACAATAAGGTTTTTTTTCCTGATCTTTTTTACTGCATGCTTGAGTCAGGAAAGTGAAACAGAGATATGGAGGCCAGGCAGTTAGCATTTTCAGAAAGTCGAGAAATGGCACATATTTTTATCCAAGCAGGTAGACTTTGGAATAGAATGGAAGCCTTTAAACCACAGTATTAAGGTAGTCAGTTGTAATTGCTGCAAGTATAAAAAATCCGCCTAATCACAATGCCTGGACATATGTTTCTTCTAGCCTACTAGGTGTTTTATATTGATAGGCATATCCAACCATTACTTGTTTCTGATGGATTGCACCAATAGTGTTGTAACGCGGATCCGGAACTGGTCTGGCTGTTTGCTCCCAGGTTTTATTCCTGTCAGAAACCTTGAACCAGACCGAGATAGAAGTACAGTAAAATCACACTTGTTTATTAATAAAAATAAAAAGGTAAATAAAGTAAGCGTAGTCAAAGCATAGCCAGAGTCCAGTAACCAGATCGGGTAGTCAGCCAAGCCAGAGTTCAGTAACCAGATCGGGTAATCAGCCAAGCCATAGTTAAGTAACTAAATCAGGTAATCAGCCAGGCCAGAAGTCAGGGATCCAGGTAGAGTAACAGCAAGCAGAATAAGGAGCCAAAAGGGATGCCAGCAAGCCAGTCTTTAAACAGGAACGCAGAAGATGGTTTCTTGTGATGTGACCAAGCCGAAGGCAGGAATGAAGTGAGCTGGAGATCTTTAAGTAGGCGGGACTGACAAGCAGATCCACAACAGCTGGTTAACTGTGGAGAGAGATGAGAGCTGGCAATTAGCCGACAGCTGAGCGGCCAGCTCAGAGAAGGAAGGGCTGAGCCAGCCCTGACAGTACCCCCCTCCTCAACGACCCCTCCCCCTCAGAGGACCACCGGGCTTGAGGGGAAAATGTCAATGGAAATTACGGAGGAGGGCAGGAGCATGTACGTCCGAGGATGAGACTCAGGAGCGTTCCTCCAGACCGTACCCCTTCCAATGCACCAGGTACTGTATGTGCCCACGGAACCTACGGGAGTCAACAATGGATTGTACCTCATACTCCTCATGGTTCTCAACCTGTATAGGGTGAGGACGTGGCACCGAGGTGGTAAAGCGGTTGCAGACCAACGGTTTCAATAAGGAGACATGAAACACATTTGAGATGTGCATACTAGGAGGAAGGTCCATCGTGTAAGCCACTGGGTTAATCCTGCGAAGGATACGGAAAGGCTCAATAAACCGAGGTGCGAATTTCAGTGAGGGAACATGAAGTCAGAGGTTGCGAGATGACAGCCAGACCCCCTGTCCCCAACCTGGTAGGAAGGCGCAGGCAGGCGTCTGCAGTCAGCATGGAGTCTGTACCTATCATCACCTTGACGCAAAGCCTCCTGGACTTGTGCCCAAGTGGAACGAAGACCACAGAGATGCTCCTCTAGCACAGGAATACTCTGCGGAACAAACGAGTCAGGCAACATGGAAGGTTGGAAACCATAATTCACCATCAACGGAGACAATCGGGAAGCAGAATTCAAGGCACTGTTGTGAGCAAACTGTGCCCATGGTAATAGGTCTAACCAGTTGTTGTGATGGTCAGAAATATAGCAACGTAGGAATTGCTCCAAGGACTGATTGGCTCGTTCTGCTGTCCCATTAGACTGCGGGTGATACACAGAGGAGAAAGCAAGCTGAATTCACAGCTGTGCACAAAAGGCTCGCCAGAACCGGGACACAAACTGACTACCCCTGTCCGAGACAATCACCTTAGGTAGCCCATGTAAGTGAAAGATCTCCCGAGCAAAAATGGAAGCCAGTTCCTTAGAAGTGGGCAATGTCTTAAGTGGAATACAATGACACATCTTTGAGAACCGGTCAACCACTATAAGGATAACTGTGTTGCCTTGGGAGCTGGGCAACTCCACAATGAAATCCATAGACAGGTGGGCCCAGGGCCTCTCTCCATTGGGTATGGGTTGTAGGAGGCCCACTGGAAGGTGTCGTGGAGTCTTATGCCGCGTACACACGGTCGGACTTTTCATCTACAAAAGTCCGACGGATGCCGACGGACTAAAGCTGGCTGACAATCCGATCGTGTGTGGGCTTCCCCGGACTTTCAGTGGACTTTCAGTGGACTTTTCCAGCCGCAAATCTGACGGACTTTAGATTTGAAACATGCTTCAAATCTTTACGTCGTAACTACGCCGGAGCCAGAAATCCGCTCGTCTGTGTGCTAGTCCGACGGACAAAAACCCACGCTAGGGCAGCTATTGGCTACTGGCTATCAACTTCCTTATTTTAGTCTGGTGTACGTCATCACGTACGAATCCGTCGGACTTTTGTTTGATCGTATGTAGGCAAGTCCGTTCGTAAGAAAGTCTGCCGCAAGTCCGCCAAAAGTCTGACAAAAGTCCGTCGAAAGTCTGTCGGACAGGCTGTCGGACTTTTGTAGCCGAAAAGTCCGACCGTGTGTACGCGGCATTACTCTTAGCACACACGGAACAGGCAGCTATGAAGGCAGTTACATCAGCACGTAGACTAGGCCTCCAGAATTGTTGGGAAATGGCCCAAATGAGTTGATTCTTACCAGGGTGGCCAGCTGCCTTGGGAGAATGGTAAGTCGGGAGCACGGCAGTACGGAGACACTCTGGGACAAAGCAGCAGTCACAAGGTTTCTCAGGAGGAGCATCGACCTGAGCAGCAAGAATTTTGTCGCCCAAAGGAGAAGTAAGACTGGTGCGAACCGTAGCCAGAATACGATCAGGAGGAATCATAGGAACCGGAACCAACTCCAACTTGGAAGTGGAGGAAAATTGTCGTGACAAGGCGTCAGCCCTTACATTCTTAGTACCGGGTAAGAATGAGACAATGTAATTGAAATTTGACAAGAAAAGAGCCCATCGCGCCCTTCTGGGAGAGAGGCGTTTAGCCTCAGACAAGAATGTGAAATTCTTATGGTCAGTAAGAATGAGAACCGGCACAGTAGTACCTTCGAGGAGATGTCTCCATTCTTTCAGGGCTAAAATGATTGCCAACAGCTCTCTGTCACCAATCTCGTAATTGCACTCGGCAGGTGACAATTTCTTGGAAAAGTAGCCACAAGGATGCATAGCACTCTCAGAGGTAGGACGTTGAGACAGAAGGGCGCCAACACCAGTCTCAGAAGCATCAACCTCAAGAATAAAAGGTAACATAGGATCAGGATGTGCCAACACAGGAGCAGAAACAAAGGCAGAGACCAACTCTGTGGGTTACCGTTCTTTCTCGTCATATTGGTCAGGGGTTTGACCAGAGACGAGAAGTTACGAATAAACTTCCGATAATAGTTGGCAAAACCCAGGAAACGCTGCAGAGGATGTAACCCCCACGGGCCGAGGCCACTGTAGGACTGTCGAAAGTTTCCCTGGGTCCATCAAAAAACCAGCAGTGGAAATGACATAGCCCAGGAATTTAACCTGTTCCCGATGGAACTCACACTTCTCCAGTTTACAGTAGAGATTGTTCTCTCCTAATTTCTGAAGCACACTACAGACATCAGCGTGGTGGCTCTCCAGGGACTTGGAAATAATGAGGATATCATCGAGATAAACCACCACACATAACTGCAACAAATCTCGGAGGACATCGTTAATAAATTCCTGGAAAACTGCCGGCGCATTACAAAGGCCAAAAGGCATTACGAGATACTCATAATGGCCTGTTCTGGTTTTAAACGCAGTTTTCCACTCGTCGCCCTCCTTAATCCTCACGAGATTATAAGCCCCCCTCAGATCAATCTTAGTGAAAACCGTTGCTCCCTTGAGGTGGTCAAATAACTCTGTAATCAACGGGATCGGGTAGGCATTCTTAATCGTGAAACGATTGAGATCCCTATAATCAATACAAGGTTTCAGTTTTCCGCTCTTATTCACAAAGAAGAAACCAGCACCAGCAGGAGACGAGGATTTGCGGATGAAACCTCGAGAAAGTGCGTCTGCAACATATTCCTCCATGGCTTTATCCTCCAAGACCGACAAAGGGTAAACCCGGCCACGAGGGGGGGTAGCACCAGGTTGAAGGTCAATTGCGCAATTATACGGCCGGTGTGGAGGCAAACTACCGGCTTGACCTCTGTCAAAGACCCTCAGATGCTAAAATCACGGTACTCCTCTGGCAGGGAGGAGAGCGAAGAGGTACGCAGGACCTTGGCTACCTTCCGGAACCATGTCTCACTGCATTGTGGTGACCAAGAGAGAACCTCAGCATGGAGCCAATCAAAAGAGGGGTTGTGCCTCTGTAACCAAGGATAACCAATAACCAGCGGAAACTTAGGAGAGGAAATCATTTGGAATTGGATTATCTCATGGTGAAGAGCCCCTACAGCCATGGACAACGGAATCGTCTCATGAGTCACATGGGCAGGCTGTAGAGGTCTCCCGTCAAGAGCCTCAATGGCAAGTGGAGTGCCATGCAGCTGCAGTGGAATTGAGTGCTTTGATACAAAGGCAGCATCAATAAACAGGCCTGCAGCCCCAGAGTCGATTAGAGCCTGTATCTCGATAGACGACTTAGCCCAAGAAAGGGTGACCGAAACCAGGGGCTTATCCTTCTGGATAACTGGGGACGACACAACACCACCTAAGGTCTGTCCATGACAGGACCTCAAGGTTCGGATGTTTCTAGGTTGGGTAGGACAAGACTTTAAAAAGTGACCTGCCTGGCCACAATAAAGGCACAATCTCTCCCTCCTCCTAAAGGCTCTCTCATCCGCAGAGAGACGCGTGAAGCCCAAGTGCATGGGTTCATCTTCACTGACCGACTCGGTACCAGGAGGCATGAGAGGTGAGGGAAGCACGGGTGGGACTGCAAAGCTCAGAGGCAAATGTACAGGAGGCTTCCGCAAGCGCTTCTTAAAGAAAGTCTTTCTCTGAGTCTGGAGTCAATCAGGATGGCAAACAAGATCAAGCTCTCCAGCTCAGTGGGTATATCTCAGGCTGCTATCTCATCCTTGATGGAATCTGAGAGACCATGAAAAAAAGCAGCCACGAGGGCGTCATTGTTCCAAGCAACCTCTGTTGCCAGAGTACGGAACTCAATGGCGTAGTTGGCAACAGTTCTCGTACTCTGTTTGATGGACATGAGGCACTTGGCAGCAGAAGCGGAGCGTGCAGGAACATCAAATACCCTTTTAAAGGAGGCCACAAACTCAGGGTAACTCAAGACAAAAGGTTTTTTGCATCTCCCATAGAGGGTTTGCCCAGGCCAAGGCTCTCTCAGAAAGCAAAGATATCACAAACCCTACTTTGCTTCTGTCCGTGGGAAACGCCTGGGGCAGCATCTCAAAGTATATCTCAACTTGGTTGAGAAACCTTCTGCATTGAACTGGATCGCCCCCAAATCGCTGGGGAAGCGGGGCGGAACCAGACATACCTCTTATAGAGGTAATACTCAAGGCGGGTGCCTGCACAGAGACTGGCGCAGCAGCAGGGATGGCCTGCAACTCAGGTTGTACCGGAGCAGCCACAGTGGGGGATTCCAGGTGAGCCGTGTGACTCAGGAGTGTTTGTAACGCCAGGGCAAACTGATCCACAACAGCTGGTTAGCTGTGGAGAGAGATGAGAGCTGGCAATTAGCCGACAGCTGAGCGGCCAGCTCAGAGAAGGAAGGGCTGAGCCAGCCCTGACAATTCCCTGATAGGCACATAGCAGTCAGGTACACTGCATTTCCACAGTCACTCAAGTCAAAGATCAGTCCTTGAATTTTTTTTTTGGTAGTTTATTTGCCCAAAGAGTTGGGATAGGATGAGGGTGCGTCTTGGGATACTCCAAAGATCTTCTAACAAAAAAAGCTGTAATGGAAGACTCTACTCTGATCTGCTCCTTGAGGGTAGAAATCACCTTCTCTGAATATGAAGGGTAACTAGATTCCAAACAGGAACTGCTTAACAGGACTATAATCCTGGATGTACTGCTGTAAACTCTCCCAAATAGGGCAGAAAAAGTCTCTGGAATCCATTGGCAGGTACTCACTGTGCCCTGTATACTGTATTTCCACCTGCAGTATCTGTCAGCTTCTGTACTTGTTGCCTGTGTCCTGGATCCTCAGAAGAGAGTTCTAAATGCTTTCAGGAGGCTAGGCCAGAGGTCCCCCAGCCCAAGCAGGAGCTGCGATCCCAAAATGATTTCTTTGATGTTGCAGGTAGCCCCCCATGGATGCCACAGCCCTCAGGCTGGGTCATAGGCCGGCCATACACGGTTCAAATTCAGACCATTAGTGGGCAGGCTGAATGTACCAAGTTGATAGATTGATCAACTTGGGTACAACCAGCCTGCTGGATTCACTTGCGATTATCATTAGCGGCTGTTAAAGCCGCCTGCAATAATCACTGTCTTCTCCGGGTGGGTATGCCTTCCCAGGAGCAGACAATTGCTCAGCAGGGGTTTTTCCCCTGTCAGCATTGTCTGTGTTGATGGGGGAATTGTGCAAATTTCTTTCCTGCAACCACGGGTTGCAGGAAAGAAATTTGCACAGTATGTGGCCAGCCTTACTCCCCCATGAACAAGAGGAAGCTTTTCCAGGCCCCTGTCTATTTATACCCCTCTCAACCTCCTTCTGGTCACTCACTCTCCTAATCAGGGATTGGCTGAAGAGACATGAATATGCAGGCCAGGGTCAAAACTCTTCCGCCCACTGTATCCCAGAATTCAGTGGTATGCAGGGGAAAGTAGTTGAGCCTGCACCAGCAAAATCTAGAACAGAGACTAACAAACGATAACCGCTCTCCCTGATTACAGGAAGGCCAAAAACTAAAATTACCTAACACTTGTAGCCTACTGAGGAGTGCTACAGTGTCATTGAGGAACAGGTCAGAACAGAAGGAGGTGCCCAGTGATAGCTTGACTAATATGGTGGCAGCTACATAGCGAAAATGATAAAATAACAGGGTCTAGATACAAGAGGTGCAAGGATATCTATTGCAAGCCCTTTTTCATTAACAGGTGCTTTGCCTTCCATGGTTTGAAGGAAAAAGTCTGTTTTACAAAAAATGGCACTCATCCACACATTGTCCAGGCACACTGCACTGACCAAAACTCTATTAAAGTGGCTTCTGCTCAATCTCCAGCGAAGGGAGAACCCCCTTTTACCCAGGCTTAATCATAGAGGCTTGGACAGTGTGGGGGCTGGTGCCATTTTATTGTAGTCCTGAGTGAGTTAGACAAGCCTGTGTACAACCAGACCAGCACATGGAATCAGTACAAGCCAGATAGAGCAACACTAGGGCATATGAGCGGTAGTATTTTAGCTTTGATTTTGGGAGATTGTTAAAAGTCTTTTGTGTCATAGCACTGCCCAGTTCTGGCGAGCATGTGCACTCCTTAACCCATTCCTGCTCAGCATTGGTCGGCCCCTTTTAGACTCAATGAGGTGCTATAGACACAGGATCCTCCCCTGAGCACCCCTGCAGAGGCACCCCTGGGAGGCCACTGGCCTGGTCTAACCATCCCCTCCTTAGTCCATTCTATGCCTTCCTCAGGCCTTACAGCAATACACCCCGATAGTAGCCTCACCCAGCACCTGCTTAATTTCCAAAGATGTTCCCATATTGAGGTTAGGAGCAGAAATGGTGAACACAACAGAAGCCTTTTAAATCTTTACCTCACCACAGTTACATATTGACATGCTTTCAGTCATCCCAATGGTGATGGCACATTCCTTCAGCTGCATACAAAAAGAGAACAGCAAAGATGAGAGTGGAATTGAGTGGCAGTCCATACCTGAGGGGTTTGTCAGAGTCCTACATCTCATGCCAAAGGTATTTGAGTACTTCCAAAAGTACTGTGCCTCTCAACACCTTCTTTCTCTCCCTAAGGTGAAGCTCCCAGAAACTAGGGCTTCAAAGATTATATCTTTGCATGTCATGGTTCTTGCACTAATATATATATATATATATATATATATATATACACTACCGTTCAAAAGTTTGGGGTCACATTAAAATGTCCTTATTTTTGAAGGAAAAGCACTGTACTTTTAAATGAAGCTAACTTTAAACTAGTCCTAACTTTAAACAAATATACTCTATACATTGCTAATGTGGTAAATGACTATTCTAACTGCAAATGTCTAGTTTTTGGTGCAATATCTACATAGGTGTATAGAGGCCCATTTCCAGCAACTATCACTCCAGTGTTCTAATGGTACAATGTGTTTGCTCATTGGCTCAGAAGGCTAATTGATGATTAGCAAACCCTTGTGCAATCATGTTCACACATCTAAAAACAGTCTAGCTCCTTCCAGAAGCTACAAAACTGACCTTCCTGTGAGCAGATTGAGTTTCTGGAGCATCACATTTGTGGGGTCAATTAAACGCTCAAAATGGCCAGAAAAAGAGAACTTTCATCTGAAACTCGACAGTCTATTCTTGTTCTTAGAAATGAAGGCTATTCCATGCGAGAAATTGCAAAGAAATTGAAGATTTCCTACAACGGTGTGTACTACTCCCTTCAGAGGACAGCACAAACAGGCTCTTACCAGAGTAGAAAAAGAAGTGGGAGGCCGCGTTGCACAACTAAGCAAGAAGATAAGCACATTAGAGTCTCTAGTTTGAGAAACAGACGCCTCACAGGTCCCCAACTGGCATCTTCATTAAATAGTACCCGCAAAACACCAGTGTCAACATCTACAGTGAAGAGGCGGCTGCGGGATTTTGGGCTTCAGGGCAGAGTGGCAAAGAAAAAGCCATATCTGAGACTGGCCAATAAAAGAAAAAGATTAAGATGGGCAAAAGAACACAGACATTGGACAGAGGAAGACTGGAAAAAAGTGTTGTGGACGGATGAATCCAAGTTTGAGGTGTTTGGATCACAAAGAAGAACGTTTGTGAGACGCAGAACAAATGAAAAGATGCTGGAAGAATGCCTGACGCCATCTGTTAAGCATGGTGGAGGTAATGTGATGGTCTGGGGTTGCTTTGGTGCTGGTAAGGTGGGAGCTTTGTACAGGGTAAAAGGGATTCTAAATAAGGAAGGCTATCACTCCATTTTGCAACGCCATGCCATACCCAGTGGACAGCGCTTGATTGGAGCCAATTTCATCCTACAACAGGACAATGACCCTAAACACACCTCCAAATTGTGCAAGAACTATTTACAGCAGAAGCAGGCAGCTGGTATTCTATCGGTAATGGAGTGGCCAGCACAGTCACCAGATCTGAACCCCATTGAGCTGTTGTGGGAGCAGCTTGACCGTATGGTACGCCAGAAGTGCCCATCCAACCAATCCAACTTGTGGGAGCTGCTTCTAGAAGCGTGGGGTGCAATTTCTCCAGCTTACCTCAATAAATTAACAGCTAGAATGCCAAAGGTGTGCAATGCTGTAATTGCTGCAAAAGGAGGATTCTTTGATGAAAGCAAAGTTTGATGTAAAAACAATGTTATTTCAAATACAAATCATTATTTCTAACCTTGTCAATGTCTTGACTCTATTTTCTATTCATTTCACAACGTATGGTGGTGAATAAGTGTAACTTTTCATGGAAAACACAAAATTGTTTGGGTGACCCCAAACTTTTGAACGGTAGTGTATATATATATATATATATATACACTCTGAGCCTTTTTACCCAAGATGCCCTACACTGGCAGGGGCAGGGATGACACTTCCTCACTACCTATGTTCACTACTCTGACTGTGTACATTTAGCTGCTATCAATCCACCTACATTGCCTACTCTTCTCTACAGGGTTCCTGACTTAACTATGGCAGCATCTAGTGGTCAATTTGAGGAACTACAGCAGGGACTCCTGTTATGACTTACGCTGAGGGGATAAAACACGGTCATTGGTGAAAACAGCTAAGTCATTTTCTTGCACATTCACACAGAATTAAAGTGAAAGCTCTGGCTGACTGATTGTCAGGGAACGTGCACCCGGATGGCCCAGCCAAACATTTTCTACACATATACATTGTTGTTGGTTCAGTTTGGTGCGTTATGTTGGTGTTACGGATTTGTGTTCTTTAAGTGGACCATTGATGACATGCTGGATTATGTAATACATGTGATCAAGATCAGTTTAATGTGAATGATCCTGACAGTGTGTGTAAATGATTTATAACCTTTATCTCTATGTAATTATATATGTACCTGGACACAGCCATTTATGCTCGTTAGTTGTGCAGGCTTGACCTCCTCCTTATTACCGCTAGGCAATAGTTGTACATGCCATTCCGTATAGCTCACTGCTGGGTTTGTCTGATTAAAACCTGTAGACCCACTGCAGTCTCTAATGCCATGAACCTTGCTTAACCAGTTGCTGCCTGCCCACAGTACATTTACTGAGGGCGGGCGGCATGGGTAGGCTAAGTGCCAAATCCAAGCCTGGGGCAGGCAGCATGCCATTCCCACAACCGCTGTGTTCCGGTGGTACAGATCCCAGTAACCGGCCGCTTTGAGCAGGGGTGTCGCGTGATTGTTATGTGACCACAAGATCAGAATGTCAACACAACTGAATGAAACTGAAACTTATGAATGGGTTATAAATAGGTTAATAAAACTCAAAAAGAACAACTCTGGCACTCAATAAACATAGGAGATATGCATAGAATTTCCAGTACTCCTATCTACACAGCGTATGTGCAACCCAAACACTAATGAAATGAGACGCCCTCCAGGCTCACGCACAGTTAAATAAATAAGGACTCCTAGGAGCTTAGAGCATCTTAAGGCGCGTTATAAAAATGCACACAGTGCCAAAAACCCCAGCTAAATCCATACATACACATTCATACCAACACCACATACATACCCAAACAGCAGCGCCATGGTATCTGAAGTACTCCAACATAGCTAGTAAACCAGAATAAAACAGTACAAAACTGGAGTATAGTGTAAGTGGTGGATAAACCTAAATTGAATTAACTGATCTGCAGTGCTGATTATATCCTGAAAGCAAACCTCAGTATCCTCTTCTCAGTCTTCCTCAGAAAGCTCAGGCAACAGCAACAGCCATTTGCGATGAGAATTCTGAAAGGGGTCAGCCCCCATCAACCGAAGACAACCATAAAAGGTCATTACCAGCTTGGAGATTTCAGGATATACCCAATATTTCTTCAATGAAAGATTCCATGAGCGCTATGGTCAAAGTCCCAAACTGTGTCTGAATGGCGCTAACAGTTTTAGCCGCTTGCAGAGAGGTCCTGGCTATATGGGGTTGATTACAAAGGAAAGAAGACAAGATAGATTCAATATGCGTGAAAAGTTTTCTAGGAAGAAAATCCAGGGCAGCTCTAAAGCAGTATAGGAAATCTGGTAAGAGGATCATCTTGAATACATTTATCCGACCAATTAAAGGGGTTGTAAAGGTAAGTGTTTTTGCACCTTAATGCATCCTATGCATTAAGGTGCAAAAACACCTGGCAGTGACCGGCCCCCAGCCCCCCCCCCATTTTACTTACCTGAACCCTCAAACTTGTCCCACGGGGACGCGCCGTCTCTCGGCTAGGGGGTTTTCGGCTCTTGATTGGATAGATTGATAGCAGCTCAGCCATTGGCTCCCGCTGCTGTCAATAAAATCCATTGACGTGGTCTATAGACGCTATAGACGCCGAATGCTGGACTTGGGAGCGCGCCCGCAAGGTAACCCCCCCAGGAGAGCTCCTCTCTCAGGGGGTTATCTAATGTGGGGAGGAGCCGAGAGCCGCCGAGGCACCCCAGAAGACCAGGATCGGGGCCACTCTGTACAAAACGAGCTGCACAGTGGAGGTAAGTATGAAATGTTTGTTATTTAAAATAAATAAATAAATAACTTTAGTGTCACTTTAAGTTAAGGGTCAATGGTGTCCAGGTATGAAGTTTGTCCACAATTTGCTTGACTATTGGACAAGTGCCAGATAGACAAGGGCATCATCCGTGTAAAGAGAGATCTTCTCCTCTAACTGATCATAGCAGATGCCCCCAATCTCTGACGTCTGTCGCACTACCAGAGCCAAAGGCTCAATAGCAAGTATGAACAGAAGTAGAGAGAAATAGTTTCCCAGAGAAAGGACAAACATACAGTGTCAAAAGCTTTTAATACTTCTAATGAAAGAACCAACCCACTATGGTGTCCGTTTATGAAGCAGTGAAATCTATTCACTGCTTCGTTCTCCGGCATTCACAGTGAAGATTTTTCTCCTCTGTGTGCCTGTTTATGAAGCAGTGTAGATCGCTTCACCTTTGGAGGAGTGAAGTGATCTACAAATGCTTCAAACAGTGGAGAGCGGCCCCTGATACTGGAATCTCGTGAGACTTTACGAGATTACAGTACCAGATGTCAGTTTATTAAGCAGTGATAAATTATCACCGCTCAACAGCGTGGATTAATGTTAGTAAAATAAAGAGTCCCCCTACATTATACACATATGTATACACACACACACATTATATATACATGTATATACACACACATGATATATATATATACATATACACATTATATGTATATATGTATATATATGTATACACATAAATATGACAGGGGGACATGCTTACAGTGTTGGGGGGTCTGAACGAGGCATAAGGAAGTTAAAAAACTTCCTCCTTCCCCCTCAGATCCCCCAGATTTCCTCTTCACTCCCCGATTCACCACCTCTGAGCTGGTGAACCTGGGAGTGTGAATTCTGACTCAGATCGCCAGTGAAGCGGTGAGATCACCGCTTCATAAACTGGCCATTTCTGTGTCATCTATGAGGATTCTCCCTGTGTAGAGATAATCGGCGGGAGAACAAGTTCAAACATGTTCTCCCCCGATTATCACTGCTTCATAAACTGTTTATGGACTGTGATCAGCGGCGATCCTCGGGATCACCGCTGATCACTGCTTCATAAACGGACACCTTTGTATCATAAACAATGCATTATGGATATGTAGGAATAACCTGCAAATATTGTCAAAGATGCTCCTGCCAGACATAAATCCTGATTGGTCAGGTGGTACAAGAGATAGAATAACCTTCTGCAGACTGAGAGCAAGGATCTTGGACAGTATTTTGGAATCATTATTTAAGAGAGATATGGAACGATAGGACCCGCATAATAGCTTATTCTTGCCAGGTTTGGGTAGAACAATAATAAGCGCTATGCTCATAGCTCCCAACTGTCCCTGATTTGGAGGGACTGTCCCTGATTTGGAGAAATGTCCCTCTGTCCCCCTTTTCTCCTCATTTGTCCCTCAGTTTGGTCTGATCTATATAGTTGTATATAAAATGCACTTTTTATCTTTTAAAAAGTGTTTCCCAGTGCTAAACCTTTCATCCAATTTCTAAATTGCTGCATTTATACATTTTAAAAGCCAATATAAAGGAATAGTAGTGGTAAAAAAAAGTCCTTGTGGATTTAATTAACCTTTTTTTTAGTTAATTCTCCTTTAAGGGGGTGTGGCAGGGGATGTGTCCTATGCCTACATACATTTGTTTGTAGGTGTCCCTCATTCCCATCTCAAAATGTTGGGAGGTATGTATGCTCATGCTCTAGAGACTCACAGAAGGTTTTAAAAAGATTAGGAGCTAAATCTTCTAATCTTCTATATATGCCTGATACCACTCAGAAGGAAGGCCATCCAAACCTGGAGTTTTACTCAAGGGCAGTAATCTAATGGCAGTTGTTACCTCCTCACCCGTTAAAGGTTTATCTGTCCCACCGGGAGGCCTGAGCAACCAGCGTGCATGTCAACCGACTTGCCGGAGACCCGAACAAAGCCAGAATTGGCTTCGACAGGGTCTGGATCTAGTAACTCGGAAGCGATGTCATAACATCACTTCTGGTAAACAGAAAACTTAAAGGCGCCTAATTAAGAAAAATGACAGCATTCAAAAACAGCCAAACTTGGCATTTTGAATGCTCTTAAGTGCAAAAGAGGGATTTGGGGACTTATAGACCCCAGATCCCTCCATAAAGAGTACCTGTCACTGCCTATTACTGTCACAAGGGATATTTACATTCCTGACAGCAATAAAAGAGATCAGAAGTTTATTTTTTACAGGGACAGTGTAAAAAAAAAAAAGAAAAGAAATAAAATAAAGAAAAACATTTTTTAAAGTGCCCCATTTCTCCATGCTTGCACGCAGAAGCTAACGCATATGTAAGTCGTCACCGCAAATGTAAACAGTGTTCAAACCACACATGTTAGGTATCGCCCGGGTTCGTTAGAGCAAGAGCAATAGTTCTAGCACAAGACCCTTCAGTGCCACCTATCAATTCCCTTCAGTGCCGCCCATCAGTGCCACCCATCAGTGCCAACAGCCAGTGTCACCTATCAGTGCCCACCAGTGCCGCCTCATCAGTGCCCATCTGTGTCACCTACCAGTGTCCATCAGTGCCGCCTTATCAGTGCCTGTCAGTGCAGCCTATCAGTGCCCATCAGTGCAGCCTCATCAGCGCAAATCAATGAAGTAGAAAATTACCTGTTTGCAAAATTTTATAACAAACTATATAACTGTTTTGTTTGTTTTTTTAAAATCTTCGGTCTTTTTTTTTTTTTTGGGCAAAATATAAAAAACCCAGCAGTGATTAAATACCACTAAAAGAAAGCTCTATTTGTGGGAAAAAAATGATAAAAATTTCATTTGGGTAAAGTGTAGCATGTTGTCATTCAAAGAGTTACAGCGCTGAAAGATGAAAATTGGCCTGGGCAGGAAGGGGGTTTAAGTGCCCAGTAAGCAAGTGGTTAAAGGCCTAATTTCTTTTTCTGAAAACAGTAGAACAATGGGCTTTACCAAGAAAATGTAATTTTGTTTCGTCTGTCCACAGCACATTCTCCCAAAAGGATTTTGGCTTCCTCAGGTAAGTTTTGGCAAACTCCAATCTGGCTTTATGTTTCTGTGTCAGCAGTGGGGTCCTCCTGGGTCTCCTACCATAGTGTGCCTTTTCATTCAGATGGTGACTAGTGATGGGCCAAACACCCCCAGGTTCGGTTTGACACCAGAACTCCTGAAAAGGGACAAGTTCGGATCAGAACCCTATTAAAGTGTATGGGACCCAAACTCAAAAAAAAGTCCTCAATTTTAAGGTTAATATGCAAGTTATTGGCCATAATAAAGGGTTTGGGGGTCCGGGTACTGCCCTGGGGGACATGTATCAATGCATGATGCTTAAAGTGAAACAAAAAAAGTAAAAAATTAAATTAAATATAGTGCCTGGGGGGTCCCCGTAGTCTGCCTGTAAAGTGGCGTATCTTTACCATGTATAGAACCTGCTGCAGTAAAACTGACATTTAACCACTTACAGGAAGATTTTCCCCCTTAATTTCCAGGTAATTTTTTGCGATACGGCACTGTGTCGCTTTAACTGACAATTGCGCGGTCATGTGACGCTGTACCCAAACAAAATTGATGTCCTTTTTTCCCCACAAAAAGAGCTTCCTTTTGGTGGTATTTGATCACCTCTGCAGTTTTCATTTTTTGCGCTATAAACAAAAAAGACCGACAATTTTGAAAAAACAAACATATATTTCTTACTTTTTGCTATAACAATTATCCCCCCAAAAAAATGTAAATCCCGTATGTGAGCACGGATGTGATCCCTAGGAGGTGCAACACTGGGAATGGGAACGTCAGTCTTGTCCAAAGCTCTGTTCAAATTTTTCCTACGATGTGCGATGCTGGGATGGACAGTAAATGTACTCCATCGTTGCCTAAGGCCGGATCCCATTGCTGGGGTCATGTATTTGGTTGGAAGGATCTCATCACTCCATGGCCTAGTGTTATTCCTGGTAGATGCGATGCTGCAAATGGGAAAGTCAGTCTCCTCCATGGTGCTCTCCATATTTTCACTTGATGGCGGAATGGTGTCATCACTTACTGGTAGAATGACGGCACTTGGTGGTGGAGTGATGTTGCTACTTGTTGGTCGGAACAGTCGACAGAATGGCTTGAAATATATTAGGAGCAGTACCACCAGCATGATAAGCCCCAGAAAGCATTCTGTCCGGTGCTCAGTAGGGGTGCAACGGATCGTCATCGATCCGTGATCCGATCCGCGGAGGTTGATCCGTACGGGACACCCGCGATCCGCGGAGCGCTCTGTGGCCTCGGCCATAGGAAAGGCCGCGGCTTTGGCCTAGCTCCGGAGCGGCGGTCATCTTGGTACACCCGGCGGCCGTTTAGCACGTGATCGCTCCGTCGAATGACGGAGCGATCACTTGTAACAAACCAGCGTCATGTCATGACGCCAGTTCCTCTCTCCCCTCTGTGTACTGATCTGTACAGTAGAGGGGAGAGATCGGAAGGCAGCAGTGCCAATACTCTGCAATGCCCTGCCAATACTCTGCAATGCCCTGCCAATACTCTGCAATGCCCTGCTGCAATACCCTGCCAATACTCTGCAATACCCTGTTGCAATGCCCTGTCAATACTTTGCAATGCCCTGCCAATACTCTGCCATACCCTGCCAATACTCTGCCATACCCTGCCAATATACCCGCCAATACTCTGCCAATTTACCCGCCAATACCCTGCCAAAATACCCGCCAATATACCCGCCAATACCCTGCCAATTTACCCGCCAATACCCTGCCAATTTACCCGCCAATACTCTGCCAATAGGGAGATTGTGGATATTACAGTGGGGGAGATTTTTTTTTGTTGATCCGAAAATGATCCGAACCGTGACTCCTGATCCAAGGAACGATCCGAACCGTGATTTTTTTGATCCGTTGCACCCCTAGTGTTCAGTAGCAATATTTATAAGCAGGGATGGGACTGTGTTCTCTAGGGCCACCCCTTGGACCAGACTGAATAGAGCCTGGCAACCACCCATTGGTACAAATCACCAACATTTATAAGCAGGGGTAGGACTGTGTTCTCTAGGGCCACCCACCCCTTGGACCAGACCCTGGCAACCACCCATTGGTACCAATCACCAAAATTTATGAGCAGGGGTGGGACTGTGTTCTCTAATGTCACACACCCTTTGGACCAGACTGACCAGAGCCCGGCGACCAACCATTGGTACCAATCACCAGCATTTATAGGCAGGGATGGGATTATGTTCTCAAAGGATGCCCCCCTGCTGTTCCAGATATTGATCAGTAGATAAATTAATCCACATAGTTCCAGGAACATCAAATAGCGTCCTAATATTCTGGCCAGGTAATTTTGGCGCAGAATGTACTTTAGAATCAGAAAACTTATCAGGACTGCCAAGCTAAGCCAGAATGGAGGGCAGGTCAGGAATAAAATCCATCTGATGGGTTCAGGAGGGTCATTTTCAATTCCTCCTACTGTTTCCTCCACTGGCTGCTCCGTCCTCTTCATGTTCTCCTCTATGTGGGTCTCTGGGGACCCTCTGATGATATCTCTGGGTACAGCCCACGGGTATAAGATTTTAAAAATCAGCGGAATCTCCGCTGGCTGCTGTGTTGTTTCCACAATCCCTTTTCCTGATCCATGTGGACCTCTGGGGATAGTATGATGGTATTTCTGTCTACTCCCCAAGAGGGCAACAGAACAAGAATCACGGCGAGGATTTAGTTCCTCATTTTTTACTGACAGGAAATGCCAATTACTATTAATAGATTAGACAATTAATGCCAATCAATAACCCCTTCCCGCCGACCGTACGCAGATATGCGTACTCAGCTTTCCGGGGTTATACCGGGATGATGCCCGCAGCTGCAGGCATCATCCCGGTACTGTTGTTTACAGCGGGCGATCGGCTACCCGAGTATAACAACCGATGCGGCTAAAAGCCGCTCGGCTGTTATACTGGAGGAGCGGGAGGGGACATCCCCCCTCCCACCGCCTCCCGCCGCTCTTACCGGGCCTCCCGTGCGATCGGGAGGCCCGGTGTCCAATCGTCTCCCTTCTGCGGCTGGGGGCGGGCTGGAACGAAGCTGTGGGCGGCTTCGTTCCAGGCTTCTCATTGTAAACGCAGAAGGGACGTCATGACGTCACTTCCCGTTTACTCGGCTGCCAATGGGGCCGTTTAAAAAAAATATACAGTATTCGGCGATCTGAATACTTTGAAGTGCAAAGGAGGGATCGGGGGTCTTTTAGACCCCCGATCCCTCCATAAAGAGTACCCGTCACCACCTATTACTGTCACAAGGGATGTTTACATTCCTTGTGACAGCAATAAAAGTAAAAAAAAAAAAATTTTTTTTTTTAAACACAATTTATAAAGTAAAAAAATAAATAAAATAAATAAATAAAAATTTTTTTTTTTAAAGTGCCCCCGTTCCCGCGAGCTCGCGTAGCGAAGAAAACGCATACGGAAGTCGCGCCCGCATATGTAAACGGTGTTCAAATCACACATGTGAGTTATCGCCGCGATCGTCAGAGCGAGAGCAATAATTCTAGCCCTAGACCTCCTCTGTAACTCTAACCTGGTAACCGTAAAAAATTTTTAAAGCGTCGCCTATGGAAATTCATAGGTACCGTAGTTTGTCGCCATTCCACGAGTGCGTGCAATTATAAAGGGTGACATGTTTGGTATCTATTTACTCGGCTTAACATCATCTTTCACATTATACAAAAAAATTGGGGTAACTTTACTGTTTGGATTTTTTAAAATTCATGAAAGTGTCTCTTTTCCAAAAATTTGCGTTTAAAACACCGCTGCACAAATACCGTGTGATAAAAAATATTGCAACAATCGCCATTTTATTCTCTAGATTCTCTGCTAAAAAAATATATATAATGTTTGGGAACTCTAAGTAATTTTCTAGCAAAAAATACAGATTTCAACTTGTAAACACCAAATTTCAAAAATAGGCTTAGTCATGAAAGGGATAAATTGACTCCCAATTCCAATAACTGGAGATAATGTGACGAAATGTTCAGTCGAGAAGTGCCCCCCATCGATTAGTACCCAGTATGTACTGCGCATGCGCAGGACGGAGCAGCACAACAGCGGCTTTATAGTGTGTTGATGGTCTGGTGTTCTCTGTGTTGCAGGGTGGGTTTGCTGTGTTCAACGGCCGGTTTTGCCTGTGTGAAAGGTCGGCTTGCAATTAGGGTTGCCACCTGTCCGGGATTCACCCGGACAGTTCGGGTTTGGAATCATGTGTCCGGGTTTCAAATTGCCTGAAACCCGGACACATTATTCAGACTGGACTATGGCTTCCCAGCAGGGTTGCTGGCTGCAGTTGTCTAAGCTGAGAGTGTCTGTCACACACTGCCCAAAGCCAGCACTAACAATCCCCTCCCCCCCCCCCGCCACACACACACACAGACAGGAGAGGAGATAGGGCTCAATCTGCTCCTCTTCCTTCCGCCCTCACCCCTCTGTGTCTGCCCACACTCCAATCCCTGGCGCTGTGCCTCAGAAAAGGAAAGTGGGGGCCGGAAATTTGAAGTCCAGCAGCCTCAGATACACCTGGATGAGAGGTGCCAAGGGGTGGGTGAGCTCACCATCCATCCCTGTCTGTGACTGAAGTCTCCCCCCCTTCTCTCTCCTGCCTCTGAGCGAGTAAGGGAAATCAGGGTTCTCAGAGCACCCCTTACATCAGAGTTCCCCTATACACCCGAAGCCACAGTGTTCCCCCTTACATCAGAGTCCTCTCCACGCATCAGAGTTCCCAGTGTTTCCTGAGCACCCCTAATGTCAGAGTCCCCCGAGTTCTCCCTTACATCAGAGTCTGCAGAGTCCCCCCTTACAGTGTAGGAGAACTCTGCAGATTCAGACGTAAAAGGGGAATTCTGCGGGATCAGACGTAAAAGGGGACACTTGTGATTAACTTCATATGATTATAAATGTTATTTACCGGTAATTGCAAAATATACAGTATGTATAGTTTATACTATAAAAAGAAAAAATTGCTGTGCGCCGCTAAAGTGTTCGGGTTTGACTTGAAGAAAAGGTGGCAACCCTACTTGCAACACAGACAAAACCAGCTCTTCAACACAGCCACTAGCCGCCCTCCAGCAGCAGCGATGCACAATCTGAGATGTATGCTCTCCCCCGCTGTTTGTATAGGTTTAAATTGTGTGTGTGAAATGGTATCTCCCATCGAGATACCTCCTACGATGTGCGCTTGCACCGTCGTTACGTCAGACCAGCTGATCTGCAAACCAGCTGTTGTGCTGCGCGTGCGCAGTACATGCCGGGCACTATCCGATGGGTGGGCATTTCTCGACAGAACACCGACAGCTGTAGGTTACTCGACGTGACGTGAGCGCTGCTCGGCCGCCGCTCGCCCCCCTGTGTGGAATCTGCCGGGCAGTTTTGGGGTTAAAAGCCTAACCCTGCTCCTCCTGCATCCACTCGGCTCCTCCCCCCGGGTCCATCACAATCTCATGATTGGTTGGGCCTAAATCGGCGCATGTGCAGAAGACTACCCACCCCCCTGTTTCTGCCATGGTAACCGATCGCGGAGATTGAGGCTACAGCAGGGAGATGCAACAAGAGAAGGTATAGTATAATAGTATAGTAAGCACAGCCCGCCCGCCTGTGTATGGATGGGTGTGCTGGGACTTGTAGTTCTATAGCACCTAGTGATGCTTCCTGTTCTGTTAATTCCTCACCTTGTTTGCTGGAAATGACTCCTCTCTTCTCCTCTCCTCTATCCCCTCACCTCAAGCTGCACATACACACACACACCTTTCTTTCCTTCTCTCCTTACTTCCTCCACAATATTGAGGAGAATATTACAGAATACACTGATAAGTCCTGGTCACACAGGGCACTTTAGGGGCCGTGTCACATACAACACGCGTGTTCTTCCTCACGTACATGGTACTGCGGAATCGTGCGCTTTTGTGACCGCAAATTCACTCGATGCGTTTGGGGTGTCATTGACTATTACAGGGACTGCAGTGCGGGAAACTTGCACAAAAGCGTGCCTTGTGTTGTGAATGGGCCCCGTGCCGGGCTGTGTTTACTGCCCCTGGGATGTGCAGGCATTGTGTGCACCCCCCACATCGCCCCCTGGTACAGATGTCATATTGGGTGCTGTGCCTGTGCACCCCCCACATCGCCCCCTGGTACAGATGTCATATTGGGTGCTGTGCCTGTGCACCCCCCACATCGCCCCCTGGTACAGATGTCATATTGGGTGCTGTGCCTGTGCACCCCCCCACATCGCCCCCTGGTACAGATATCATATTGGGTGCCCTGCCTGTGCACCCCCCACATCGCCCCCTGGTACAGATGTCATATTGAGAGCTGTGCCTGTGCACCCCTCACATCGCCCCCTGGTACAGATGTCATATTGTGTGCTGTGCCTGTGCACCCCCCACATCGCCCCCTGGTACAGATGTCATATTGGGTGCTGTGCCTGTGCACCCCCCACATCGCCCCCTGGTACAGATGTCATATTGAGAGCTGTGCCTGTGCACCCCCCACATCGCCCCCTGGTACAGATGTCATATTGGGTGCTGTGCCTGTGCACCCCTCACATCGCCCCCTGGTACAGATGTCATATTGGGTGCTGTGCCTGTGCACCCCCCACATCGCCCCCTGGTACAGATGTCATATTGTGTGCTGTGCCTGTGCACCCCCCACATCGCCCCCTGGTACAGATGTCATATTGGGTGCTGTGCCTGTGCACCCCCCACATCGCCCCCTGGTACAGATGTCATATTGGGTGCTGTGCCTGTGCACCCCCCACATCGCCCCCTGGTACAGATATCATATTGGGTGCCCTGCCTGTGCACCCCCCACATCGCCCCCTGGTACAGATGTCATATTGAGAGCTGTGCCTGTGCACCCCCCACATCGCCCCCTGGTACAGATGTCATATTGTGTGCTGTGCCTGTGCACCCCTCACATCGCCCCCTGGTACAGATGTCATATTGGGTGCTGTGCCTGTGCACCCCCCACATCGCCCCCTGGTACAGATGTCATATTGTGTGCTGTGCCTGTGCACCCCCCACATCGCCCCCTGGTACAGATGTCATATTGAGAGCTGTGCCTGTGCACCCCCCACATCGCCCCCTGGTACAGATGTCATATTGAGAGCTGTGCCTGTGCACCCCCCACATCGCCCCCTGGTACAGATGTCATATTGTGTGCTGTGCCTGTGCACCCCCCCACATCGCCCCCTGGTACAGATGTCATATTGTGTGCTGTGCCTGTGCACCCCTCACATCGCCCCCTGGTACAGATGTCATATTGGGTGCTGTGCCTGTGCACCCCCCACATCGCCCCCTGGTACAGATATCATATTGGGTGCCCTGCCTGTGCACCCCTCACATCGCCCCCTGGTACAGATGTCATATTGGGTGCTGTGCCTGTGCACCCCCCACATCGTCCCCTGGTACAGATGTCATATTGAGAGCTGTGCCTGTGCACCCCCCACATCGCCCCCTGGTACAGATGTCATATTGGGTGCTGTGCCTGTGCACCCCCCACATCGCCCCCTGGTACAGATGTCATATTGTGTGCTGTGCCTGTGCACCCCCCACATCGCCCCCTGGTACAGATGTCATATTGAGAGCTGTGCCTGTGCACCCCCCACATCGCCCCCTGGTACAGATGTCATATTGAGAGCTGTGCCTGTGCACCCCCCACATCGCCCCCTGGTACAGATGTCATATTGTGTGCTGTGCCTGTGCACCCCCCACATCGCCCCCTGGTACAGATGTCATATTGTGTGCTGTGCCTGTGCACCCCTCACATCGCCCCCTGGTACAGATGTCATATTGGGTGCTGTGCCTGTGCACCCCCCACATCGCCCCCTGGTACAGATATCATATTGGGTGCCCTGCCTGTGCACCCCTCACATCGCCCCCTGGTACAGATGTCATATTGGGTGCTGTGCCTGTGCACCCCCCACATCGCCCCCTGGTACAGATGTCATATTGTGTGCTGTGCCTGTGCACCCCTCACATCGCCCCCTGGTACAGATGTCATATTGGGTGCTGTGCCTGTGCACCCCCCACATCGCCCCCTGGTACAGATGTCATATTGGGTGCCCTGCCTGTGCACCCCTCACATCGCCCCCTGGTACAGATGTCATATTGGGTGCTGTGCCTGTGCACCCCCCACATCGCCCCCTGGTACAGATGTCATATTGAGAGCTGTGCCTGTGCACCCCCCACATCGCCCCCTGGTACAGATGTCATATTGAGAGCTGTGCCTGTGCACCCCCCACATCGCCCCCTGGTACAGATGTCATATTGTGTGCTGTGCCTGTGCACCCCCCACATCGCCCCCTGGTACAGATGTCATATTGTGTGCTGTGCCTGTGCACCCCTCACATCGCCCCCTGGTACAGATGTCATATTGGGTGCTGTGCCTGTGCACCCCCCACATCGCCCCCTGGTACAGATATCATATTGGGTGCCCTGCCTGTGCACCCCTCACATCGCCCCCTGGTACAGATGTCATATTGGGTGCTGTGCCTGTGCACCCCCCACATCGCCCCCTGGTACAGATGTCATATTGTGTGCTGTGCCTGTGCACCCCCCACATCGCCCCCCGGTACAGATGTCATATTGAGAGCTGTGCCTGTGCACCCCCCACATCGCCCCCTGGTACAGATGTCATATTGAGAGCTGTGCCTGTGCACCCCCCACATCGCCCCCTGGTACAGATGTCATATTGTGTGCTGTGCCTGTGCACCCCCCACATCGCCCCCTGGTACAGATGTCATATTGTGTGCTGTGCCTGTGCACCCCTCACATCGCCCCCTGGTACAGATGTCATATTGGGTGCTGTGCCTGTGCACCCCCCACATCGCCCCCTGGTACAGATATCATATTGGGTGCCCTGCCTGTGCACCCCTCACATCGCCCCCTGGTACAGATGTCATATTGGGTGCTGTGCCTGTGCACCCCCCACATCGCCCCCTGGTACAGATGTCATATTGTGTGCTGTGCCTGTGCACCCCCCACATCGCCCCCTGGTACAGATGTCATATTGTGTGCTGTGCCTGTGCACCCCTCACATCGCCCCCTGGTACAGATGTCATATTGGGTGCTGTGCCTGTGCACCCCCCACATCGCCCCCTGGTACAGATGTCATATTGGGTGCCCTGCCTGTGCACCCCTCACATCGCCCCCTGGTACAGATGTCATATTGGGTGCTGTGCCTGTGCACCCCCCACATCGCCCCCTGGTACAGATGTCATATTGGGTGCTGTGCCTGTGCACCCCCCACATCGCCCCCTGGTACAGATATCATATTGGGTGCCCTGCCTGTGCACCCCTCACATCGCCCCCTGGTACAGATGTCACATTGGGTGCTGTGCCTGTGCACCCCCCACATCGCCCCCTGGTACAGATATCATATTGGGTGCTGTGCCTGTGCACCCCCCACATCGCCCCCTGGTACAGATATATTGGGTGCCCTGCCTGTGCACCCCCCACATCGCCCCCTGGTACAGATATCATATTGGGTGCTGTGCCTGTGCACCCCCCACATCGCCCCCTGGTACAGATATCATATTGGGTGCTGTGCCTGTGCACCCCCCACATCGCCCCCTGGTACAGATATCATATTGGGTGCCCTGCCTGTGCACCCCTCACATCGCCCCCTGGTACAGATATCATATTGGGTGCTGTGCCTGTGCACCCCCCACATCGCCCCCTGGTACAGATGTCATATTGGGTGCCCTGCCTGTGCACCCCTCACATCGCCCCCTGGTACAGATGTCATATTGGGTGCTGTGCCTGTGCACCCCCCACATCGCCCCCTGGTACAGATGTCATATTAAGAGCTGTGCCTGTGCACCCCCCACATCGCCCCCTGGTACAGATGTCATATTGGGTGCTGTGCCTGTGCACCCCCCACATCGCCCCCTGGTACAGATGTCATATTGGGTGCTGTGCCTGTGCACCCCCCACATCGCCCCCTGGTACAGATATCATATTGGGTGCTGTGCCTGTGCACCCCCCACATCGCCCCCTGGTACAGATGTCATATTGGGAGCTGTGCCTGTGCACCCCCCACATCGCCCCCTGGTACAGATGTCATATTGGGTGCTGTGCACCCCCCACATCGCCCCCTGGTACACATGTCATATTGGGTGCTGTGCCTGTGCACCCCCCACATCGCCCCCTGGTACAGATGTCATATTGAGAGCTGTGCCTGTGCACCCCCCACATCACCCCCTGGTACAGATGTCATATTGAGAGCTGTGCCTGTGCACCCCCCACATCACCCCCTGGTACAGATGTCATATTGAGAGCTGTGCCTGTGCACCCCCCACATCGCCCCCTGGTACAGATGTCATATTGGGTGCTGTGCCTGTGCACCCCCCCCCCCCACATCGCCCCCTGGTACAGATGTCATATTGGGTGCTGTGCCTGTGCACCCCCCACATCGCCCCCTGGTACAGATGTCATATTGAGAGCTGTGCCTGTGCACCCCCCACATCACCCCCTGGTACAGATGTCATATTGAGAGCTGTGCCTGTGCACCCCCCACATCGCCCCCTGGTACAGATGTCATATTGGGTGCTGTGCCTGTGCACCCCCCCCCCCCCCCCACATCGCCCCCTGGTACAGATGTCATATTGGGAGCAGCAGACAAGGATGACACAAATGATGTGACGGCAGCAGGTGAGTGGATGCCCGCTAACAGGTGCTGCCATGATGGATCTGAAATGACAGGTGCTCTTTAAATGTAAGGACTCATTCTTGCTGGTAGGTAGAATCTTTAATATTTGCTAACAAAATGAAGGTTTCCTATTTAGAATAATAAGCTGTCAGATTATTAAAACACTGATATCTGAACCGATTCAATCATTCAGTTTGTAGTGTACATAGATTTGCAAAACAATGGGATAAAGGAATATTCCTGAACTTTGTTTTATCTCATGGTTACTGTGAAATTGTGTGAATGCATCAATGCAGTGTATGTTTTTTCAGCTTGCAGAGCTTGGATTAATTGAATGAGTTTACGAAAAATTTAAATATTGCAGAATATACAGCCTCATGCTACATAACTAGGCTCCAGTTCATGCTGAATAAACTAAATTATTAATGTATCTTAAATAAAAAACTATCTTTAGATTTGTTTTAGATAAAAAGCAATAAAATCGATTTTAAATAAAAAAAAAAAAAAAATCAGATTTTTATTTTATTTTTTTTATTACTGTTTTATATCCACCCTGGTCTGTGCATCCCCCACATCGCCCCCTGGTACAGATGTTATATTGGGAGCTGCGGCTGTTTCTGTGCACCCGATACATCCCAATACACAGCAAAGGGACTGCCTGCTAAGGATGGGCTGAGGCGTGTTCGCGCCCGTCCGTAAAGCTGACACTCCGCTGTGCTAATCACAGGTAGTGAGATATTTCCAGATCTGTGCAGCCACGGATCGGGAAATGTCTCACTGCCTGCGATTAGCACTGCGAAGTGTCAGCTTCCTGGCGGGCGCGGGCACGTGGAGTTGCGAACACGCCTCAGCTCATCCTTGCTGCCTGCACAAGGATGGACGCAACGCCTGTGCATCCCTGTGCCTGGAAACGTGGCCCTGCATTTAGAAAAAGGCTTGTGTGCCAGAGGCCTTACATGTCACTGAGGGTTGCATCGATACTGTTTGTTTATCGGCAAGTACGAGTACCGATGCTCAAGTACTCTCCCAATACAGATGACCGATACCTTTGCACTGCGATTTGAGATTATACAAAATGAATCGCATGCTATTTGAACAGGAATGTGGTGCGATTCCTGTCCCAATTGCGTGTGGCTTCCCGCGCCGCTCCTGTGTGAAACCAGGCTGAAGTTACAAGCTTAATTCCCACAGGAGCGGTGGGGGAACTGCTTGTGATTCCCGCGGGAATCGCACTTATGTTCAAATCACATGCAATTCTTTGCAGGGCGATTTGTGCTCATTCATTTTGTATGACCTCAAATCACGGTTCCAGGTATCGGAGCATTAGTACGAGTACTCGTGTAAAGTAAGTGCCGGCACAACCCTAATGTCAGCTCAGCCCATATTCTAGAAGTCGCACCGTTTTTACCCCTAGTCTGCACAATGTCCTTTTGGTTCTCTCTAGAGATGATTCCAGAAGTGATATGATTGTGTGCACTAAGGCCCAGTTCACACTGATGTGACAATCGCTCTGATTTTGGAGCATTTGTCGCATCAAAAGTCAGACCCCATTCTGTGCAATGGAACCGTTCTAATTGGTGCGACTTGAGTTGCACCGACTTAGAAAAAGGTTCCTGCACTACTTTTGGTCTGACTTGCATTGACTTCTGTTGCAGAAGTCGCATGAAAATCATGCCAAAGTTGTGCAACTTTGAAGTTGGGTGCAGTGTGAACTTGGCCTTAAAAACCAATACAAACAATAATAAATACGTTCACATGTACAAGCATAACGTTATATAAGGTGATAAATCACCACCATAACTTTTATAATGTGAAAAAGTCAATTTAATAAACAAAATACCCCCAACAAAACTTGTATAAACATTCCACCACAACCGGTGCATATATCCGTGGTTATTCCAAAGTTAAACGCGTTAACTTTAGCACTTATTAATTAGTGATATGTGTCATAGTTTATGATTTGTTGTGTTGGCACCTACTATATCTCTTTTTGTATTTACCTATGTTCATTACATTTTTATTATTACACAGCACTTTATTATAGCGTTTCACATCATTCCTCAGAGAGTTCACAGCGCAGCATCACAATCGTAGCCATTCACTTGTTTTATCTGCCAAGGATCAGTTAACTAGGTGTATGCTGCAGTGAACCCTCAGTTTTCTAATTGACAGCGCCGGAGTACCACTTATATCTTATATAAAGGCACTGATGTCACTGCCATCCCACCTATTTGTTTTCAGATGCTTTGAGGTGAGAAATGACTGGAGTTTAGAACCCCCCCCCCCCCCCCCCAAAAAAAAAAAAAAAAAACTTTATTTAAATGTACAGATAGAGATGAGTTTGGAGGGAATCTAAATTTATCTCTAGTCCTGAGATCTTAATATGCCTAAAATACAGTCGGCCAGATAAACTATTGATGATGGTCAAGTATTTGGTGAAAAGAAATATATTACTGTGCAAAAGTTTTAGGCAGGTAAGAATGCTTTTAGAGATAGAAGTGTTAATAGTTTATTTTTATCAATTAAAAAAAAAATGGAAAGTAAATGAACAGAAGAGAAATCCAAATCAGATCAATATTTGGTGTGACCACTAGAGTTGGGCAAATGGTTCGGGCCGAGCAAAAGTTTGGCAAACACCTAAATTTGCAGGGCTTTTGGCAGGTGTTTGCCCTGCCGAACGCCCTGCAATGCACTGCACAGTGCATTCTAAGCCCTGATTGGGCAAAGCTTTGGCCAAATCGGGGCGCAGTGAATAGCTGGTTGTTAAGGAGTCATCAGCTGCCAGTGGCCTGATTTTAGATTTTAAGGGGAACTCCATGCCAAAATTTAAAAAAAGAACAGCGTGGGCCCCCCCCACACCAAAATACATACTAGACCCTTATCCGAGCATGCAGCCTGGCAGATCAGGAAAGGGGGGGGGGGGGGAGCGAGCACCCCCTCCCCCTCAGAACCATATATATCAAAATCTGGAAGCCCCTTTTAAGAAAGGGGGCCCCCGGATCCCCCCTATGTGAATGAGTATGGGGTACATTGTACCCCTACCCATTCACCCAAAACAGATGGTGTTTGACAAGTCCTTTATTAAAATTAAAAATGTCCCCCATCGTAGCTCCAACGTGTCTTCTTTCTCCGGTACCGATGTCTTCTTCCTCTGGATCCCGCCCCCCCCCCCCCCCCCCCCCATGTGAATGAGTATAGGGTACTCATTCACCAAAAAAATGTCAAAAATAAGGAGAAACACTAAACGTGTTTGCTTGACAAGTCCTTTGTGTTTTTTGTTTTTTAATAATGTCCCCCGAAGTAGATCTATCTTCAAACAAGATGCCCGCCGCAACGCCGGACCCGAGAAATAAAGGACTTGTCAAAAACTTGTCCTGTGTTTTTATTTATTTTTGACAGATTTTTTGGTGAATGAGTATGGATACAATGTCCCCCTACACATTCACGTGGGGGGGGGGGGGGGCAGGATCTGGGGGCCCCCCTGTTAAAGGGGCCTTCCAGATTCCGGTAAGCCCCCTGCCCGCAGACCCCCACAACCACCGGCCAGGATTGTTGGAAAGAGGCCCTTGGCCCCATCAAATTGGGACTAGGTGCTTTGGGGTGGGGGGGACAGAGCCCACCCATCCCCCATGTTGAGGGCATGTGTCCTGGTATAGTTCAGTGGGGGGGGGCACTCGCTCGTCTCCCCCCCCTCCTTTCTTGGCCTGCCAGGCTGCATGCTTGGATAAGGCATATGAAAAAATGCAGCGCATGTACAAATGAACATAGGTCTTTACAATGGTGAGACAGTAAAGAAATCACTAATTGACCACAGGTGCCTTGAAACACAAACGTCCATAGATGGATGTGAATGTCCAACCGCACAGGAGGTGTGAGTACTCCAAGGGGTGGTGATGGTCTGATGGTAGTCAGAAAACACCTGGCATCATACAGCGACTTCCCAACCGAGAAACAGGGTCCCAATGGGTCATTCAGAGAAAGTGCAAAAAAGCCTCTTACCAGATCCTGTGGATTCCCATGTCAGCGACAGGGAATCGCATGCGCAGTTTGTCACAAATGACGTGGAATGGGAGCTCAGGAATCGCCAATCTCTTGGATTGTGGTCTGTATGGATCTCGGCTAGCAACCGGATGGGTCCTCACAACGAACCGTCCTCACACCGAACCGTCCCAGCGTGCATCAGAAGTTTCACAAACGGTCCCCCGAAAGGAGCAGTTGGAGGGACTAGATCTCATGCGGTAAATGTGGAAACAAAAAGAATGTGCCTCCACAGCTTTTGTTTGTTTTACTGGTTAGCGCGGTGTTTTCTATTTACCTCTGCTTGGATAAGGGTCTGGTATGGATTTTGGGGGGACCCCAGGCGTTTTTTTTTTGTTTGTTTTCTTGTTTTTTTACATTTTCTCAGTTTTTTGCTTAATTTTTTTTTTTTTTTTTTGCCGGGTTCCGGCAATTGCAACCACGCGTCATTTTAAATGTGATTTCTTTTTTTTCTTTAGAAATGTAATTTTTGCTGCAGCAGGTTCTATACATGCTACAGATGAGCCACTTTACAGGCAGACTAAGGGGACCCTTCAGGCACTATATTTAAAGGAATTTTTCATTTTTATTGTTTCACTTTAACCACTTCCCGTCTGGCCTATAGCAAAATGATGGCTGGGCAGTGGTTGAGTTATCCTGACTGGGCATCATATGACGTCCAGCAGGATAACTGCCGGCGCGCGCCTGTGAGGGTGCGTAGAGCGGCGATCGGTGGTGCGGCGTGTCAGTCTGACACACCGCTACACTGATCTCGGTAAAGAGCCTCTGACGGAGGCTTTTTACCACGTGATCATCTGTGTCAAATTACAGCTGATCACAGTGTAAACAGACAGAGACGTTTATCGGCTTTTCCTCACTCCCATCTGACAGACGCGAGTAGAGGAGAGACGATCGGCGGCTCTCCAGACTGTGGGGGGGTCCTCTGCTGATTATCAGAGCAGCCCCGCACCCCACCCCCCTGCAGATGCCTACACTGGACCACCAGGGATGCTGCCAGGACTACCAGGCCCAAGCACAAATGGTGCCAGTCAGTGCCCACTATGAATGTCTACCAGATGTCTACTCATCAGTGCCACCCATCAGTGCAGCCGTTCAGGGCCACCAATGAGTGCCCATCAGTGCCGCCTTGTCTGTGCAGCCTCATCAGTGCCCGTCAGTGAAGGAGAAAACATACCTATTTACAAAATTTTATAACAGAAACAAAGAAAATTTTTTTTTAAAAATGTTCGGTCTTTTTTTATTTGTTGTGCAAGAAATAAAAACCCAAGCTGTGATCAAATACCACCAAAAGAAAGCTCTATTTGTGGGAACAATATGATAAAAATTTGTCTGAGTACAGTGTAGCATGACTGCGCAATTGTCATTCAAAGTGCGACAGCGCTGAAAGCTAAAAATTGGCTTTGGGCAGGAAGGGGCGAAAGTGCCTGGTATTAAAGTGGTTAAGCATCATTAACCACTTCAATATAGGGCATTTTCACCCCTTCCTGCCCAGGCCAATTTTCAGCGCTGTAACATTTTGAATGACAATTGCGTGGTCATGCAACATTGTACCCAAATGAATAAATTTTCCCCCCACAAATAGAGCTTTCTTTTGGTGGTATTTGATCGCCTCTGTGGTTTTTATTTTTTGCGCTATAAACAAAAAAACGGGCGACAATTTTGAAAAAAACACAATATTTTTTACTTTTTGCTATAATAAATATCCAAATTTTTTTAAAAAAAAACCTATTCTTTCCCTCCGTTTAGGCCGATATGTATTCTTCTTCATATTTTTGGTAAAATATATTGATTGGTTTGCGCAAAAATGATAGCGCCTATAAAAGAGGGGATAGATTTATGGCATTTTTATTATTTTTCTATTTTTTTTTTACATGTAATGGCGGTTGTAATGACAATTTTTATCGTGACTGCGACATTGCGGCGGATAGATCGGACACTATTTTGGGACCAGTGACACTTATACAGCGATCAGTGCTATAAATATGCACTGATTACTAGGGATGCACCGAAATTTCGGCCACCGAAACATATCGGCCGAACATGGCGCTTTCGGCAAATAGCCGAAAGAGAATTTTTGCCGAAAATGTTACCGCCTATCAGGGGGCTTCCTATATCGTTGAAAGGGGGGAGAGCCGCCACCTGTTTGATTACAGCGGCGGGAACATGACAGCTTTCATTTCAATAGCTGTGTGTTCCCCACTGTGCGCCGTCACATACAGCCCCTCCCCCTTGTCCGGGGAACTTTGATAGACAGATCACCCGTCCAATCCTGGGACGGGTGATCTGTCTATCAAAGTTCGCCGGACAAGGAGGAGGGGCTGTATGTGAAGGCGCGCAGCGGGGAACACACCGCTATTGAAATGAAAACTGTGATGTTCCCGGCGCTGTAATCAAACAGGTGGCGGCTCTACTCTCCCTTCACTGGCTGCACTACTGGGGACACTGGCTGGCTGCATCTGACGGGCACTGGTGAGGCTGCATTGATCTCTTGTATCATGTTGTCCGCAGTCTCTGACCATATCCGCAGTCTCTGACCATCTCCTGTACCATGTTCGCAGTCTCTGACCATCTCCTGTACCATGTCCGCAGTCTCTGACCATCTCCTGTGCCATGTCCGCAGTCTCTGACCATCTCCTGTGCCATGTCCGCAGTCTCTGACCATCTCCTGTGCCATGTCCGCAGTCTCTGACCATCTCCTGTGCCATGTCCGCAGTCTCTGACCATCTCCTGTGCCATGTCCGCAGTCTCTGACCATCTCCTGTGCCATGTCCGCAGTCTCTGACCATCTCCTGTGCCATGTCCGCAGTCTCTGACCATCTCCTGTGCCATGTCCGCAGTCTCTGACCATCTCCTGTGCCATGTCCGCAGTCTCTGACCATCTCCTGTGCCATGTCCGCAGTCTCTGACCATCTCCTGTGCCATGTCCGCAGTCTCTGACCATCTCCTGTGCCATGTCCGCAGTCTCTGACCATCTCCTGTGCCATGTCCGCAGTCTCTGACCATCTCCTGTGCCATGTCCGCAGTCTCTGACCATCTCCTGTGCCATGTCCGCAGTCAATGACCATCTCCTGTATAAAAATATTTTTAAAAACAGTCACTTTCGGTATCGAAAAAAAACCCATTTGGTGCATCCCTACGTGATTACTGTATAAATGTCACTGGCAGGGGAGTTAACACTAGGGGGCGATCAAGGGGTTAAATGTGCTAACTGTGGGGGGAAGGGACTGACTAGGGGAGGAGACCGATCGGTGTTCCTATATACTAGGAACACACGATTGGTCTCCTCTCCCCTGACAGGATGTGGATCTGTGTGTTTAAACACACAGATCCACATTCCTGTTCTGTCACCAGCAATCGCGGGTGCCCGGAAGACATTGCAGCCGCCGGGCGCGCGCATCGGCTCCCGAGTGACGCGGTGGGCCACCTATACCGCCGGGAAGCCGAGGACATCATATGACTATGGGCGGGTAGGGAAGTGGTTTAAAATCATTGCTCCTTTTTAAAAACTTTTTTTTTTTTTTTTTTTTTTTAAATGTCTTTTGCATTGGTACATGTCCCCCAGGGCAGTACCCGGGACCCCATACCTTTTTTTTTTTTTATGGCCAATATCTTGTAAGCCTTCAAAATGAGGACTTTTTGCAGCAAAGAGCATATGGTAGGATGGCACATGTCAAAGAAATTTCAAGCTCAACTTACCGACCAGCCTGCAACCAACCAAATGATCCTGTCTAACAGTATGCGTTAAAAACAGGGATTTAGTTTGCAAATACATGCGTAAGTTACAGTGCTGTCATGGTGGGTGTCGCTGGGAAGGGCAGCGGGAGCTTAGCAGACCTCCGACTGCTCAACCTCACTTCTGTACACAGGCTGTTAAGTGACCTGTAAGATGCCACTTCCTGGACCTTAGCTGTTATTCTCCGGGAACAGTGTTGGGGGAAGCAGCTGTTGGAACAAGGTCGGTTTTCTATCAGCTGCAGTGGATTAGAAAGGAGATATCCATTATCCAAGGTCTAATAGACCCCAGGGTCTCCATAAAGAGAACCTGCCACAAATATGCATAGGGGCTATTGGTCCCCTATGTGATAGCAATAAGTTATGTAACAAAAATAAATAAGTAAACCACAAAAATCTTTTAGGCATATTGGGCTTCATGTACACGTGACGCTGTTTAACCTCTCCTGAACAATTTAACTTGACAGCTACAAAACGTCTATTCAGTCACGTTTACGTGCCGCGTTTTTTTAAAATGTAAAACGTCTGTAAACGGAACCCTGCTAAACGCGTGTTACCGTGTTTAGCAGTGTTTACAAGCTGTTATAGGCATTTGGCATTTCAAATGACTCTGAACATCCATCTGAACCCATTTTTTTGCGTTCCAAAAAGGCTTCTAAGCTCAACTGCCTAGAAACTACTATAAATCACCCATTGTACATGTACTGATAAGATAGAGGAGAGTTCAGGGGCAGCTGAGAAAAATGCCCAACTGCTCCTAAACGTCCGTTTACCAGCAGCAGTGTACATGAGGCCTAAGGAGACATACACTATATTGTCATAAGTTTTGGGACACCCCTCCAAATCATTGAATTTAGGTGTTCCAATCACCTCCATGGGTGTATAAAATCAAGCGCCTAGGCATGCAGACTGCTTTTACAAAAAATTGTAAAAGAATGGGTCGCTCTCAGGAGCTCTGTGAATTCAAGCGTGGCACCGTGATAGGTTGCCACCTGTGCAATAAGTCCATCCGTGAAATTTCCTGCTACTAAATATTCCACGGCCAACTGTTGGTGATATTATAACAAAGTGGAAGCAACTGGGAAACAACAGCAGAAGTCGCCAACTGTCTGCAGAGTCAAGTGCTAAAGACCTCCTAACTTCATGTGACCTTCATATTAGCACAACTACAGTGTGTAGAGAGCTTCATGGAATGGGTTTCCATGGCCGAGCAGCTGCATCCAAGCCTTACATCACCAAGTGCAATGCAAAGTGTAGGATGCAGTGGTGTAAAGCATGCCATAACTGAATTTTAGAGTAGTGGAGACGCGTTCTCTGGAGTGATGAATTATGCTTCTCTGTCTGGCAATTTGATGGAAGTGTCTGGGTTTGATGGTTGCCAGCAAAATGGTACTTGCCTGACTGCATTGTGTAAAGTTTTTGGTCGGGGTTGAAAATATAGTGTTGGGTTGTTTTTCAGGGTTTGGGCTTGGCCCCTTCGTTCCAGTGAAGGGAACTCTTAAGGTGTCAGCATACCATGACAGTTTCAAGCTTCCAACTTTGTGGGAACAGTTTGGGGATGGCCCTTTCCTGTTCCAACATGACTACGCACCAGTGCACAAAGCAAGGTGCATAAAGACGTGGATGAGCGAGTTTGGGGTGGAGGAACTTGACTGGCCTGCACAGAGTCCTGACCTCAATCCGATAGAACTCCATTGGGATGAATTAGAGTGGAGACTGTGAGCCAGGCCTTCTTGTCCAACATCATTGGAAAAGGTCTGGTGAAGGAGCAAATTGCTCATGCTCTAAAATGCGTTACCACCCCTTGACGCCAGCTCCGGTCTATATGTTCCAGCATGGTTCCAGGAGTCCATCTGCTATCTTGCTTCATCGCTTCTCCCTCTCCTGTTACAGCTGCAGGCCAGCTCTCTCTTCCCCCTAGAAGCGAAGGACTCTACAGGGTGCCTGTTATACTGACTGAGATGCTCATTTGATCTAATACATTGTAAGTGTTTTTAACCGCTATTTATGAATAAATACTCCCTTAATACTGCACTTAGAAGCGCCTTCTGTTTTTTACGTTTGTCTGACATCAGTGCCTGACCTCACAAATGCGCTTCTGGAAGAATAGTCGAACATTCCCATAGACACACTCCTAAACCTTGTGGACAGTCTTCCCAGAAGAGTTGAAGCTGTTATTATCGGCTTATCTGTAGGTAAAAGTCCGAGATGGGAGTTAATAAATAAATGTGCAGCGCTAAGTAAGAACGGTCATAATACGTGAACGGTCATAATACGTGAGACCGTATATAATACAAAAAATAACGTTAGGGATGCACCGAATGTTTTTTTTGGTGCCGAAACCGATACCGAAAATAAATCTTCCTTGATCCCGAAAACTGAAACCGATACCGAAACGGCACCGATACCGAAAGTGACTGTTTTTAAAAATATTTTTATACAGGAGATGGTCAGAGACTGGGGACATGGTACAGGAGATGGTCAGAGACTGCAGAGATGGTACAGGAGATGGTCAGAGACTGCAGAGACGGTACAGGAGATGATTAGAGACTGCAGACATGGAACAGGAGATGGTCAGAGACTGCAGACATGGTACAGGAGATGGTCAGAGACTGCGGACATGGTACAGGAGATCAATGCAGCCTCACCAGTGCCCATCAGATGCAGCCAGCCAGTGTCCCCAGTAGTGCAGCCTGTGTCCCCATTGCAGCCAGTGAAGGGACGGGTGATCTGTCTATCGAAGTGCCCGGACAAGGGGGAGGGGCTGTATGTGACGGCGCGCAGCGGGGAACACAGCTATTGAAATGAAAGCTGTGATGTTCCCGGCGCTGTAATCAAACAGGCGGCGGCGGCTCTCCTCTCTTCTACAATATAGGAAGCCCCCCTGATACCCGCCCAGGCCCCGCCCCTTTCGGTATTGGCAAAAATTCTCTTTCGGCTTTTTGCCGAAAGGGTCATTTTCGGCCGATATGTTTCGGTGGCTGAAATTTCGGTGCATCCCTAGTTATACACTATGAATGACACACGTGCATGAAAGGAAATGTTTAAAATGAATATAGTCCACAATGTGATGGAAAATAGATATAATCCATGGATGGAAACTGAGGTATGTTGTTAGTCCAGATAAGTGAATGAAACCTCAATGGAAGGACAGGTGTAGAAAGAAGATAATGGGAGAAGCCACCACCAACATAAGGAAGGCTTACCAGAGCTATTGGACTCAACAAGGCATATGCTCAATGAGTCGTCGAGGCTTTTGGTGACAGCACACCAGTAATGTGAAACATACCTATAAACTAAGCCTTTCAGTGCCGTGCTGTCACCACTAAGAGGTCTTCCATCTTCACCCGGTCTTCCTTCCAGGTTCGCTGACTCCAGCTGTGTGAGTGGCTGGAGCCCCAACTATGCTACGCTCACGCATGCGTGTGAGAGCCGCTGCCTACGGCACAGAATTCTGAAGGAGCTTCCTTCAGAGCGCATGTGCCGGCAAAGTCACTGGCTGCATTTACAGTAAATATCTCTTAAATGGTGCACGTTTAGGAGATATTTACAGTACCTATATGTAAGCCTTATTATAGGCTTACCTGTAGGTAAAAGTCAAAGATGGGAGTTTACTCCCACTTTAATATACATGTATTGGGATTTTTCTTCTTTTTTTTTTTTTACCAAAGACATGTAGCAGAATACATTTTGGCCTAAATGTATTAATGTATTTTTATTTTTTTATTCAATATGTTTTATAACAGGAAGTAGAAAATATTGTTTTGATCTTTTTAAAATCTATCTAATAAAAAGCCCAGTGGCGATAGAATACCAACAAATGAAATCTCTATTGGTGTGAAAAAAAAAACAATTATTCAATAAAGTGTTGCATGACCGAACAACTACCAGTTAAATTAGAGCAGTGCTGAAGAGCAAAAAAAAAGTCCTGGCCATGAAGGGGGTAAAACCTTCCGCAGCTCAAGTGGTTAAGGTGGGTGGCATTAGTAACATGGATGAGTATTCTAAAAATGTATAGTGTCCATTGTGAAGGATGCTCTTTGTGTTCTCTCTAACTTTGGCAGCTAGGTCCTCACTGAGGTTTTTGAAATGCTGGGGCAGTCATTCATTCCTTTCCCCACTTTCCTCTAACCCGGAGTGTCCCCCCCCCCCCCCCCAAGAAAAAAATGACATGCCAATTGTGGCATGTCAGCGGGCGATGAGTGCTTAAAGCGGAAGTTCCACTTTTGGGTGGAACGCCACTTTAACTGATCTCCATGCCTGGGGGATGGGGTGAAATGAATTGTTGCATCAATATTATATTTATGGCATTGTACTCTTATTAAGGCTCCATTTACACAGAGTGGAGTCTGCTTTAATCAGTAGGGGATCCCCTGCTGAATTGGAGCTGAACAGGGTGGATGTCAGTGTTTTGATGTCCTTGCCCACTTAGTTTGTACCTGGCGGACACGGGCAGACCATAACCGCTCTATGGGCAGCTGGATGTTAATGGTCTCCACTGTTCGTTTACAGCAGGCTATTTCCAATGTGGTCTGCAAGAACCTAAAAGGATTCAGTCATTTTTCCGTGGATATATACATTTTTTTTTTTCTTCTATACCTGGATGGATGCAGAGGTAGTTGGATGTAAATGGACACGTCTGTTTACTGTACATCAGCCTGTATATAGAGCTGCATGGAGCTTCCGATCAGGTCCACCTGAAAAACTCACAGGCGGACTGATTGGAAAGCCTGTCTAAAAGGACCCTAATTCTGTGCAGTGTGTATATTTAAAAAAAAAAAAAAAAAGTGTTTTAACTTTGATTAGCTATTTGTACATTTTTTTGTTTGGATGGAATGCATTTTTTTTTTTTTTTGATGACACTAGTCATTATGAAATTGTAAAACAAGAAAAATACATTTGTGTATGGATGTAGATACTGCAGATGGGCAATGGCTTCAATGGGTTTCCATCTGCCAGTGCCAGGAGGATAAGCTGCTTCATTCCCTAAAGCTGAGAATCACTTACTGTAAGCATAATCTCCCTAGATGGCAGACTGCTGTGTGTCCTGTTCATGGAACTGCGTCACTGTTTTCAGAGCAGCTGCTTTCAATAAATGAAACTGTTTGCTGTGTAATATACAAAAATCGACAAGTGTTCTTCAAAAGATGCTCTGTAGGATGTGTAGTGCTGGAATATTTACAACACTTCAGGCTCAGTTCATAAAGTTTTAAAGTGATTGTAAACAATCACCTTGTAAAACAACTCATTAGGTTTAAAATACAAATGAAAGGCAAAATATTTGTGTATAGACCTAAAAAAATATTATAAATACCTCCTCTCCCCCCCCCCCCCCCCCTTTTTATAAGTGATCACGTTCCCTTTGTTCTCAGCTGCATGAGAGCTGGGGAGGAGGAGAAGCAACAGTACACTGAGTCAGAACAAGTCTGATCATTGGAGGAGAGCAGGCTGAGTTCCCAGCATAGCTAGAGAACTGACTATGGTGTGTTCTTCTGCTTAATGTGGTCAGTTTTTACTAGTAAAGCAGAGGGGCTGGTAGGAACCCCAGGGATTTCACACCTTGGAAGCAATACAAAGAGAACGGGATACTTTTTCATACAAGTACATGGTACAGCAGGCACATATCAGGAATATGAAGTGTTGGGGGTAACAAACACTTTAACACAAGGAGAAGGAAATGCATAGAATTGTGTACCCATTTTCTTTATGGTATTCAGGAAAAAAGAATAAAAATTCCCAGGGGTGAGACAGACTATCATTAGACAGACCCCCTCACACTTGTGGCTCTGTAGGGACACACAAGGACTTGCCTTGTCTAGCCAGGCAGATCTTTGACCAACCAGGTCACTAGCAACACACATGAGTGTATTTGGCAAGATGGCATGTAGAAAGCAGAGATGATATGCAGGATGCATCATTTCAGTTTATGCTCACATACTACATGGTTTGCTTCAACATCTTTATTGACAGCTGTGAGCCGGCACGGAGCTGCAGTTCGGCCCCGCCCCCTCTCTCCTGCTTGGCTAACTGACTTTCATTGACGGCAGCTGGAGCCAATGGCGCCGCTGCTGTGTATCAGCCAATCAGGAGGGAGAGTCCCAGGCTGCCGAGGGACTTGTGGACATCGCTGGATAGAGAGGGAGCTCAGGTAAGTATTAAGAGGGCTGAGGGGGGCTGCTGCACACAGAAGACTTTTAATCTTAATGCATTAAGATAAACAACCTTCTGCCTTTTACAACCACTATAAGAGTCACCAGCATTACTGTGCTTGATCAAATTCAGGAAGCTCAACAGCTTGGTGAGACCGCTTCCAAAGCAAACAGTTCTCCCTCAAAAGGTTCAAGAAAAAGTCTCAATTTATAAACGTACACTAAATGGGAACCCGACAATAGGGTTACAAAGTCCAACAAGAGGTTAATAGTTGTTATAAAAATGTATATAGTACCAATGGTTTTGCAGCACTTTAAAATATTATGGGTGACAGTATGTTTACAGTACAATTCAATACATGAGGGGTCAGAAGGCCTTGCTTGTGAGACCTTCCAAATATTGATTGTGGGTGAAGTAAAATTTATAACCTGGGGTAGGGAATTCCAGAGGAGGGGTGAAGCTCTGGAGGAGAGCATGGAAAGAGCAGTATAGGGGGCAAGAGAGCGGGTCTTGAGATGAGCAAAGAGGACAATTTGGGTGATGATTATGCCGGTGATGTAGCTTGGAGCAGAGCTGTGGATGACTTTGTATGTTGTGGTTAGCGTTTTGAGATTTATGTGGTGGGCGAGCCAACACAACATAAAAGACAGCCAACACATTTTGGGGCAACAGCACTCTCCCTTCATCAGGGCTTGGAATAAAGGCATTAAGACTTGAAATGGATCCTTATTAAAGCGGTTCTAAAGTCAGTTTTTTTTTTTTTATTAGTAAAAAAGCCTTCTGCAACCAGCGCCTCCCTAACAGTTACCCAAGCACCATCTCGATCCAGCGATGAGATGAGAGTCTTTTCTTTCTTTTCCTTTTCCTTTTTCTTTTCCTTTCCTTTTTTTCCTTTTTTCTTTTTCCTTTTCCTTTTTTCCTTTTCCTTTTTTCCTTTTCCTTTTTTCCTTTTCCTTTTTTTCCTTTTTTCCTTTTCCTTTTTTCCTTTTCCTTTTTTCCTTTTCCTTTTTTCCTTTTCCTTTTTTCCTTTTCCTTTTCTTTCTATTGGCTTAGATACAGTAGCGGGAGCCAGTGAGGAGAGAGCAGAGGGCGGGGCAGAGTCACGCTCTGTGTGTGAATGGGCACTTGGCAGGGAGGAGGAGCCAGGAGCTCCAGCTGGGGACCGGAAAAGAGAATAAGGGCTGCTGTGTGCAAAACCATTGCATAGAGCAGGAAAGTATAACATGTTTGTTTTTTTTGTTTTTTTTTTAATTCCTTTAAAAGAGAAGTAAAGGATTTTTTTTCCCTGATTTATTCCTACCTAGGTGGATGCAGCATCAGTCCAATGCTGCATCTGTCCCCCGACGCCTCTACACTGAGAACCGAGCGATTGAACACCAACGATCGCTGAGTTCTGACAGCTCCGTGAGCACAGATCTGCAGACTGTCAGTCACAGCTCTATGCTCTGCCCCCTCCTCGCTCACTGGAGCGCTGGGCTGTGGAGGGGGCTGAGCGGCCTGCTGAGGCTCTCAGTGGCAGATCCAGATTTTGTCGTGATGACAGTGTGTGGACTGAGATTGGACTTCAGCCCACTCTCTGCTGAAAACGGGTCACAGGAGTGCTGAACAAACTATACTCCTGTGATCCATAGAAGTAGTAGAGCCAAACGAGCTTTGGCTATACTTCTCCTTTTAAGACCAGAGAGGTCTTAGGAAAATATATTCACTCTGATAATCCTTTTGAACTCTGGACATGCACACAAGTGACTTACTGCTGCTCATCGGTGTATGTCAGGAGTTCAGTTTTGAGTACTTTCCAAGTCTTCATTCTGTTATGCCAAGCCTTGATGAAGGAGGGGTTATCTTATATTGTCAAATTGGGAATGATTAAAACCTCACTAGACTCCTTTCAATGTTATGGTTTGGTGCCCATTAATGTATGTTCATATTTTGAATCTTCCCAAAGGGTTCAAAAGCAGAAATGCAAAATTAAAAACAAAATATTGAAAAATATAAACTATAAAGGTACAGCTTCTTATTTGTATGCCATCCTCTTTACTTTATTTTATCTTTTCTTTAGCATAAATCAATGGAGGACACCTGGTCGACCGAGGAGCTGAAGAGGAAATTAAAGGTTATGTAGACTTGTCTTCTCCATGCTGTATTAGATTTATTTTATCATAGCTAAATAATTCTGTGACATTGCAGTGATTTCATGCCTGAAATCAGTAGACTTTCAATTTATTAGTCTGTTGTCTGTCAGCTTGTAGCTCTAAGACAAGTCCAAATCAGACAGCTACTTGATCTGTGACTTCATGTGTTTGTTCTAAATCGGTATGATCTGATAGATGCCTTTTTATAATAATGAAAACCGTGGGAGGATATTCAGTTGTCCGATAATTTAAAATGTAACTTTAACCAAAAAAAAAAGAAAACTGTTAATAGCCAAGATTTTAATGCAGAAGAGACATGCTATATCTTTTTTTACAGCCACCTTTTTGAGCAATTTTTGCAGCTTAAAAACGCCTCTCCATGCATGCCTATGGCCTCATGCCCATCATGGCGTTTTTGAGCTGTTAGTGGCATAGGTGTTTTTAAGCTCCAAAAAAAACCCAGGACCAGTGCGTTCTGAGGCTCCAGCGTTATAGCTGTAAAAACACCAGACGCCGGTAAAAGGTGTTAAACAGCGTTATGCACCGTCCCGCGTTTCTCTGTCTCTATTCAAAATCAATGGTTCCCTATGGGAGCCCATTGATTTAAATAGAAGTCGCACCGGAAGTTCGATCAAGATCTGACTTGTGGTGCGACTTGTGTGCTGAGAATCTTGAGGGTGAACCCCGACAAAATTTTGTGTGAGGTTCCCCCCAAGATCTACACCAGACCCTTATCCGAGCACGCAGCCCAGCAGGTCAGGAAAAGAGGGGGGGGGCGAGCCCCCCCCGAAACATACCAGGCCACATGACCTCAACATGGGGGGGGGTGGGTGCTTTGGGGCAGAGGGGACCCCTGCCCTCACCCACCCCAAAGCACTTTGTTGATGAGGACAAGGGCCTCTTCCTGACAACCCTTGCCCGGTGGTTGTCGGGGTCTGCGGGCGGAGACATATCGTGATCTGGAAGCCCCCTTTAGCAGAAACTAAGAAGAATTGGTAAGCTGCAATATAATATATATTTGCTTTTAGGTTTAATACTGCTTTAGTTTGTGCTGCCAGACAGCCATAGTTTTATTTATAATCATTGAATATTGAAAAATGTTAACTACTATTTTAGGTTTGGGTTGTTGCAAACAAGTGACATGATATGCTGTGGTTTCTTTTATATTTCAAGGCAACTGTACCGGTAAAGGCCAAGGCTATCAAATATCCAAATCGTGGAGTCAGATTATTGGTTTTCCTTTTGCCCATCTCATTACATTCAATGAACTTCTATTATTTAAATTCTTTGCCTGTATATGTCCTTTACTGTTACTTGTTACTTTGCTTGTTAACTCTGACAAATGCTGTTTTGTTTTGGCTATGCAGTCTGAATCTTCTAATGAAAAGAGACATAAAGAAAGGAGAACTCAAAGAGAAGAAGATCGAGATGAGCATGCAGACCGCAGACAAAAGTCTGAACGGAAAGAAAAAGACAGACCCAACGAGAGTGACAGGCAAACAGAAAGAAGAGAGAGACATGGCTATCCTGACAAAGGGAGGGGGGAGAGACCTGGCAATCCTAATGGTGAGAGAAGAGAGACAGACAGATATCCTGAGAGTGACACCCCTGCTGATAAAGAGAGGGATAGAGTTCGAGAGCATCGCAGGGAAAAGGAAAAACCAAGGGACACAGAAAGACCTCGCGTATCTGAAAGACACAGAACTGGGGAGAAAGAAAGGATTAAAGAGAAATCTTACAGAGGGGAAAATTCTGCTAAAGACCATGGGACATCTGAGCTGACCAAGGAGGAGAGGATGGTGAGAGAGAGTCTGGGTAAGCTAATGTGCTGTATACTCTAAGCCTGACTGTACACACTACAATTTGATTTAATTAGATCTGCTAACAATTTAGTGAAAGAAGCTACCTGATTAGTTGCAAACTGAATTATTTTTTTTAGGTAAACCCTCATGTTTTGGTAATGCTAGAAAAGCTTATACCGAGAATGTAGAACCAGAAGAAAATTACCATATAGTTGCCTCCCCTCCTACACAGCAAGTATTTACTGCTTTTTTAGCCTAGGGCAGGTGTGTCCAAACATTTTAGTACAATGGCCACATCATATATGACAAATATTCATAAGCCAAAAAAATCAGTTTTAAAAATGAATGATCCCCCTTACATTAGGATTCCCATCAGAGTGCTCCTTTACATCAGGGTGCCCAACAGAGCCCCCCTTACATTAGGATCCCCATCAGAGTCCCCCATTTACGATAGGTCATCAACAACTTTATGGGTCCCCAACAGAACCAACCGCCCTTACTCTAGGGTCCTCATTATAGCCCTTTATGACTGTAAAGTTTACAGTACGACTGTAGGAGCAGAATGGTCCTCGCAGTCAACAGGGATGATGACCATGCAGACCATGCATGTGGGGGGAAAGGGGGATGGAGGGGGGCAGAGATCATAGGTAGCCTTTGCTGACTTGGATTCTCAATCTGTGCACATTGACCCTGGCTGAGGGCCGTACAAAATCTTGTAGTGTGCCAGATGTGTCCTGGGGCCGTCGTTTAGAGATCCTGGTCTAGGGGGTAGAGAATAAAAAGGAATGCCCCACTGCTTGCTTCCGCAAGCTCTCTCCCCTCTGTGCATCTACTCCTCTTTACCAGTATACAGTAAGGGACGGATAGTGAATTTCTGCAGAAATGATCAACAAAGTCCTGCGGCTGGAGTTACAGGTGTGTGTGTGTACAGCTGCAACCAGGAAGCCCATACAAAGCATTGAGAGGCTGCGGTTATCTGCCGCTGTTTGCATGTATACACACACACACACAGTAGTTAGTTATTTGCGTTAAGGGACAGATGATTGGCCTTATCTACAATCTTTCTGCATCCAGAGGTGAACATCATCCGTTATAGAGTCCCACAGGAGTCTACTGTTCAGCCCTAATCGCAGGTGTGAATGGACTCTTCAAGAACAGCTAACCCTTACAGGGTAAGGAAGGAGAGGTGCAGAAAACAAAATGTACTGAATGAATGAAACAGAAGCAGGGGGAGATCCCAGCTTTACAGGTTCTCAAGTACAGCTTTTTGTCCAGCAAGGAAGCAATGCAGTTGTGACGTCATTAAAATGATTGTAAAGGTATTTTTTTTTTTTTAAATGACAAACCTCTCTATATTTACCTGCTCTGTGAAATGGAATTTCACAGAGCGGCACTGAACCTCCTCCCCTCCGGTCCCCCCTGGCACTCCTGTCTCTTCAAGTCCAGTGTCCCCACAGATAGCCGCTTCCCTTGTGTGTGCTCCTGCCGAGCCCCGCTGTCTGTGTCGATAGACATAGCTCCATTGTCTGTGTGGGCCTCGCCCCCCCCCCCCCTCCATCTCGTCACTGGCATTGATTGACATTGGCTCCCGCTGCCCCAGCAAAGCCAGTGAGACCTGGAAGTGAGGGGAGAGAAGAATTGCAGATGTTTACCAGCGCTGAGTTGACTGAAGGGATCATGTAAGTAAAAAAAAGGGGGGGAGAGATACTGATGCCTAAAACATTTTTTACCTTAATGCAAGGAATTCATTAAGGTAAAAAATGTTTAGGCTTTAGAACCACTTTAAGTCTCCCTCAAAATCTCATGAGAGTAGCAGTTTAAAAGCAGCAGTGCTTCAAATGATTTTACACTCCACATATATAGCTATGAGTTTATAGGCATAGGAGGGCCTAGGCCCCCTCGTGTACCAGGGAGTGCACTGCTATTTTACAGACAAAAGGTACATTTTTCAGGTTACTTGTTAGGCACAGTTAACATTTTTAGATGTTCCTATAGGATAGCAAATCCTTGCTTTTTGTGTTTAGGTCCACCTTAAGATTGGACTGATTCACTTGACTCAAGCTCAAGTAGTACAGTCCTTAAACAAAAGCTTTCACTCCATATATGCTGATCTCGTTAACTGATTAAAATGCAGGCACCCAGGGGTGTCACACATACTGCAGATGCCTTCTAGTGAAGAGCCCTGCATCCCGAGGAGTTTCACTTGTGTAAATACCAGTTTTAGCTGCCAACTCTCTTACTATACCTTCCTTTAGATCTGTGACCCTTTCAGCCAGGAATGGGAAGCAGAAAATGGTGGAGTCTAAATATGTGGGCAAACAGGAAGACATGCCTTTATGTTCTTCCTTTACAGGCTGAGCTTTATTTACATGTGACCCTATGGTGACGGTCTGCAAAAATTGATCCATGGCCATTCAAAGAGAATTAGGTGCAAAACAAGCAGTGACACTGCAGAAAACAGGTAATGGATAGTCACAACTAGAGTAGTAGTTGAGGTCATTTTTAATTTACAGCATTCAAAAAGAACAGGAGCAAGCCTGATGTTTTAGGGACAGAAGGGCCCCTTTTATGAAGATGCAAAGTCCAGGACCCAAAACGTTGGTCTTACTGCTGTTCTTTAATATGCTTTGAAGTAAGCATTACTTCACTTATTTGTGGCTATCTGTTACCTGTGGTGACAGGGTCACTTTATTTATTAGGGGATGCTAATATTGGCTACACATTAGAAAACGTTAGGTCATCTGAAATATGTATACTGGTCCTTAACCACTTCAATACCAGGCACTTAGACACCTTCCCGCCCAGCCCAATTTTCACCTTTCAGCGCTGTTGCAATTTGAATGACAATTGCGCGGTCATGCTACACTGTACCCAAACAATTTTTTTATCATTTTGTTCCCACAAATAGAGCTTTCTTTTGGTGGTATTTGATCACCTCTGCGGTTTTTATTTTTTGCGCAACAAATAAAAAAAGACCGAAAATTTCGAAAAAAAACAAGTTTTTCTTTGTTTCTGTTAAATTTTTTTGTAAATAAGTACGCTTTCTCCTTCAATAATGGGCACTGATATAGCTGCACTGATGGGCACTGATACGGCGGCACTGATGGGCACAGATGAGTTGGCACCAATGAGGTGGCACTGATGAGGTGGCACTAACGGGCACTGATAGGTGGCACTGATGGGCACTGATAGGTGGCACTGGTATGCGGCACTGATGGGCACTCATAGGTGGCACCGATGGGCACACATAGGCGGCACTGATGGGCACTCGTAGGTGGCATTGATTGGCATATATGGGTGGCACTGATGGGTACTTATGTGTGGCACTGATGTGTGGCACTGATGGGCACCGATGGGCAATGACAGGTGGCACCGATGGGCAATGACAGGTGGCACAGATGGGCAATGACAGGTGGCACTGATATAGCATTGCTGGGCAGATCTGGGCATTGCTGGGCAGATCTTTGGAATAATAGTGCCAATCAGTGCCCATTTGTGGGCACTGATTGGCACAGATTGGGCACATGTGGATGGCCATGGGGTACATACCTGGCCATCCACGTTGCCCCTTCCCTGGTGGTCCTAGTGGCATCCCTGGTAGTCCAGTGGGGTGATCTGCGGGGGGGCTGCGCTGATAAACAATCAGCGCAGACCCCCCCTGCCAGGAGAGCCGCCGATCGGCTCTCCTCTACTTGCGTCTGTCAGACGCGAGTGAGGAAGAGCCGATCAACGGCTCTTCCTATTGACAGCGTGATCAGCCGTGATTGGACACGGCTGATCACGTGGTAAAGAGCCTCCGCCGGAGGCTTTTTACCAAGATCAGTGTAGCGGTGTGTCAGACTGACACACCGCTCCACCGATCGCCGCGATGCGCGCCCCCGGGGGCGCGCTGCGGCATGTTATCCTGAAGGACGTCATATGACGCCCAGTCAGGATAACACAACCACTTCCCGGACGTCAATCCGCTATAGGGTGGGCGGGAAGTGGTTAAAGTAGAACTATAGGCAAAACCTTTTTTTTTTTCATTTTGGATAGATTAAGGGCAGGTTCTACAGTATCTCACAAATGTGAGTACACCCCTCACAGTTTTGTAAATATTTTATTATATATTTTCATGTGACAACACTGAAGAAATTATACTTTGCTACAATGTAAAGTAGTGAGTGTACAGTTTGTATAACAGTGTAAATTTGCTGTCCCCTCAAAATAACTCAACACACAGCCATTAATGTCTAAACCGCTGGCAACAAAAGTAAGTACACCCCTAAGGGAAAATGTCCAAATTGGCCCCAATTAGCTATTTTCCCTTCCCGGGGTCATGTGAATCATTAGTGTTACAAGGTCTTAGGTGTGAATGGGGAGCAGGTGTGTTAAATTTTGGTTCTGTTGCTCTCACTCTCTCATACTGGTCACTGGAAGTTCAACATGGCACCTCATGGCAAAGAACTCTCTGAGGATCTGAAAAAAAAAAAGTTGCTCTACATAAAGATGGCCTAGGCTATAAGAAGGTTGCCAAGACCCTGAAACTGAGCTGCAGCACGGTGGCCAATACCATACAGCGGTTTAACAGAACAGGTTCCACTCAGAACAGGCCTCAGCGTCATATCCAGAGTTTGTCTTTGGGAAACAGACGTATAAGTGCTGCCAGCACTGCTGTTGTGGTTGAAGGGGTGGGATGTCAGCCTGTCAGTGCTCAGACCATATGCCGCACACTGCATCAAATTGGTCTGCATGGTTGTCGTCCCAGAAGGAAACCTCTTCTAAAAATGATGCACAAGAAAGCCTGCAAACAGTTTGCTGAACACAACCAGACTAAGGAAATGGATTACTGGAACCATGTTGTGTGGTCTGATAAGACCAAGATAATCTAATTTGGTTCAGATGGTGTCAGGCGTGTGTGGTGGCAGCCAGATGTGGAGTACAAAGTCAAGTGTGTCTTGCCTAAAGTCAAACATGGTGGTGGGAGTGTCATGGTCTGGGGCTGCATGAGTGCTGCCGGAACTGGGGAGCTACAGTTCATTGAGGGAACCATGAATGCCAACATGTACTGTGACATACTGAAGCAGTGCATGATCCCCTCCCTTCGGAGACTGGGCCGCAGGGCAGTATACCAACATTATGACCCCAAACACACCTCCAAGATGACTACTGCCTTGCTAAAGAAGCTGGGGGTAAAGGTGATGGACTGGCCAAGCATGCCTCCAGACCTAAACCCTATTGAGCATCTGTGGGGCATCCTCAAATGGAAGGTGGATGAGCGCAAGGTCTCTAACATCCACCAGCTCCGTGATGTCGTCCTGGAGGAGTGGAAGAGGACTCCAGTGGCAACCTGTGAAGCTCTGGTGAACTCCATGCCCAAGAGGGTTAAGGCAGTGCTGGAAAATAATGGTGACCACACAAAATATTGACACTTTGGGCCAAATTTTGACATTTTTTCTTGGGGGTGTACTCACTTTTGTTGCCAGCGGTTTAGACATTAATCACTGTGTGTTGAGTTATTTTGAGGGGGCAAATTTACACTGTTATACAAGCTGTGCACTCACTACTTTTCATTGTAGCAAAGTGTCATTTTCTTAATTGTTGTCACATGAAAAGATTTAATAAAATATTTACAAAAATGCGAGGGGTATACTCACTTTTGTGAGATACTGTAACCTTTGTCAGAGTTTCTTTTCACCATCTGTGTCCCATTTTGGAGATTTTTCCTGCACTTCCTGCCCCATTGCCAAACAGGAAGTGAGAGGAAGTCCCTGCAAATTTTTCAAATTCCTTGGGAATTCCCAAGTCACCAGAACTAGTGTCGCCTTTGGAAGATTTGCCCTCTGTTATTTTTCTAGGTACAACCCAAAATTTGAGATTTTCCTTGCTTTCAATGATAATGTTAAACAGGACAAATTGAGAGGGTGAATCTCCTTAATGGGGGCACAGACAGCAGTAAAAAAAAAACTGACAGGGGTTCTAATCTATCTCTACTCTACTTATACTTTAAGTAGAACTAAAGTTTTGCCTTTTAGTTCTACTTTAAGCACTTACTGCCATTCCACAAATAGAAACCTACAGTAGTTGTATGCTGACCAGTTATAGTAATGAATTTCACATCGTAAAGGATTTATTAACAGGTTGGGTCTAAAACTGTCAAATATGCCCAGTGCTTTGCCTCTGTATAGATATTTTTGGATGATTAGGGCATGTTATTTTTCTATAATATAAACAGTGAGTATACACGCATAGCTTCTTGTATTTTTGGGGAAAAAAACCAAACTGATTCCCCCCATCCACCAAAACGAGGTGGACCGAAGAAGGAATCCTTCCCGATGTCCCATTGTATTCTGACAGCGGAAAAGCCGTGCTGCACAGACAGTTTTCCAGCATTCTCCTTGGACAGAAAATCTATTGATGGGCTTCTGTCGAACAGGGAGGGCCACACACACAGATCAAAATTCAGCCAGTCTCTGCTGAACTTAAAAACCTTGGGCGGGCTATATGTATATGGGAATTAGCACTCCACCCTTGCCCTATTTACTTGACCCATTCCGGTAGGGGAGAAATGGTCAAAAAAAAAATCTCAGTACATAGCATGTTAAATCGAAATGTATATTCCTAGAAAAAAGCAAACGCAGAAGTGAAGATCGGGAAAGGCGACATCAAGAAAAACGAGAAAAAGAAAAGAGAAAGCAAGAGGTAAACTATTTATTATTTTGATTCCCTTTAAAATTACCGTATATACTCGAGTATAAGTCGTTCCGAGTATAAGTCGAGGCCCTAATTTACCACAAAAAAATGGGAAAAACTTACTGACCCGAGTATAAGACGAGGGTGAGAAATGCAGAGCTACTGTAAGTGGAAAAGAGTGTCAACAATGCCCATTTGTAGCCTCACTGTGCCCATTTGCAGCAATAGGTCCCCCGAACTTCAAACTCGGTAGTTAAGGGTTCCTAGATGCCCACTAGCTGCAGCCAAAATTTTGGGGTCTCTGAACCCAAAGGGTCCCGAAATGACATTGCTGCAGATGGACACAGTTGACCGACTTTGGGGCCCCGTATCTCGGGGTCACTTAGTGCTAGGAACCCCAAATTTGGTGTGCAAACCCAGTGGAACTAGCACCATAAAATAGCTGGGGTTTCTAGCACCAAGTGGTCCCGAGATACAGGGCCCCAAAAATTGGTTCAGAAAATGTCAAGCACTTTTCTGCAGCAGAGAATGACATTTTCCAAACCTACTTTGGGGCCCCATATCTCGGGGCCAATGCTGCTAGGAACCCCAGCTTTGGATATGTTATGGTACCAGTTCCCCTGGGTTTGCACACCAAATTTGGGGTTCCTAGCACCAAGTGGCCCTGAGATACGGGGCCCCAAAGTCGGTTCAGAAAATGTCAAGCACTTTTCTGCAGCAGAGAATGACATTTTCCGAACCGATTTTGGGGCCCCGTATCTCTGGGCCACTTGGTGCTAGGAACCCCAGCTTTGGATATGTTGTGGTACCAGTTCCACTGGGTTTGCACACCACGAGTATATATGGTATATTAAAGAAAGGCGTATATCACATTCTTTTAGCAAGCAACTTTGCAGCTGCTGAAGATGTGTCTGATTCTTGCTGTGACTTGGTGCTTCCCAGTTGTACAGGTCAAAAAGTTTACCTTAGCTCCACTGTGTGATAAAAAGAAGAGCCTGCCCACAGCAATCCAGGGTGTATTATTGTAAACCTCAATATATGTGCATGCCTAAAGTAAAAAATCTGATGCATTCCAGGGAAGACATTCCTTGGTTAGAGACAAACAAAAAACTGTCAGCTAATGAACGCGAGCAGGGCAGGCGGGGTTGAATGGGAGCAATTCTCCCAGTGATCGCCGAGCGGAAGAGAGAGCCGGTCGCATCATCAGAGCGGGCAACATCGCTGTAACCGCTTTCATTTGAACTGCCGAGTGTTCTCTGCACTCGCTGTCACATACAGCCCCGCCTCCTGGCCTGGGTATTTCGATAGAAAAAACACCTGTTCAATCCCGGAACGTGTGACATATATCAAAGTACCCGGGCCAGGAGGCAGGGCTGTATGTGATGGCTAGCGCAGCGAACACTCTGCAGTTCAAATGAAAGCTGTTACAGCAAGGTTACCTGCTCTCTGATGATCTGGCCGGTAATCCTCTTCCTCTCCTCTCTTCCCCTGCACAGGTGAAGAAGCATTGATGGACACAGGTAGGCTGCATTGTTGGGCACGGGTGAGGCTGTATTGGTGGGCACAGGTGAGGCTGCATTGATGGGCACAGGTGAAGCGGCATTGATGGAAACGGGTAGGCTGCATTGTTCGGCACAGGGGAGGCTGCACTGATAAAGTTGTTGTTAATATTTATTTTTATAACCTAATTCTGCATAAAACATTTAAGTTAAATTTCATGAGATCATTTATGAGGGTGTTTAGGGGCGGAATTAGGGGTGGGGCAGGGTAGGCATTGGGTGCGGCAACTGGTGGTGAGTAACCCTTGAGGCCTGACTAGTAGCTCAGGGCTTGACATTTTGAGCCCTGTATTTTAATATAAAATGTCTGTTTTCTAGAATGAAGAGTACAAAGATCGAGATATCAGACACCAGAAGCAGCAAAAAGATTTATTTGGTGGAGATCGAAAACACAGCAAGGATCCTGATAGTGATAAAAGGCATCATACCAGGCGTGAAAAGGAGGTAGGAGGTAACACAGAGGTGAGGTTTGCTGAAGACCCTGTGCAAAATGTGGACAGACGGAAAGAGAAACATTCCAAGAAGAGGCATTCACAGAAGGAAGACAGAGAGAGAAGACACAGAGAAAAGAGCGAGCAAAAAGAACGTGAAAAGAAGAATACAGATAATGAGGTACAAAAGTGTATATCTATTACATTATGAATTCCAGTTATGGATTTTGTTGAATAGTTAAATTGGCCCGGCTTGGACCAATGTAAGTATGCATATGCCATACCTGCGAGGCCACTGTGGCAGCAGAGAATCACTGTAGTAGTCACTGCTGGTAGATTTTTCTCAGTGAATGCAAGGCCTTCACAGATTGGATGAGGTGGATATCATAACATCACTGCCTCTTCACCCTCTCTAATCGGGAGAAGGCTTAACATTCATTGAGAACAATGCAATGTGTTTTGTGAATGTCACCCGTGCTAAGCAAGCGACCCCCTGTTGTTACTTTGCAGTAGGGACCCGAAAGACAGAGGTGGTGATTGTAGTAACAGCAACTGTAAAACAAGTAAAAAAGGCGCAATACAATATACCTTATATACCATTGCCTATGCACACAAGGGCAGAGTCCATACAAGCATATATAGAGTATATATATGTGTGTAGTAAGAGTCATTCAAGGCAGCCACCGGAAGGAACCAAAGCCAGGTCCAATGTGCTAGAGAAAAACAAGGAAGAGGGGCGCCACTGAATATATATCAAATCAAATTTATTATTAAAAACAATATCCACTCACATGTGAAACTGAAGTGTAGATCTCAGATACATCTCGTGACACAAAGCGGAGCGGAGGACTACAAGTGGCAGCAAGTCCAAATGCACTGGCATCACCTCTCATGGGCTGAAGATGGAGGAGGAGGAGTGACAAAGGAGTGCCGCTATCTCTTCCATCGATAGCGAGCTATCTCGGAAACGCGTCGCACAGGAGTGACGTCACAGCTCGGCGCCACAGTGTTTGCGATCCAAGCCTCGTTCTGGCTCCGATCACACGGCCGTGCTTTTACTTCCATCACGGATGCCGGACGATACGCTGGGACTTTCCGCTTCACACTAGGACACCAGCCTAGACGCCCTCACACCCTCCCTCCTTGGAACCCACACCACCCCAGACGGCTCTTCTGCTCTCCTGTTTGTGGTGTGCTCACAGACTACAACATTGGCTCAGTGCAGCTCATCTTCAGCCCATGAGAGGTGATGCCAGTGCATTTGGACTTGCTGCCACTTGTAGTCCTCCGCTCCGCTTTGTGTCACGAGATGTATCTGAGATCTACACTTCAGTTTCACATGTGAGTGGATATTGTTTTTAATAATAAATTTGATTTGATATATATTCAGTGGCGCCCCTCTTCCTTGTTTTTCTCTAGTAACAGCAACTACTACAGCGATTTTCTGCTTCCACAGCTGTCCCACGGGTGTGGCACATGTATGCTTGCATTGATCCAAGCTTTTGTCTAAAAAAAAAAAAAAAAATATGCAGCTTGTAGTAACAGTGTGAAATTTATATACATAAGCTTCACTTTAAAATATCCCTATTTAAAAATGTAGTAAATGCTTCCATAAAAAACAAATATGTAGAATTATAAAAGTTTTGCTTTTGGAAGCTGCAGAGAATTGCAACCATGATAAGAATGCAGAATGTCTTCTTTTGCTGTAAGTGGCACAATGTTAAAGGATAAGTTCACCTTTTGTAACATGGTATACCCATATTCAGGGTTTAACATGTTACAGATGCACCAGCCTCCGCACCCCCCTGATTCCCCCTTTTTGACAGCGAGTGGGGGATCTTCACATAGTCTGCAGGACCGTGCCAATATACCCACAATCTGGTAATCGTTGGTGTAATGCTTTAGGCCCCTTTCACACTGCGGCGGTGGGTGCGTCAGCGGTAAGGCGCCGCTATTTTTAGCGGCACTTTACCGTCAATTTCACTGCGCTATTCAGCCACTAGCGGGGCCCTTTCCCCCCCACCCCCCCGCTAGCGGAGGAGAAAAGTTTAAAACCACTGCAAAGCGCTGCTGCAGCAGCGCTTTGCCGGCGGTATAGCCGCGCTGCCCATTGATTTCAGTGGGCAGGAGCGGTGTATACACCGCTCCTTCACTGCTCCAAAGATGCTGCTTGCAGGAGTTTTTTAATGTCCTGTAAGCGCACCGCTCCAGTGTGTGAGCACTTGGGCTTTCACACTGGAGAGACAGGAGCGGCTCTTTACAGGCGCTATTTTTAGCACTGTAGCGCCTGTAAAGCGCCTCAGTGTGAAAGGGGTCTTAGAGGCTCCTAACAAAAAAATAGTTAATACATTTTTTTTTTTTTACCTGCCAAAAAAAATGCGTTTTTTATTATTTCCTTTGTAAAGGTAAACTTATCCTTTTAAAGCAGAAATCTGGCCACTATGGCTAGCAGAACACCATTCCTCTTTGCAGTGTCCTCGGGCTAAGTAGTGTTTCTTTTCTTTTTTGTTTTTTTTATCTCTCTAGGAAAACAGAGTACATCACAAACGCTCAATTGAATCTAATCCAAAGCAAGGAAGTGATAATGAGAAGGTAATTGCGACAGCATGGACGTAACACTCTCCGGTGTAAAGGTGACTTTAGCCTGCATTGCAAACTCTCAAAGTCACTTCTAAAATGTACAGAGACCTGTTTTTTTCATTTCTTTTTTTTTTTTTTTCCCTCCTAGAACTTTATGGGGCCATTGATGTAAAGTTAAAATGGTTGTAAAGGCAGAAGGTTTTTTATCTTAAACGCTTCCGGACCACCCCACGTACATTTACTGCGGCAGGGCAGCCCCGGTACGTGATTTTGTGCATGCAGTTTAGGGGACACGCAGGCGTGCCGCTCCCATTGTGATTGGATACAGCTGGAGCCAATTAGTGGGATGGCCGCCTCGACCCGCTGAATGTTCACAGGAGAGATAGATCAGCGGTGTGCCGATGTAAACAAAGCACACCGCTGATCTGTCAGGGAGGAAAAGTGAGAGATCGTGTTTGAGCTAAGCTGAATCACGATCTCTCTTTTCCTCCAGTGAATCCACTCCCCCCACAGTTAGAAACACCTCCCAGGGAACACATTTAACCCGTTGATCGCCCCCTAGTGTTAACCCCTTCCCTGCCAGTGCCATTTATACAGTGATCAGTGCATTTTCTTTATTGTACATCATGGGACACAGAGCCTTAAGTAATTACTTAATGGGTTATAGGCCACCTTCAGGTGTTGACAGTGGTAGACCAAATCAAAGGAAGTTCACTCCCTATATAGCACATCAGTTTTTTCGCCAGTGTCTAAGGTGTTGGTCATGAGTAAAGAAGAGCTCTGAGAAGCTCCAGGAGGGATCCATGCTGGATTTAAATTCCTCCATAAAAAGAAGCCAGATCCATCCAGAAGTGCCATTGAGGCCTAAAGTGGATGGTACCTGGGACCTCGTATCTGAAGCACAAGGTTTTGCCTGTAATGCCTCTCTTTGTAGGGCTGGATCCCAGGAACCCAGGGCTTAGGTCTTGTTACATTACCTCAAGCTTCCTGATGGGGGTGCTTATACAAGGCCCAAGGCAGTTGGACCCCGTTCTGATGGACCCAGTCCTTGAGGGTTTGCTAAACGTAACCCGCCGTGGTGGGTGAAAGTTGGATTTTCTGTTAATTCAGCAAAATCCTGCGGTGAGGACTAGGTAAGGGAAGAAAACTTAGATATTAAAAACATCTATTCATTTTCTTTCAAGGTAAATATATTGCTATGCCTTAAAATCTCCACTAGATGGAGTCTATGCACATACCTTACTCTGTTGTTTCACTGTTGCTAAGTTCCATGTTTGGCTGCACAGCGTGTGGAAGGAGATTTTGCAAGCTAAAAAGATCTGCAAAAAATGTCTTTTGTCTTCCCCTGATGGGACCAGAGGGTTAGGGAGACGGCAGCGCTGCACCCTCCTTACATTACCCCCTCCCCCCGCCCTGGGGGATGCGGAAGGTCCCGCTGTTTTACCGCTAAAGTCTGTTACTGGGGCTGTATTTTTACACAAGTCTGTGCCTCACTGCAGGAGGCTGTGCCGCCCCCCCCCCTCATGTTGGGTCTGGGACCCAAAAAACGCTGCGCTCAGGCGCAGCAAACATTTAAAAAATTTTTGGAGGGGGCGGGGCCTATCGCAGGTGCCGTGAAACGTCCACGAGGACGCACGGAAGGCTAATAGCAGATAAATATACAGCTGTGTCAGTCTCTCCTCTGCTGATGAAGAGGAAACAAGCTGCCTGCACACAGGGACACACAAGCTGTGGGACACGTATGGGTTGCAAAACTGGCATTCCTCATACAGGAACTGAACTTTATAGCAGCTTTAAAAAGTCACGACTATTTTCAGCAATTTAGTGCAATGTATATAGCGCCTCTGTTTTTATACTTAGGACCTATGCCTGCCAAAAAAAGCCAAAAACATCACAAAAGCCAAAAAAGTAAAGGTTTCACCCCCAGGCATTGGGATCTTGAGCTGTACTTCCATGCTGTCATCCTCGCCTGAATTTCCACCTATGGCAACTCAGGGTGAGCCGTTGGAGCTAATTGATGGTGCAGCTGCCTCTCACATCTTAGCACCTGTATACGTGACTAAAGATGCCCTTCAGGGTCTGGAAGAAAGATTAGTGGCTTTAATCGCATCCTCCATTCAAATGGATAGGAAGCATACTAGGTCCCCCTCCCCCGCCAGCTTTGCAAGGGGAACAATGGACACACAATGAGGTTTTACCCTCAAACGATCAGGAAGAGAAACAAACCGATGATTCTTCTGCTCAGGAAACAACGGTAGATGAACCTTTTTCAGCTTCTCAATCTGAAAAATTGCTGATACAATATCTTACAGAAATGGTTTGTTCCACTTTCATGCTGCCTTTAATCACTTAAGGACTGCCTCACGCCGATGTACGTCGGCAAGGTGGCACGGGCAGGCAGAATCACGTACATGTAAGTGTTCTGACTCCCGCGGGCAGGGGGTCTGATCGGACCCCCCCCCCCGGTGCCTGAGGCGGTCCGCTTTTGTCCAGCGGCGATCGGAGATGAGGAGGAGACCATCCATTCGTGGCCCCTCCCTCGCGATCGCCGCCGGCCAATCAGATCATTCCTCTGCTGCTGTATGCTAAAAAGCAGCAAAGGAAATGATGTCATCTCTCCTCGGCTCGGTATTTTCCGTTCCGGCGCCGAGGAGAGAAGACTGTAATGTGAGTGCACAACACACACACAGTAGAACATGCCAGGCACACAAAACACCCCTCAATCACCCCCCCCCCCCCCCCCCCCGTCACACTGACACCAAGCAGTTTTTTTTTTTTTCTGATTACTGCATGGTGTCAGTTTGTGACAGTTAGTGTGGTAGGACAGTTACTGTTAGCCCCCTTTAGGTCTAAGGTACCCCCCTAACCCCCCCTAATAAAGTTTTAACCCCTTGATCCCCCCCGTTGCCAGTGTCGCTAAGCGATCATTTTTCTGATCGCTGTATTGGTGTCACTGGTGACGCTAGTTAGGGAGGTAAATATTTAGGTTCGCTGTCAGCGTTTTATAGCCACAGGGACCCCCATATACTACCTAATAAATGTTTTAACCCCTTGATTGCCCCTAGTTAACCCTTTCACTACTGATCACCGTATAACTGTTACGGGTGATGCTGGTTAGTTCGTTTATTTTTTATAGTGTCAGGGCACCCGCCGTTTATTACCGAATAAAGGTTTAGCCCCCTGATCGCCCGGCGGTGATATGCGTCGCCCCAGGCAGCGTCAGATTAGCGCCAGTACCGCTAACACCCACGCACGCAGCATACGCCTCCTTTAGTGGTATAGTATCTGAACAGATCAATATCTGATCCGATCAGATCTATACTAGCGTCCCCAGCAGTTTAGGGTTCCCAAAAACGCAGTGTTAGCGGGATCAGCCCAGATACCTGCTAGCACCTGCATTTTGCCCCTCCGCCCAGCCCAGCCCATCCAAGTGCAGTATCGATCGATCACTGTCACTTACAAAACACTAAACGCATAACTGCAGCGTTCACAGAGTCAGGCCTGATCCCTGGGATCGCTAACAGTTTTTTTGATAGCGTTTTGGTGAACTGGCAAGCACCAGCGGCCTAGTACACCCCGGTCGTGGTCAAACCAGCACTGCAGTAACACTTGGTGACATGGCGAGTCCCATAAGTGCAGTTCAAGCTGGTGAGGTGGCAAGCACAAGTAGTGTCCCGCTGCCACCAAGAAGAAGACAAACACAGGCCGTCGTGCCCATCATGCCCTTCCTGCTGCATTCGCCAATCCTAATTGGGAACCCACCACTTCTGCAGCGCCCGTACTTCCCCCATTCACATCCCCAACCAAATGCAGTCAGCTGCATGAGTGGCATTTTCTTTATGTCCTCCCGAGTACCCCTACAGAGCGAACCCCCCCAAAAAAGATGTCTGCAGCAAGCGCGGATATAGGCGTGACACCCACTATTATTGTCCCTCCTGTCCTGACAATCCTGGTCTTTGCATTGGTGAATGTTTTGAACGCTACCATTCACTAGTTGAGTATTAGCGTAGGGTACAGCATTGCACAGACTAGGCACACTTTCACAGGGTCTCCCAACATGCCATCGCATTTTGAGAGACCCGAACCTGGAACAGGTTACAGTTATAAATGTTAGTTACAAAAAAAGTAAAAAAAAAAATATATAAAATAAAAAAAATAGTTGTCGTTTTATTGTTCTCTCTCTCTCTCTCTATTCTCTCTCTATTGTTCTGCTCTTTTTTTACTGTATTCTATTCTGCAATGTTTGATTGTTATTATGTTTTATCATGTTTGCTTTTCAGGTATGCAATTTTTTATACTTTACCGTTTACTGTGTTTTTTATTGTTAACCATTTTTTTTTCTTCAGGTACGCCATTCACGACTTTGAGTGGTTATACCAGAATGATGCCTGCAGGTTTAGGTATCATCTTGGTATCATTCTTTTCAGCCAGCGGTCGGCTTTCATGTAAAAGCAATCCTAGCGGCTAATTAGCCTCTAGACTGCTTTTACAAGCAGTGGTAGGGAATGCCCCCCCCCCACTGTCTTCTGTGTTTTTCTCTGGCTCTCCTGTCTCAACAGGGAACCTGAGAATGCAGCCGGTGATTCAGCCAGCTGATCATAGAGCTGATCAGAGACCAGAGTGGCTCCAAACATCTCTATGGCCTAAGAAACCGGAAGCTACAAGCATTTCATGACTTAGATTTCACCGGATGTAAACAGCGCCATTGGGAAATTGGGAAAGCATTTTATCACACCAATCTTGGTGTGGTCAGATGCTTTGAGGGCAGAGGAGAGATCTAGGGTCTAATAGACCCCAATTTTTTCAAAAAAGAGTACCTGTCACTACCTATTGCTATCATAGGGGATATTTACATTCCCTGAGATAACAATAAAAATGATTAAAACAAAAATGAAAGGAACAGTTTAAAAATAAGATAAAAAAGCAAAAAAAAAAAAAAGCACCCCTGTCCCCCCCCCCTGCTCTCGCGCAAAGGCGAACGCAAGCGACGGTCTGGCGTCAAATGTAAACAGCAATTGCACCATGCATGTGAGGTGTCACCGCGAACGTCAGATCGAGGGCAGTAATTTTAGCAGTAGACCTCCTCTGTAAATCTAAAGTGGTAACCTGTAAAGGCTTTTAAAGGCTTTTAAAAATGTATTTAGTTTGTCGCCACTGCACGTTTGTGCGCAATTTTAAAGCATGTCATGTTTGTTATCCATGTACTCGGCCTAAGATCATCTTTTTTATTTCATCAAACATTTGGGCAATGTAGTGTGTTTTAGTGCATTAAAATTTAAAAAAATTTGTTTTTTTCCCCAAAAAATGCCTTTGAAAAATCGCTGCGCAAATACTGTGTGTTTTAATCTGTAGGGCATTTGCTTTAAAAAAATATATAATGTTTGGGGGTTCAAAGTAATTTTCTTGCAAAAAAAAATTTTTTTTTCATGTAAACAAAAAGTGTCAGAAAGGGCTTTGTCTTCAAGTGGTTAGAAGAGTGGGTGATGTGTGACATAAGCTTCTAAATGTTGTGCATAAAATGCCAGGACAGTTCAACCCCCCCCCCCCCCAAATGACCCCATTTTGGAAAGTAGACACCCCAAGCTATTTAATGAGAGTCATGTCAAGTCCATGGAATATTTTATATTGTGACATAAGTTGCGGAAAAGAGACAATTTTTTTTTTTTTTTTTTTGCACAAAGTTGTCACTAAATGATATATTGCTCAAACATGCCATGGGAATATGTGAAATTACACCCCAAAATACATTCTGTTGCTTCTCCTGAGTACGGGGATACCACATGTGAGACTTTTTGGGAGCCTAGCCGCGTACGGGACCCCGAAAACCAAGCTTAGCCTTCAGGCTTTCTAAGGGCGTAAATTTTTGATTTCACTCTTCACTGCCTATCACAGTTTCGGAAGCCATGGAATGCCCAGATGGCACAACCCCCCCCCCCCCCCAAATGACCCCATTTTGGAAAGTAGACACCCAAAGCTATTTGCTGAGAGGTGTAGTGAGTATTTTGCAGACCTCACTTTTTGTCACAAAGTTTTGAAAATTGAAAAAAGAAAAAAAAAATGTTTTTTCTTGTCTTTCAGCATTTTCAAAAACAAATGAGAGCTACAAAATACTCATCATGCCTCTCAGCAAATAGCTTGGGGTGTCTACTTTCTAAAATGGGGTCATTTGGGGGGGGGGGGTTGTGCCACCTGGGCATTCCATGGCCTCCGAAACTGTGATAGGCAGTGAAGAGTGAAATCAAAAATTTACACCCTTAGAAATCCTGAAGGCGGTGATTGGTTTTCGGGGCCCCGTACGCAGCTAGGCTCCCAAAAAGTCCCACACATGTGGTATCCCCATACTCAGGAGAAGCAGCTAAATGTATTTTGGGGTGCAATTCCACATATGCCCATGGTCTGTGTGAGAAATATATCATTTAGTGACAACTTTGTGCAAAAAAAAAAAAAAAAAATTGTCACTTTCCCGCAACTTGTGTCAAAATATAAAATATTCCATGGACTCAACATGCCTCTCAGCAAATAGCTTGGGGTGTCTACTTTCCAAAATGGGGTCATTTGGGGGGGGTTTTGTGCCATCTGGGCATTTTATGGCCTTCAAAACTGTGATAGGTAGTGAAGAGTGAAATCAAAAATTTACGCCCTTAGAAATCCTGAAGGCGGTGCTTGATTTTCGGGGCCCCGTACGCGGCTAGGCTCCCAAAAAGTCCCACACATGTGGTATCCCTGTACTCAGGAGAAGCAGCTGAATGTATTTTGGGGTGCAATTCCACATATGCCCATGGCCTGTGTGAGCAATATATCATTTAGTGACAACTTTTTGTAATTTTTTTTTTTGTCATTATTCAATCACTTGGGACAAAAAAATAATATTCAATGGGCTCAACATGCCTCTCAGCAATTTCCTTGGGGTGTCTACTTTCCAAAATGGGGTCATTTGGGGGGGTTTTGTACTGCCCTGCCATTTTAGCACCTCAAGAAATGACATAGGCAGTCATAAACTAAAAGCTGTGTAAATTCCAGAAAATGTACCCTAGCTTGTAGACGCTATAACTTTTGCGCAAACCAATAAATATACGCTTATTGACATTTTTTTTTACCAAAGACATGTGGCCGAATACAGTTTGGCCTAAATGTATGACTAAAATTGAGTTTATTGGATTTTTTTTATAACAAAAAGTAAAAAATATCATTTTTCAAAATTTTCGGTCTTTTTCCGTTTATAGCGCAAAAAATAAAAACCGCAGAGGTGATCAAATACCATGAAAAGAAAGCTCTATTTGTGGGAAGAAAAGGACGCAAATTTAGTTTGGGTACAGCATTGCATGACCGCGCAATTAGCAGTTAAAGCGACGCAGTGCCAAATTGGAAAAAGTCCTCTGGTCCTTAGGCAGCCAAATGGTCCGGGGCTGAAGTGGTTAACAGAGTCTCATGAAAACTTGGCTTCTTCCTTAGGTTCTTTAAAACCTTCCCATCCTTTGCATGCATTTCCAGCACATGCATTACTTGAACAGCTTATATTTTAGGAATGGGATAAACCAGATAAACATTTTCTCCCTCCTAAAATGTTTTCAATTATCTATCCTCTGGAGGAGAAATTCTCCAAAAGATGGAAAGTACCAGCAATTGATGCTGTGATTTCCAATGTGAATAATAACTTGTCCTGTAGACAATGCACAGATGCTTTGGGTTCCAACAGATAAGAAGTTGGAACCCCTGCTAAAATCTGCTTTTTCCATAGCGGGTGCCATCACTCAGCCCGCAGCCGCCGCGATAGGTGTCTGCCAATCCCTAAAGGACCAATTTAAACAGGCCCTTAGAGAGCTTCCTACACAACAAGCTCGGGATTTGGCTGAACTACCTAAGGCATTATGTTTTGCCATAGATGCCATTAAAGACTATTCACCAGACATCCTGCCTTACGCTTATGCTTGTACATATGTAATCCTGTGGTGGAAAACTTGGTCAGCTGAAACACCATGTAAAAACCACCTAACTGGGTTCCCCTTTCATGGGGAGCGACTGGAGAAGACTTTGATGAATATATCAAGACAATTTCTGCTGTGAAAAGTACTTTTTTACCAGTAAAAAGAAAATATAAATGCCCATCATTTAAATGGGCTCTTTCCCCTGCGCCAGGGGCTTCCGCCTCTAGGCAGTGGTGACGGCCTTCGCCATCAGACTCAAGAGGAAAACCTCAGGGTCAGACCCAGGCTCAAAAGAGGGTAGGAAATCTGCAAAAACAGAATCCTAAAGCCTCATCATGAAGCGGCAACCCCCCTCACCAAGGTGGGGGGAAGACTTCTGCAATTTTCAGAAGTCTGGATAAAGGAAATGCAGGACAGATGGGTCATCTCCACGGTAACGCTGGGGTACAAGCTGGAATTTCGGGACTTTCCACCGCCTCGTTTCCTGAGATCAAGCGTTCCCAAAGATCCAGAGAAAAAACAATCTCTTTCAGGCACTAGACCGATTTAATATCTCAAAGGGTGATCATACAGATACCCACAAAAGAGCAAGGTCTGGGGTTTTTATTCAAATCTTTTTATGGTACCAAAACCAAATGGAGACGTCAGACCCATTCTAGACCTAAGAAAGCTAAATCCATTCCTGAAGATCCGCTCCTTTCGCATGGAGACGATCAGGTCGGTAGTTTCTATCCTAGGAAGAGAACTTCTGGCATCAATCGACATCAGGGATGCATATCTGCATGTCCCTATATTTCCTGCTCATCAAAAGTTTTTGCGGTTCGAGTTCCAACAGCAGCATTTCCAATTTGTAGCCACAGCACCTCGGGTGTTCACCAAAGTGCTGGCCCCACCTTTATGCAGGGTAAGGGCACAGGGCATAACAGTCGTAGCGTACCTAGACGATCTATTACTTCTAGCTCAATCAGGGACTCGTTTGGAGCAAAGTGTACGCACTATAACCAACTATCTGAAAAGTTTGGGTTGGATTCTCAACCTAGAGAAATCTTCCTTAATACCGCTAAAAAGGCTGGAGTACTTGGGTCTGATCATAGACACAGCCCAGGAAAGGGTATTTTCTTGGCTCAAGCAAAAATAAATTCCATAAGAGAGCTGGTGCGGAGGGTCAGGCCAAATGGCAATCCCTCCATTCGCCTCTGCATGAGGTTGCTAAGAACCATGGTAGCTTCATTCGAAGCAGTTCCCTATGCCCAATTCCATTCAAGACTGTTGCTAAACAGTATCCTATCTGCTTGGAACAAAACAATTCAAGCTTTAGACTTGCCAATGCGGCTGTCCCCAAGAGTGGCCCAAAGCCTCACTTGGTCTTTATTAAACCAGAATCTGCTGAAAGAAAAATCCTTCAGACCAGTCATCTGGAAAGTGGTAACGACGGATGCCAGCCTTTCAGGCTGGGGAGCAGTACTAGAAAAGACAACTGTCCAAGGACAGTGGTCAAGAACCGAAAGAATCTTGCCCATCAATATCCTAGAGATTCGGGCAGTACGTCTGGCTCTAAAGGCCTGGACTTTCAGGTTACGGGATTGTCCTGTCAGGATTCAATCCAAAATTTGCCATAGCTGTGGCTTATATCAATCACCAAGGGTGCACCAAAAGTCTCTCACCACAGAGAGAGGTGAACCATATTCTAACTTGGGCAGAAAGGAATGTTTCATGCCTTTCTGCAATCTTCATTTCGGGAGTAGAGAATTGGCAGGCGGACTACTTAAGTCGCCAGCAGTTATTCCCAGGGAAATGGGCTCTTCACCCTAACATATTTCGGGCTGTTTGTCAAAGATGGGGGACTCTGGACGTGGATCTTCTAGCATCCAGGTTCAACACGAAGTTGGTCAACTTTGTGGCCAAAACAAGGGATCCATTTGCATGTTCAACGGATGTGTTAGTGACCCCGTGGGATCACTTTTCACTGATCTATGCATTCCCCCCTATTCAGTTGCTGCCTCAACTTCTTTGCAGGATCAAGCTGGAAAGAAAGCTGATTAATTCTGGTGGCACCAGCATGGCCCAGAAGGTCATGGTACGCATAAATCGTAAAGATGGCAGTGGAGGGCCCATGGTCCCTCCCACTATGGCCAGATCTGCTCTCTCAGGGACCAATGTTCCATCCTTCCTTACGGTCTCTAAATTTAATGGCTTGGCTATTGAAACCCACATTCTAAAGAAATGTGAGCTTTCCGGGTCAGTTATTTCTACCCTGATTAATGCTAGGAAGCCAGCTTCAAGAACTATATATTATAGAGTCTGGGAGGCTTTTATGTTTCCTGGTGTGAATCCAAGGGTTGGCACCATCGGAGATATATCATAGGCAGAATTGTTGCCTTTCTACAATTAGGGGTAAAATTAAAGACCACTTGCTACTCATTCTTAGTCCAGGGCTTTATACAAGGGGTGACGCGGCTTAATCCGCCCGCCAAACCTCCCTTGAACCCTTGGGACTAATGCCGCGTACACACGAGCGGACTTTACGGCAGACTTTGCCCGGCGGACTGGATTTCGTCAGACAATTCGATCGTGTGTGGGCTCCAGCGGACTTTGTTTTCTCAAAAGTTGGACGGACTTAGATTTGAAACATGTTTTAAATCAATCCGTCGAAATCGAGTCCGGTCTAAAAGTCCGCTCGTCTGTATGCTAGTTCGACGGACAAAAAGCCACGTTAGGGCAGCTATTGGCTACTGGCTATGAACTTCCTTGTTTTAGTCCGGTGGTACGTCATCACGTACGAATTCGACGGACTTTGGTGGATTGTGTGTAGGCAAGTCCGTTCATTCAGAAAGTCCGTCGTAAAGTCCGCCGGGCAGTCTGCCTTAAAGTCCGCTCGTGTGTACGCAGCATTAAACTTAGTTTTGTCTGCGTTACAAAAACAACCATTTGAACCAATACAACAGATTCCCCTAGTCCTTTTGACAAGGAAGTTGGTATTTTTGGTTGCTATATCCTTAGCAAGGAGGGTTTCAGAATTGGCTACTCTTTCTTGTAAAGAGCCATATTTGATTTTTCATGAGGACAGTGGTGTTACGCCCTTATCCAGGCTTTTCAGGTTTTCACCTAAACCAAGATATTGTCCTGCCATCGTTTTTTCCAAAACCATGTTCCAGGGAAGAAAAGTCACTACATTGTCTTGATGTGGTGAGAGCAGTGAGAATCTATTTAAAGAAAACTGCTCAGATTCATAAGACTGATGTCTTATTTATTCTGCCGGAGGGTCCTAAGAAAGGACAGGCAGTGAAAATCCACTGTCGCTAAGTGGATTCGGCAAGTGATGATTCAAACTTATGATTTAAGGAGTAAGATTCCCCCGTTTCAAGTTAAGGCGCATTCTACCCGGTCGGTTAGTGCTTCTTGGGCAGTGCTTCATCAGGCTTCCGTGGCTCAGATCTGTAAGGCCGCAACTTGGTCTTCAGTGCACATTCACAAAATTTTATCAGGTGGATGTAAGGAGGTATGAAGATATCGCCTTCGGGCGCAGTATGCTGCAAGCAGCAGTATAGATCCTCAAGTCTGGGTGTACCCAGCGGGTTGTTTTCTCCCACCCCTCATGTGGCATTGCTATGGGACAACCCATTAAGTAATTACTTAAGGCTCTGTGTCCCATAATGTACGATAAAGAAAATAGGATTTTTATTACAGCTTACCTGTAAAATTCTTTTCTTGGAGTACATCATGGGACACAGAGGTCCCGTCCCTTTTTTGGGATACATGTATATTGTTTTGCTACAAAAACTGATGTGCTCCTGGAAGGAGGAGGGGTTATATAGGGGAGTAAACTTCCTTTGATTGGGTTTACCAGCGTCAACACCTGAAGGTGGCCTAATGCCCGTTAAGTAACGGGCATTACTGTAAAATCCAAGAAAAGGATTTTACAGGTAAGCTGTAATAAAAATCCTATTTTTATAGCACTAATCACTGTATTGGTGTCACTTAGGGTCAGATTTGAACGACGCAATGTCACATTCCCTCTTAAAATCGCAGATCGCTGTCATTACTAGTAAAAATAAATAAATAAAAGTCCCTAAATCTATCCCGTAGTTTGTAGACACCAACTTCTGCGCAAACCAATCAATATACGCTTTTTGGCATTTTTTTTTTTACTAAAAATATGTAGCGGAATACATATTGGCCTAAATTGATAAAGAAATTTAGCTTCTTTACATTTTTTTCTGGTAATGTATTATAGCAGAAAGTAAATGATAGATATATATATATATATATATATATATATATATATATATATATATATATATATATATATATATATATATATATATATATATATATATATATATATATATATATATCTATTTTTTTTTTTTTCAAATATGTTAGTATTTTTTTGTTTATAGCGCAAAAAATAAAAACCACAGAGGTGATCACATACCCCCACAAGAAAGCTCCTATTTGTGGGGAAAAAATGGACATCCAATTTTATTTGGGTACAGCGTCACATGACCACGCAATTAAAGAGACACAGTGCCGTATCGCAAAAAATGGCCTGGTCAGGAAGTGGGTAAAACCTTCCGAGGCTGAAGTGTTTAAAGTGGATGTAAACGTGATTTTTTTTTTATTTTTTTTATTGAAGACTTCTTCCTGGTACAGTAGAGGATGTCAAGTCATCTGTGCCCAGTCTTGCCAGAAAGAGTTAATCCAGCTCTAAACAACTCTCATCTTTTTTTTAGTAAGATAAAAAACTGACACACAGATAAGTTTGTGTCAACACATCCCCCACTGCAGTGATTGACATCTGATTTTTTTTGTTTTGTATCTCATGAATGGCATGAGAGAGAGTGTTACGATCCCAGCTTCACATCCCTCCTTTCTTCTCCAGCTCTCCCAGGATTGGCTGCTCCACACCTCGGTATGATTGGGCATGCTGAAGTCATGTGGTGCCTTTCCTGAGTTTTGACTGGTTGTTACTCAAAACTCAGGAATAGGAGAGTGTAGAGGTGGGCGGGGAGCCTTGTGACATAACAACTGTGCCCACCGAGCTTCGGCAAAGAGACCCACCCACCGATTCCAGAGTTTTGCAGGGCTCCTACAGCTGAAGGGGGTGACATTTGCAAGGTAGGGATATATGCAGGAGGCTTGCATGTATGTGTATATATACACATTAATACTGTGCCATTCGTTTATACTGGGTGAGTGGTGGGTTTACTTCCACTTTAATGCATTAAGATGAAAACCTTCTGTGTGTAGCAGCCCCCCTAATACTTACCTGAGTCCAGCTTTAACCAGTGATGTTGCACGAATGTCTCGGACTCTCCCTCCTGTTTGGCTGAGACACAACAGCGACACTATTGGCTCCTGCTGCAGTCAATCAAAGTTAGTAAGCTAATTAGGAGAGAGAGGGGGTGGGACCGAGCCACAGCTCCATGTCTGAATGGATACACAGAGCAGTGGCCCTGCTTGCTGTGGGGGCAGGAGGGAGGGGTCAGAAGCGCTGGTGAGGTACCCAAGAAGAAGAGGCTCTGGGCTGCTCTGTGCAAAACCACTTCACAGGGAAAAAAAAAACTAGACTTTCTTTTCTCGGACATCACGGGACACAGAGCCACAGTAATTACTGATGGGTTATAGGGTATCACTAGGTATTGGACACTGGTCACACCCTAATCAGGAAGTTCAACCCCCTATATAACCCCTCCCCTTCCAGGGATACCTCAGTTTTTTCACCAGTGTCTTAGGTGTTGGACGTGCAAAGATGTCCTGTGCTGAAGCTCCAAAAGGAATATCCTAAGATCCTATACTGGGGCAAGCCAGGCGACCGGATCCATTCAAAGTGTCTTTTCATGGCCGAATTGAATGGTACCCGGGCCTCGTGTCCGAAGAAACGAGGTTTTACTTGTAACGCTTCTCTTTTTAGAGAGCTGGACCCGCGGATCAGAAAATGGCTTTAAACTTCCTAATTTCTGGCGAGGTGCTTTACAGGCCCAGAACTGAAGGATCCCCCTACTGATGGGGGCCCCAGTCTCTGACGGTTTTTCACAAACGGAGCCCACCGTGAGAGGCGAAGGCTGGGTCTGTGTAAACTGAACCCTGCGGTCTGGATAAGGTAAGAGGAGATTCCACAGAATTTAATTCTAGTGGCTCTTCTCCTTTAAAGTGAATGCATGCTGTGCCTATTGTGACCACCGGGGGCGGCCAAGAGCACAAACCTTCTCATGCTTGATCTGTCTCAGCGTCCGCTGCACAGGCTCTTCCTCCAGCTCCAAAGGTAGATGGTGGGGGGTTTTCTCTGCTGGGATGGTCCCCCCAGGCTAGGGAAAGGCTCAGGTAGGCTGTAAGGCGGGTGAGACCGCACTGTCACAGCCGCTACCGCTGCCGCCACCGAAGCCGCATTGCGATGCAGGGCCCATCACTGCCGGCCTCCTCCTTATTCCCCCAACCCCAGCCTCCCTTCAGGCTTGTCAGAAAGGGTTGGCTCGCGCGGGAAGCGCTCGTTTTTCAAAAACGAGGGGGGGGGAGGGGGGGCGGGGCGTCAGCACAGCGTCAGCGTGCCCAGACGCCCACAGTGCCTGAAAGCATGGCTATTTAAAGCACACTGTATAGGTGCTCTGAGCTTTGGAGAGACACAGAGCTGACAGTCACATGTAAGGTGGGACACAGGCATTCCCCTAGGCTGCATTCACTAAAGAACACCGGATTGGGCATTTGGTAGCAAGGCTTTTAGCCAGACTACATCGCTCAGCAGTCAGTGTTCGTTTTTGATACCTCACACCTTGTTGCTTTGCACTATGGGTAGAAGAGGTTCAAGCACCCCTAGAACCAGAGGGACTAGGGGGTCTCGTTCAGGTTCTGAGGACCCCCTGTCTGCTACACCATCCCCTCCTGAGGGACCAGGGGCAGCTGGACAGGGAGAGCCATTGGGGTTAGGGGCTACATCTGCTGCCGGCACTTCAGCCCCTGTGTACATTACACAAGAAGTTTTTTCCTCAACCATTTCTGGATTAGAGAAAAAAATAATGGCCGCGATTACATCTTCACTGAGTGGAAGAAAACGCACAAGGCCTTCCTCTGCTCCCCAAGACCCTCAGTCAGAGGAGCTCTGGGATAAAGGAGATGAATCCCTTTCAGAGGATCGGGATGGGACAGATGATTCCTCTTCGGAGAATTCAGGTGGAGAGAGACCCTCTGCGACTTCCCAAGAGGAGAAAGTCTTAGTGCAGATCCTCACTGGTTTGGTCCGCTCCACATTTAAGTTGCCCCTACCTGAAACTACTACAGAAACCTCTTCTGCTTTGGGGTCACTGAAACCTTTCCAAGCAGCACATGCTTTTCCTGTTCATAAATTACTTGAAAAGCTGCTTTACTCTGAGTGGGATCACCCAGATAAGCGATTTCTTCCGCCGAAAAAGTTTTCTACACTTTATCCTATGGAAGAAAAGTTTATTAAGAGGTGGGGAATACCGGCCATTGATGCGGCCATTTCCTCTGTAAATAGTAGTCTGACTTGTCCTGTAGACAACGCTCAGATGCTCAAAGATCCTGTGGATAAAAAGATGGACTTCCTGTTAAAGAGAACACATCTTTCAATAAGATCAGTGGCCCAACCTGCAGTAGCAGCGATTGGAGTCTGTCAATACTTAAGAGACCAGGTTAAGCAGGTCATCAAAGTATTGCCTGAACAGCAGGCCCAGGGGTTTGCTAACCTTCCTGCGGCTTTATGCTATGCTGTTGACGCCATTAGAGATTCTATCGTGCAAACCTCTTGCCTCTCGCTTGGGTTGGTGCATATACGTAGAATCTTATGGTTGAAAAACTGGTCAGCCGAAGCACCATGTAAGAAGCTTCTGGCTGGGTTTCCCTTCCGTGGTGAAAGGTTGTTTGGAGAGGACTTGGATAATTATATCAAGACGATCTCCTGTGGGAAAAGCACTCTCTTACCTGATAAGAAGAAGAGTAAGCGTCCCTCTTTTAAACGGACTCTTTCCCCAGCGCCAGGGGCATCAGCCTCCAGGCAGTCACGACGGTCTCCTCCGTCTGGGGCAAGAAACAAGAGTCAACCCCAGGGACACAAGAAATCCTGGGGGAAAAGGTCTTCTAAGCAAGACACTAAGACCTCTTCATGAAGGGGCGCCCCGCTCGCTCGAGTGGGGGGAAAGACTGCTACAGCTCTCAGGGCCCTGGCAGAAGGACTTCCAGGACAGAGGGGTAATCTCCATGGTAACCTTAGGGTACAGACTGGAGTTCCAAGAATGTCCCTCTCCTCGTTTCCTCAGATCAGGTGTTCCCAGAAAACCAGAAGAGAAGCAGTCGCTCCTTCTAGCGATAAAGCGACTTTGGTCGCAAGAGGTCATTGTGGGGGTTCCCACAAAGGATCAAGGATTGAGACTCTGTTCCAATCTTTCTATGGTCCGAAAACCAAATGGGGACGACAGACCCATTTTGGATTTGAGAGATCTGAAACGATTCCCAAGGATGCAGTCCTTTTGTTTTGAATCAATTCAAACAGTAATCTCCGTCCTGCAGGGAGGAGAATTTCTGATATCAATAGGCATCAGAGATACAGGCCTATATGTGCCCAGTTTTCCTGCTTAACTGAAGTGTCTGCAGGCAAAGATCACTGCTCTAAGGGAGCTGATTCTGACAGTCAGGGCCAAGAAGGGTCTTTCTGTCCGCCTTTGTATGAGGCTGCAGGGGAAGATGGTGGCTTCATGCAAAGCAGTTCCCTATGCGCAGTTCCAAGCAGAACTGTTGCAACACAGTATTCTGTTGACCTGGAACAGGAAGGTGCAGGCATTAAACTTTCCAATGCACCTATCGCATGCGATGCGTCAGAGCCTCAGTTGATGGCTCATACCCGAAAACCTACAGAAGGGGAAATCCTTCCTACCGGTTGCCTGGGATCCTCTTGCAGGCAGGACGGATGCGTTGGTGATTCCGTGGCATCGGCTCTCACCGATTTATGCATTCCCTCCCATTCTGCTACTGCCACGGCTCCTTCGCAGACTCAGGCAAGAAGGGAATTCGGCACTTCTGGTGGCCCCCGTTTGGCCCAGAAGAACCTGATAAGCAGAAATAGCAGGGATGATGGTGGGTTCCCGGTGGACCCTACCGATACACCCAGACCTGGTAGCTCAGGGTCCGGTGTTCCAGCCTGCCTCACAAATGCTAGATTTGACGGGTGGGCTATTGAATCCCACGTTCTGAAAAATCGTGGGCTTTCAGGTCCTGTCATATCTACCTTGATCAATGCAAGGAAGCCAGCTTCCAGAATGATGTATCATAGAGTCTGGAAAGCTTATGTATCCTGGTGTGAATCCAGGGGTTGGCATCCCAGGAAATATGTCATAAGTAGAATTCTGGATTTTCTACAATTAGGATTAGAGATGAAGCTGGCCTTGAGTACCATCAAGGGCCAGGTGTCGGCCTTATCAGTGTTGTTTCAACGGCCGCTTGCTTTGCATTCTCTGATCCAAAACTTTATACAGGGGGTGATGCGTCTTAATCCTCCGGTTAAGGCGCCCCTAAACCCCTGGGACTTGAACTTGGTTCTATCGGTGTTACAAAAACAACCTTTTGAACCAATACGTCAGATTCCTTTGGTCTTACTGACGAGGAAACTAATTTTCCTGGTAGCTATATCTTCTGCTAGAAGAGTATCAGAAATAGCAGCTCTTTCCTGTAAAGAGCCTTACTTGATTATACACAAGGATAGAGTGGTACTGCGACCTCATCCTAGTTTTTTACCGAAGGTGGTTTCAGATTTTCATCTAAACCAAGACATTGTGCTACCTTCCTTTTTTCCAGAACCTTGTTCTTCGGAAGAAAGGTCATTACATTCTTTGGATGTAGTAAGAGCAGTCAGGACCTATCTGGAGGCAACTGCTCAGATTCGCAAGACTGATGTCTTGTTCGTGCTGCCGGAGGGCCCCAATAGAGGACAGGCAGCGTCAAAAGCGACCATTTCTAAATGGATTCGACAGTTGATTATTCAAGCTTACGGTTTGAAACAGAAGATTCCTCCGTTTCAGATCAAGGCACATTCCACAAGGGCTATTGGTGCTTCTTGGGCAGTGCATCACCGGGCCTCTATGGCTCAGATCTGCAAGGCCGCAACCTGGTCTTCAGTTCATACATTCACCAGATTCTATCAGGTGGATGTGAGAAGGCATGAGGATATCGCCTTTGGGCGTAGTGTGCTGCAGACAGCGGTACAAGGTCCTCAAGTCTGATAGCACCCTACTTGGTTGTGATTCCCCCCCCCCCCTCAGTTGGCATTGCTTTGGGACATCCCATCAGTAATTACTGTGGCTCTGTGTCCCGTGATGTCCGAGAAAAGAAAATAGGATTTTTTATTACAGCTTACCTGTAAAATCCTTTTCTTTCGACGGACATCACGGGACACAGAGGTCCCGCCCCTCTTCTAATACACCTATACTGCTTTGCTACAAAACTGAGGTATCCCTGGAAGGGGAGGGATTATATAGGGGGTTGAACTTCCTGATTAGGGTGTGACCAGTGTCCAATACCTAGTGATACCCTATAACCCATCAGTAATTACTGTGGCTCTGTGTCCCGTGATGTCCGTCGAAAGAAAAGGATTTTACAGGTAAGCTGTAATAAAAAATCCTATTTTAGTATCACTTTAAAATATCTATTTAAAGTAAATGTCAGCCTGAACAAAGGACTGGCTGCCAAAATATTGTTCATGTACACACTTTGTTGAAAGCAGGAGCATCTGTCCTTTGGAAATAATTGCTTGACAAATTCTGTAGTGTATTATGTGAGCAAAGACATGCTCGTTAAGCACTGTTCATCCAGTGCAGCTTTCTTTGATTGCTGTTCAAAATGAATTTTAAAACAGGTCTTGACAATTTCTCTTACACTTTGCATGGTGCTCACTCTCTGTATTTTTAGATTCCATTATAGTGCACAGCAGCGGAAACATTTTATGCAGAGAACAGATAAAAGCTTTTTTTCTAGGCTTGGAAAACATTTTTAACACCCACATGTTACGCCTAAAGGAAATCAAAGCTGTGTGCCGTGCAAGCATTTTAAACAGCATCTCCAGGCTACAAGTAAATGCAGTTGACTGCTGCTAATACTACCCAGGAAGGATTGTCTTATATAATGAACTTAATAAGTCCCCTCAGTTAAATTTGTGTTTGGTCTGTGCAACCAGATTCATTGAGCAGCCCATAGATTATGCAATTTTCTTTCCTTCCACCACGGTTGAAAGGAAAGAAAATCACTCAATTCCCATCAACACAGTCGTTGATGAGAGAATCTCTCCTGCAGCACTATTGTGTTCTGCCGGTGGGGGGCCTTCTTGGCCAGCAAAGCACAGTGATTGCTGCTAGCGACTATACCAAAGTTAATCGATGGATCGACTTGGGTACAACCAGCCTGCCCATTGATGGATTAAATCTCAGCCGATTCCTGCTGAACCGGCTGAGATTTGATCCATATGTGGGCGGCTGGAGTTGCTCATAGGGCTTTGGGATCAACTTATTACTTTTTACTTCCAATGAGTGTGGGAAAGCCTGCAGTAGGCCCAGACAGAGGATAGTGAATGAAACCGTTAATACATAGGTGTTGATTTACTAAAGTTGGAGAGTGCAAAATCTGGTGCAATTCTGCATAGAAACTAATCAGCTTCCAGGTTTTTTGTCAAAGCTTAATTAAACAAGCTAAAGTTTGAAGCTGAAGTTTGATGCTCCAGTTTTTTAGTAAATCAATCCCATAGGCTTGTATTTAAAGGGACCCTCTCCTGCCCTAGAAATTGCTAGTTTTCAGTTCTATCCTCTTGTGGAGCTCATTGGATTCAAGGCATAGGCTGTACATAAGGCCTTTCCAAGTCAATATTGGATACTGTACCCCTTTTGAGTACTAAGCCTCACCCCGTCATTCAGCTATCAAGAGCTTTATTGCTGACTAAAACAGCGCTGGCAGAATGTAATAATATAAACAATTCAATGAAATACAATGAAATAGCTACTAATACTATATAAATCAGTATACTTGTGCTATACAAATCAGTATGCAAGCAAAAATATATATTATAATATAAGCAAATCTATACAAATCATTAAACTGCTTGGTGCTCATATGATGATTGAATAAAGTGCAGCAGTGCTCCAAACTTGAACAATGTGTGAGGTGCCAACACTCCCCCTTCGGTGACCCCACTCACTGGAAGCAATGGACCCTCACTTTACAGTATAGGGGTCAAATTGGCTGTGAGCTATTGATCTGGGGTATGCAGGATGATTGCTCAAAGGCTTCTCCAAAGAGGTTGCTTTATGACTGAAAGGCTATGCCACACTCCATAGATGGGGAAACAAAGAGAGAGCTCATAGTGAAATACCGCTAGGATAAAATATAAAAGCACAAACTAGGCGCCACTTACAGGATCACTGGCAAAAAACAGGCATCAGTAAGAACATCCCAGTCCGCCGCTGAATGGTGTGCCATTCAGCGGCGGATTGGAATGTTCTTACTGATGCCTGTTTTGCCTTTGAGCAATCGTCATACATACCCCAGATCTATAGATCATAGCCAATTTGACAGCTAGACTGTAAAGCTGAAGGTCCATTGTTTCCGGTGAGTGGGGTCACCGAACGGGGAGTGTTGGCACCTCACACATTTTTCAAGTTTGGAGCACCGTTGCACTTTATTCTTGCATCATATGAGCACCAAGCACTTTAATGATTTGTATAGATTTGCTTATATTATAATATATATTTTTGCTTGCATATTAATTTGTATAGCACAAGTATACTGATTTATATGGTATTAGTCACTATATCATTGAATTGTTTATATTATTACATTCTGCCAGCGCTGTTTTATTTTTCTTTCATTGATTAAGGTTATAGCACCATTGCGCAGCTGCTGCAGGTTTGCACACATTATTGGAGCACCTTAGGCCCCTTTCACACTGGGGCGGTTTGCAGACGTTATTGCGCTAAAAATAGCGCCTGCAAACCACCCCTAAACAGCCTCCGCTGTTTGTTCAGTGTGGAAGCCCGAGGTCTTTCACACTGAAGCGGTGCGCTGGCAGGAGAAGAAAAAATCTCCTGCAAGCTGCATCTTTGGAGCGGTGAAGGAGCGGTGTATTCACCGCTCCTAAACCGCTCCTGCCCATTGAAATCAATGGGACAGCGTGGCTATACCGCGGCAATACCGCGGCTATAGCCGCGCTATATGAGGGGTTTTAACCCTTTTTCGGCCACCAGCGGGGGGTTAAAACCGCACCGCTAGCGGCCGAATACCGTGGTAAAACAGCGCTAAAAATAGCGCTGTTTTACCGCCGACGCCCCCTACCGCCCCAGTGTGAAAGGGGCCTTAGCGTGCGTTTTTTATTTACTTTTATTATTGCTGACTAAGGCTTGCATTTGATAATTGAATGACAGGCACATGGCTTCCATTATGGGCTAACTCTTGTTCAATTATAAGCACTTTGATCAGAAGATTTCCAATTTGAAAAATGCACTTTATTCACTGGGCAATCTTGGTGAGAGGTATGACCATCTATGGCAGGCATGTCAGACCTAAATGAAACAGATGGCTATAATGGGTAGAACTGCAATGTGTGATTAAAAAAAAAAAAAACACCCTTTTATTTACATAAAAAAAAATAACTACAATATTTTGTGCAGATGCCAGAAAACATAAAATTAATCTGCAAAATTATGTAAAAAAAACATAGGCTTTATGAGCTAAAAAAAACAGTTTGGGCTTATTCAGTAAAAAAAAATCTTATTTGCATCTAAAGCCACAACTTTTTTTTTTTTTTCTTTTAAATTTGGATAGCATAGGGTAGGGTTAGAACTCTTGTCATGTTTTTGCTACTGCATGTGTCCCTGTTGGGGAGATTCAACATATCTATCCTATCTATCTTATCTATATCTATATATTCTATATCTCCTTCTGAGTAAATTTCAAACTGTTACTAGAACACGAAATGAGGGGAAACCTTCCTGCACATTGTTGTGTCTATAGGATAGAAAGTAAAAGGGAAGATGTTCAGTGAGAAAATGATGGCGAACAAACTTTGCTACTCTGTTCATATTTAAAAATAAAGTTTTACCTTTAGATGCTTTTAAACTGCCCAAGGGCTGCAAGAGTATCCTACGTTGCCTAAAACAACACATCTTAACACAGCTTCTCTTTAGAAGAAAAGATTAAGGGGGGATATGATCATGTGTAAATACATAAATGGTCCATATAGTGAACTAGAGGACAAGAGGCACCGTTTACTATTTACATCTGGAGAGATTTAGCCTTCTCATGTGGAAAGACTTCTTCACAGTAAGTGCTGTGATAATGGGGAATACAGGAAGTCCCCGAGTTACGAACACAATAGGGACTGTAGGTTTGTTCGTAAGTCGCAGTTGTTCGTAAGTCACAACACTGCATTTGTAAGTGTAACTTCCGGTCAGAACACTGCATTCGTAAGTGTAACGTCCACCTGTGCACGGATGTGGGATGTTCTGGGCGCTTGTTATGTTATCTGGGGCTCTTCTGGCCATGCAGTACATGTAGTACTGCAGTATGGGATGTGTCCAGAGGTATCCAGGACAAGTGTGGAGCACAAGTGGCCGGCATTTGAGGCCGTTAGGTAAGTAGGAGACGTTCGTAACTCGGGGACTGCCTGTAGACTCCATTAAGAAATAGTTCTGGCCAGCTCAGTAGAGTGCTTTAAAGAGCTGGATGCATTCCTAATTCACAAAATGGAGTAAATTGGATCATGCTTCTTTTGTTGTTGTGTGTTTTTTTTTTTCTTTGCCTTCCTCTGGATCAACTGTGGTTATAGGGCTGTGTATATGGATATTTTCTATTTTTTTTTTTTAATTGTTTGTTGCACTAGATGGACTTGTGTATTTTTTTTTCAACATGACTATGTATGTAACATGATTAGTGTTAAGTGGGCACGGTATTGGCACACTAGCAGTTAATTTACTTTCTGTTTGATGGAGAACACGTAGGAATATGTTTTTGTCTTTTTTTTTTTTTTATTTTATTTTTTTATTGCTGTCTACAAGTCTTCTTTTTTTTTTTTTTTTTGTTTTCTAGGACATTGAAGAGATTATACAGAGCTCAGATGCACCATATAATGATTCCACTAATTACGAAGAGGATTTTGAAGTAAGTAAATGTAAATGATCAGAATATGCTGTCCACTCATTGGTATATGCTCTGAACAACGCATCTAAAAAAAATTGGTCTGTCACTGTTGATCTTTATTATTTGATTTGTAGGATTATGATGATGATTTTGAAGAGGCCAGTGAAGAGAGTACACCATTGGAAGAGCAGCCACCAGTTCAGAGAAACAGAGAGTTAGAGGAGATTCAAAAGGCCATGCTCCTTGAGAATGAAAACATAACTCCAGTCCCAGCTGTACACCAACAGAAAGTAAATGACCATCATGATCAGGACCTAGAACCTAGAGGTATCTTTTCCAAGCTTTTTATGCTATTTGGATCTACTCTTGCCTCTGACTCATAGTTTCAGGAGGTTTGGAGTTAGATTTGTTGATATTATTACTTTGCCACTGGAGTCTCATAGACAGCAGAAAACAAAGCTTTACCTCTACCAAGATGGCTGCCTCCACACAGAGACATGCTGCAGAACAAGACATTGTAAGTCAGTGATAGGGAAAAGATCAGCTGAAGGAACCTACAGGCAATACTGGTAATGTGTCCATTGCCCTCTGCCTGCCATTTTTGCCAATAAAGTGCTTGGGTGGGAACCACAGTTCCCATACTTTTGCAAAACCAGAATTTGCTTGGCATATCCATTCGAGGCCATGGTTCCTCACTAGAACTACTGCTTTGTATCTGCTGAATCCCGGGTTCAGTCATTTCTTATTTGTCTCCCAGCTTAGCTAAACCTCCAGTTTTTATGTAGTGTCCTTAGGTGATGGATGTGCCTGTGATCTCTCGCTCAAGATTGTTTGCAGTGGACATTAGTGATTTCTATAGCCTAATCTGCACACCCCCACTGGCCAAGAGAATGGTTTAATCTGGATTGGTTATCTACGGCCCTGAGGCCAAGAAGGATGGTACCCAGACCATACATGCAAGGAGGTCCTGTAAGTTTGCCATTCAGCACTGGATCCCGTGGGCAGCGATCTCAGCTGTACCCAATAGACAGTGATTTCGCTGGCAAAGTGCTATACAGTAATCCCTTGAGTGGATTGTGCGTGTTTGTGCACCGTTTTTGGATTAAAAAAAGCAAAAAGCGTATAGGGGATAAATTGCCGCCATGTAAATGCCCAATCACCTGTGGGGTGTTTGCCAACTAACTGAACATGCATACACAAAACTCAAATACTTCCTAACAGAGGGTAAAGCCCTCCCAGGAAGTAAAAGTGTTTAATGATTTGCAAAACAGGGCTTGAATAATAGGCTAAAGGCATTTCTTTAATTGTATCAAAAAGAATAAAAGGAGCTAACGTGTAGTCAGAAATTGCTTATTTAGAAACACATTATATCAGACTCTATACCATTACCATATACAATGTATAATAAAAACAAAAGCCAGAAACAAAAAAACCCCCCCAAAAAACAGAAATGGTCTCCTTAAACGTCCGGACATAATAATCTATGTGAAGTTTACACATCAGCGTGGAAATCCTACACATACAGTAAGCTAACAACAAGGTCAATAATGCTTAGAGCCCCAGGGCTCTAAACCTGCTCCCCATAGAAAAAAGCTGTTTAAATGGAAGGTATTGAGATGATATTCCCTGATTGAAGATGTAGCACCATCGACATTCAAAGGCAGCCTATTCCACCTCTTACACCTCTTACAGGCAATAGTAAGAATGTTTCGATATGGGATCGTGAATGCATGGTAAGAATGTTTCAATATAGGATCGTGATGATCGTGAAGATGCATTCACTTATTGTTGCTTAGATTTCTCTGCGATGCATGTGGTGTGTAATCGCTGAAATTGGACTCAGATGGCATTCACCCATGGATCCTAAAAGAATTGAGCTCTGTCAATGACAGGAATAGTACCACTGGATTGGCGTAGGGCTAACGTGGTGTCTATATTTAGAAAGGCAACAAAGCCTTTACCAAGTAACTATAGACCTGTTAGTTTAACTTCTATAGTTGGGAAGATACTGGAGCGTTTAATAAAAGACCACATAGATGAGTTGTTGCTGGAAAAAAAATTTTAAGCAACAGACAGCATGGATTAATGAAAGTTGTCAAACAAATCTGATTTCTTTTTATGAGGAGGTAAAACCTTGGACAAAGGTGTGGCTGTGGACGTGTTATACTTGGATTTTGTAAAAGTGTTCGATACAGTTCCCCACACATGACTAATGTGTAAGGTAAAGTCTACAGGCTTGGAAATATCAGTTTGTAAATGGATAGAAAACTGGCTAAAAGACTGAATTCAGAGAGTAGTGGTTAATGACTCTCACTCTGGTTATCAGTGGTGTACCCCAAGGTTCTGTGCTGGGACCCTTACTTTTTTAATACCTTTTTATAAATGATGTTGGGTCTGGGTTCAAAAGTACCATTTCACTCTTTGCAGATGACACCAAACTATGCAGTGGCACAACGTCCTTACAGGATGTCTCCAATTTACAAGCTGACCTCAATGCACTGTCTAATTGGGCGACTAAGTGGCAGATGAGGTTTAATAATAATGGATAAATGTAAAGTTATGCACTTGGGGGCTAAGAATATGCATGTATCATACATACTAGGGGGGAGTACAACTGGGGAGATCCGTAGTGGAGAAGGATCTGGGGGTTTTGGTAGATCATAAGCTCAATAATAACATGCAATGCCAAGCTGCGGTTTCCAAAGCAAGCAAAGTCCTTTCCTATATTAAGTGAGGTATAGACTTCAGAGAGAGATATCATTTTGCCCCTGTACAAATCAATAGTAAGATCTCATCTGGAATATGCAATTATAGTTTTGGGCACCAGTTCTCAAAAAGGATATCGGGGGAACTGGAGAAAGGTGCAGAGAAGGACAACCAAACTGATAAGAGGCATGGAGGAGCTCAGCTATGAGTAAAGATTAGAGGAACTGAATTTATTCTCTCTTGAGAAGAAGGGGTTAAGGGGGGGGGGGGTGATCAACATGTACAAATATATAAGGGGTCCACTTAGTGTTGTTGTTCACTTTAGGGTCAACACAGAGGACAAGGGGGCACTCTTTACGCCTAGAGGAAAAGAGATTTCATCTCCAAATACGGAAAGGTTTCTTCACAGTAAGAGCTGTGAAAATGTGGAATAGACTCCCTCCAGAGCTGGTTCTGGCAAGCTCAGTACATTGCTTTAAGAAAGGCCTGGATTCTTTCCTAAATGTAAATAATATAACTGGGTACTAACATTTATAGGGAAAATCTGATTGCCTCTCGGGGATCAGGAAGGAATTTTTTCCCCTGCTGTAGCAAATTGGATCATGCTTTGCTGGGGTTTTTTGCCATCCTCTGGATCAACTATGGGTATAGGATTGAGTATATGGGATTGAATTATATTATATTTTTATTTATTTTTATGGTTGAACTAGATATTATATTATATATATATATATATATATATATATATATATATATATATATATATATATATATATATATATATATATATATATATATATATATATATATATATATATATATATATATGCGATAATCAGTCTGCTGGTGAAATGTTAAGAGATAGTGACCATTACATGGAGAGCGAGTCAATCTTACGAATCCAGTTTCCACGAGGGTGTCACTTCACGATAGCTCCAGCTCATCCATAGAAAGTACACTGCACACCTGCATAAACTCTTCCCTGTATGAGTAGCAATCCATATGCACATATACAAGGCACATCCACTCAATGTTGACAGACACACTGCTTCCTGCGGGTTAACCCAGCTCTGCTTCACACTGCCATTTGATTGCGGCTGTGGTACTGGTTTTCCAGTGTTCCTCAGCTACTGGAGCGTGACCAAAAGAGCACGAGTGGGTAACGTCCCATGACATGTGGGTGATGTTAACACATTTTGCTTACGTACAATTGTAATGTTGTCAGGATGACGTTTACCCCACCATGCTCTCCTAAATACATTGAGTAGGCATGGTGGGGCCGCCCCATAATTTGTCTTAAAGTGACATTGCCATGTTTCAAGCGTTTTCATTGTTAAATCATCTTCTGTTGTGACAGGTTAATGTTCTACCCACAATTGATGGCATCGAACCCCTCTTTTGTATGCATAGTGTAGATCACTGTGACATAATCCATAATCTAAGCAACAATAAGTGAATGCATTCACGATCATATATTGAAACATTTTTACCATTGCCAGTGGTGTAAGAGGTGGAATAGGCTGCTTTATATGCTGATGGTGCTACATCTTCAATCGGGGAATATCTTCCCAATACCTTCCATTTAAACAGCTTTTTTTTTTTTTTTTTTCTATGGGGAGCAGGTTTGGAGCCCTGGGACCTGATCTTTGCACTCAGCATTATTGACCTTGTTAGCTTATATGCGGGATTTCTATGCTGATGTGTAGACTTCACATTTATTACGTCCGGATGTTTAAAGTGACTATTTCTGTTTGATTTTTGTTTCTTGTTTTTGTTTTTATTCTACATTGTATATGGTGATGGTACACTGGATCTGATATAATGTTTCTAAAATGAAAAATTTCTGACTACGTTTTGGCTCTTTTTTTATTCTTTTTTTTATACAATTAAAGACATGACTTTTGCCTATTATTCAACCCCTGTTTTGCCATTCTTTAACCACTATGTTACCATTTCAGATTCCCCTGGGCAGTGGAAACGCATATGAGTGGCAGCTTAGCAGGGCGCAGATACTACACAGTTCCAACACGGCCTCCAGTACAGCTATAGCACAGCAGAATCGCTGCCTTCAAAAGTATTATTATAACACCTGTTGGCAAGGGGTGACTTGCCAAAGAGGTGTCTGGCTTGCAATACGTTCCTTTCAGATGGGTGCCTGCTCCCATTACTGGGGTTGCAGGCGAGTTGACCCTCAACAATCTATGGAGTTACTCAGGCAAAGAAGTGGGGTGGGGAGGGTGATGGGGTTGGCTCCAAAATCCTTCTATCAACTAGGAAGGACACCCTGTGTCTAGGGAGGATTTTTCAACAGCCATTTCTAGCTTGCATGATCAGCTCTCCGAATTCCTTGCTGGTTTGGAATGTTTCAGACACAAGCATGGGTGCTCTCCTTCTCCCCTACATGGAGCACTTTCACATTTGACCAGAGAGTGTATGAACGTAATTTATAAATTTTCATTTGTTGTGTTTTATTTGGTTTTGTATTCTGCACACCACTGTTTTGCATTCTGACTTTATTGTATTTTTATGTCTCTTTTGTAGAGTTAAATTCCAGTAGGAAGGCTCATATAGGAGTATTTATAGATTTTGGATCTGCAAAGCAACGTCAAGTTAGCAGCCAAATAGCCAGCAAGCAAAAGTAAGTGTAACTTACAGTGTTGCAGCGGGGAAGATTCCTCCATCCACCTTACCTGTGTGGTTGGGGGAATCCCTTTTGTGTTTTTTGTTTTTTTTTGTTTTCTTCATTCAGCCTACTGGCTAACTGGGAAGCCCGATAGGCACTAGAGTTTGACAACACTGCCCAGTGTACTCTGTAATCTAACAGAACAGTTCAGACACACCATCTCTTTTTCTCAGCTCTTATAGGTGTGTGTGGCGATGCTTGTAATGATGGGTATTGTCATTACTCATCTGTGCCATCAGAGTATTGGATTGTGAGGGCAGGGTATGTATTTCCACTAAGTAAAAACAGAAAAAACGTTATTTTGAGGCATTTTCAGGCAATAAATCAGGACTCCCAAGTAAAGGTGTGAGACTTCACCTGGGGTTTAGAGAACTTTGTTTCTTTAGATAAAATAACCTAGTTTTAATGAATTGTATTGCATTTCTGAGAGCTTATACTAGGTCATAATTAAACAGTGGCTTCTGTATGTTTACTATTCATCACCTAACACAACAGACCTCTTAAATCTATGCTCGTCCAACAAGCTGATTGGCTGCAGAAAAGCCTCCCCCATAGTTATGGTGTTCATACTGTACATTCTTGGTGAACAGTGTCTACAAGAGAATCCATCACAAGCCAATCCAACATGATGTTCTAAACAGTTTGAACTAAAAAGGCTTCGCTCATTGGCACTTCTCCATCTTTTGCTAAATTTATTCTTGTTGAGCAGTTGGAGACTTTTTCTGTCTGTAGTAAAGATCACTGACATCTCTTATGGTGTTTGCATCTCTGCAGGATAATCTCAATGAACAATGAAGTAAGCAAATATACAATTCTCCTTATGCAGATAAAAAAAAGTGGAGTTGCAAGCAAAACAAATATTTTTAAAGTAATTCTATTGCCAAAAAAAACCTTTTTTTTTTTTTTTTTAAATAAAAACCGCTTCAAAGAATATTAGCAATACTTATTAATTACACTGCCAGTGTAGAGAATCTTTGTTCCCCTGCAGAGATATGGTAAATGCTGGTATCTACAGCATCCAAAACTACTGTGTTGAATTCATGTGACTACTGCTACATGCCATGGTTCCACCTGCTGGCCACTAAGCCACTGTAGTGTGTCCCTGATGTAGCAGCAGTCAGTTGGGACCACAGATCCAGGCATGTTGTGTGTTTGTGGAGTGTTGGATGCTGCAGATACTTGCGGCAGCCATAGCTCCGCAGGGGGGAATAAAGATTCTGTTTATTGGTGGATTGATTGGTAACTATTGATTATGTTCTTGAATAGGATTTTTTTTTTTGTATGTTCTCATTGATAGTCTAAGTTGGGGAAACTCCCCTTACTTCACATCCTGATGACAGTTTCTATTAACTGCCCACTCATTAAAGTGTCGGTTACATTTTTGGATCATGGAGCAAGAATTTCTTTAGATTTAGCAGCATATCTAACCCTCCTCCCTTTATTCAAAACAAAGTTTAGGCTAGAATTCAAATGTTTAAATTGGATTTTTTTTATTGCCGTTTTCTTTATAAGAGCAGGAGTATTGCCATTTTTTTTTTTTTAATAGGAGTAGTAAACGCAAAACATACATCCAACCCATGGGAATTCCAATTTTGAATAAAGGCAATATTTTTAAATCTAATCAGATATTGACACTTTAGGTTGGTTCACACTACTGTGATGTGATTTTTTGCTGTGATTTTCAGTGCAACTTTTTTTTTTTTTTTTTTTATGGGGCCAAGTCTCACTGTAATTCGCACCAAAGTAGCACATAAAGCAAACAGAATATTGGCATGCATTAAAAAGGGGATCGACTCCAGAGATAAAGCGATAATTCTCCCGCTATACAAGACTCTGGTCTGGCCGCACCTGGTGTATGCTGTCCACTTCTGGGCACCAGTCCTCAAGAAGGATGTACTGGAAATTGAGCGTGTACAAAGAAGGGCAACTAAGCTAATAAAGGGTCTGGAGGATATTCATTGTGAGGAAAGGATGCGAGCACTGAACTTATTCTCTCTGGAGAAGAGACGCTTGAGAGAGGATATGTTTTCAATTTACAGACACTGTACTGGTGACCCCACAATAGGGATAAAACTTTTTCGTGGAAGGGAGTTTAATAAGACACGTGTCCACTCATTAAAATTAGAAGAAGAGAGGTTTAACCTTAAACTACGTAGAGGGTTCTTTACTGTAAAAGCAGCAAGGATGTGGAATTCCCTTCCACAGGCAGTGGTCTCAGTGGGGAGCATCGATAGTTTCAAAAAACTATTAGATAAGCACCTGAACGACCACAACATACAGGGATATACAATGTAATACTGACATATAATCACACACATAGGTTGGACTTGATGGACTTGTGTCTTTTTTTCAACCTCACCTACTATGTAACTGTGTAGCACATTAATCTTTTCCAACATAGCACTGAGTCACATTGATGAGAAAAGGCACCATTGAATATAATGTGATTTTCATTGTCATGTAATTCTTTGCGACTCAAGTCGCATCAGAAATCGCACCAGTGTGAGCCAGCAACTCAGTCAAACAAGACTATCATAGATTCTCTTTTAGGAAGTTCTAGGTTTTAGACTATACAAACACTGTTGTAATTAAGGGGACATCTCCTTTTATTGTATAACTCAAGGTAAAACCTACAATAAATGTATTGTCAATTACACCACATCCCCTGAATTTTCATTACATTACAAAGAAGAATGAAGCATAGGACTTTTCAGGTGCTACCTGGAGCTACAAAGATCTTTGTTTGAAATAAACATATCTTTTATTATTTTGTTATATAATTTCAATATTTGTTCTAACCATAGTCCTAAAACTAAAAAGACTTTGATGAAACAACCATGTGCAGTCGATTTGTACAATCATATGACATATAAGTCAAAATGGCTTCCACCCACATAGTACCCCTTTTAACCCCACATGTTTCAATACTATATTTCTTTACAAGATCATAGATTATTTTTACAGATGTCAAGTGGTCTGCTTTGTGAGGTGTGGGTACAAATCTTCTATGCATATTTCCGGCTCTGTGGTCCACTTCATCAGGAAGAGGTGGAGAACAGTTATGTGTCCCAGGATAGAAATGAGGACCAATTTTGGGCACACTCATGGATGTTGCACTCTTTTTGCCCTATCAGATTTGCGTTTACATCAAGATCTACGAGTGTTCCCACCGGGTCCTCCAGATGTGGGGTTTTCCTGAGAGCCCTGTTTTTCATCCTGGGAATGGTGATATATATACGCGTTGTTTTTACCTTGTGACACTAATTGGAGCTAATATGCATTATTGGGGGACCTTCCCCCCCTTTTTTATATACACATAATTGTACTCCACCACTTTTTGATGAAGCGGCCCGTACGTCCTGAGAAACACATAAAAGAATTGTACCCTCACCCCACCAAGTAGACCACTTGACATCTGTAAAACAAAGAGTTCTCTATGATCTTGAAAATAAATATAGTATTGATATCTGGGCTTTAAAGGAGTGCTATGTGGGTGAAAGCCATTTTGACCTATTGTAATATATGTACCAACAGAGGGTGTTATCTCAGTTGGAGGAAAAGATGGATTGGAGTCACAACTATTTGTAAAAGCCTTTTCTATCGATGCCAAATTTGACCTTCATTTCTGAGAAGGTGTTACGTTTAGTAGAGTTATACAAGTCCCCTATGAGTCGAGATCCAGATGAGATCCAGGTTCATGTGCCTTGAGTGGTGATTAAAGAAGGATGCTTCTAATGCCGCGTACACACGGTCGGACTTTTCGTCTACAAAAGTCAGACAGCCTGTCCGACAGACTTCCGGCAGACTTTCGGCGGACTTTCGACGGACTTGCGGCGGACTTTCTAACGAACAGACTTGCCTACACACGATCACACAAAAGTCCGTCGAATTCTTACGTGATGACGTACACCGGACTAAAATAAGGAAGTTCATAGCCAGTAGCCAATAGATGCCCTAGCGTGGCTTTTTGTCCGTCGGACTAGCACACAGACGAGCGGATTTCGGGGTCCGTCGTAGTTACGAAGTAAAGATTTGAAGCATGTTTCAAATCTAAAGTACGTCGGATTTGAGGCTAAAAAAGTATGTTGAAAGTCCGGAGAAGCCCACACACGATCGGATTACCAGCCAGCTTTAGTCCGTCAGCGTCCGTTGGACTTTTGTAGACGAAAAGTCCGACCGTGTGTACGCGGCATAAGGATGCCGTCATTGTACTGCGCTTCAGTAGCCCAAAGTGAAGAGTGTAGAGTGAAGTGATTTGGGACAGAATAAAAGAGCTGTTAAAGAGTATTTTCGGTGCTTGATCAAGAGCAGGTTGTTCAGTCTGAGTCCGAGATGGCACCATGGAGGGGAACCACTAAAGTTTGGTTTGGTCCAGGATAACTACTTGGTAATACATTAAAATGTTAGGGGCGTCTAGACCTGTCCATGAGGTAGGGGTGCATAGAAGCGAGTTTAGGGTGAAGGATTTTTACTGGCCTGCACAGAGTCCTGACCTCAACCCAGGATGAATTGGTGCGGAGACTGCGAGCCAGGCCTTCTTGTCCAACATTGGTGCCTGACTTCACAAACGTGCTTCTGGAAGAATGGTCAAACATTCCCATAGACCCACTCCTAAACCTTGTGGACAGCTTTCCCAGAAGAGCTGAAGCTGTTATAGCTGCAAAGGGTGGGCCAACTCAATATTGAACCCTACGGACTAAGATGCCATTAAAGTACATGTGCTTGTAAATGCAGGCGTCCAATTACTTTTGGCAATTTGAAGAATATTGAGTAGTTTTGCGATCAAAGAATTATAATTAACTATAAGAGTATTGGAAGGCGCTACCAATTAAACACCTAAATAGTTGAGAGAAGCGTCTGGCGCCCAGGAGAAAGGTGTTATAGTAGAGATTTGAAATTTGACTTGGATTTAGATTTATGTCAAGCCTGCTAGATTTAGAGAAGTTTTTTTTGTATAGGGAGACAAAAGCAAAGATTTCTAGTGTAAATTGTATGGCAGGTAGTGACTCAAGGATTAAACAGAGAAAGAAGGACATCATCTGCATTAAGTTATATATTTTTTTTTATTCTTCTGAACTAACTGAGATACCCGAGGTAAAGGGGTTGGACCTAATATATATTTCTAATGATTTAATGACAAGGCAAAGATAACAGGCGACAATGGGCATCTTTGTTGCGTGCCGTTGGTAATAGTGAATGGAGTGGAGAGAAGCCCGAAGACCTAACCCTGGCACAAGGTGTTGTGTAAAGGCCCGAAAATAGCTATTAAAATGTTGGCATTAAGACCAAATTTTATTAAGACTTCTTTCAGGTACAACCAATGCACCCTGTCCAAAGCCTTCTCTGCATCTAGAGACAAAAAGAGAGCAGGCTTTCGAAGGTGTTCAGCCCACTAGATAAGATCTATAAACTGTTTTGTCCCATCAGAGAAATGCCTCCCAGTCACAAACCTTACCTGGTCTTTATGGACTAGCAATTGTCTGTATTTAGATAAACAGGTTGCAAGAATTTTAGCATACATTATTATGTTTAAGTTTTAAGAGTGAGATGGGTCTATAATTTGCTGGATTATTTGTTGATTTCCCAGGTTTGGGTATAGGCACAATAAGTGTTTCTAAGGACTCTCTGATAAGCTCTCCCATAGGTGCAAAGCAGGTAAAAGTATTCTGGAGATGGGGTGACAACAAGCTTGCGAAAACATAATATTCATTGCAAAACCTGTCAGGGCCCAGAGCTTTTTTTTTCAGGAGTAGTTGTGAAATCACCTGGGTAATTTCAAAAGTTGTTAATACTTTGGAAAGATCTTCAAGTTGGTCATGTTTCAAGAGTTGGAAGGTTTATAGATGGATGGATGGATGGATGGGGCTCTAAAAGAGTTTTTGAGTTTGTAAACTTTAGAATAGAAGTCACTAAAATGGTTGGTGATATCTTGTGGGTTCTGCAACTATTCCCTCTGGGAGTCTAGCATGTAGGTCATTTTGAATTGTGCCAATTAGTGTTTGTGCTGTTTCGCTAGAAAAGTTCCAGGCATATTACTTTGGGCATACTAAGTGGTACAAAGTCTTTTCATGTAAAAATCAAAATTTTTATGAAGCAGTGAAATGTAGTTGAGATCTCAATCTTTTTGTAGGCCTCCTCATCTTGGAGATTGTAATTTAACGTTAGGAATGTTCAGCTGTCCTAATGTCAGTTAAGGGTTGGCATTGAGAGGGTTGATAAAGTTTATTCTCATGGGCACCAAAATTAATTAGGAGACCTCTCATAAAGGCTTTTATGCACAGTCCACAGTAATGCATTATCGGGGACAGAACCAACATTTGATTGAAATAAATGCGATATCTCAGATTTGATCTTTTCCTGATAAGGATGAGTGTTGAATCCCCAAAGAAATTGGGGTTTCTTGTTCGAAGTAATATATAGCTGGAGTCCAACTAGAGCATGGTCGTACCATGTGATAGAACTGATCTGAGAAGAACTAATTGCTAATTGTAACAGATTTTTGTTAATCTGAAAAGATCAATTCTTTGCATATGGGGGTAAACGGTGTAGTCTTTCTGTCGTGTAAGCATCTCCATGGGTCATAGAGGTCTTCTGAGAGGACATAAATTAAAGACGTCTAGAGTATTATCTATTACCTCATTAAAGTTACCACATATGATTAGCTGATCCCTTTGGAAAGGGGTGGAGCTAATCCATAAACGATCTAAAAAAGCATTTTTTTGGGCATTGGGAGAATAAACATTGACTATAACTAGGGGATGATTAGCAAATAAAGCTAAAAGTATGGCATAGCGACCATATGGGGGTAAGGATCTAAATGATGCAGTTGAAATACAATCGAACTTCCAACTACCATCATCGCCCCCAGTTTCTTACCGCCCATAATCGCAAAAAACAATGAGGGAGTGCTTTGTGCTGACAGACGGGGCTCTTACATTTGCAAAATGTGTCTCTTGGGCACAGAATAAGTCCGCTCGCTGGGAAAGAAAGTCATTCCACATTAGTTGAAATTTGAAATGGGCTATTTAAACCTTTGACAATAATAGTAGTAATTTTACGCATCATCTTTGGTACGTGTGGGGTAGTGTATTAACCACCAAAACGAGACTACATGGTTCCCATCAATGAACAAAGGTACCTGCATAAAGTTTTCCAGAAAGTTGATGCAAACATTTGACCATACAGGATCGAAAACAACAAACGAAACCAACTCATTATCCATAAATTCGACAATCAAAACAAGCAGTGTGCTTTGCACACTAGTCTTTCAGGGTGTGGAACTACAATATAGGAGTTGCATTTGCAGGATTTGAAATAGTTGGAAGAAGGTGGTATTCTTCCAGCCTGAGATTAGGCACAAAGCCATATTAGGTGTTGACCAGGATGGAACGTGACCGTGGTTTTGGAGTGCTGGTGATACCTCATTTTTTGGAGCAGATTGAGACCCTCTTTTGGGGTGAGTATTAGCACCAGCTAGTTTTGGTTAGTTATCAGAAGCTTTGTGGGATATCCCCACCTATAAGGGATGTTTTGAACATCACAGAGATTTGCTGACTGGTGCAAATTCTCTGCGGTGTTGTGCTGTATCTGGAGGAATAGCTGCAAAAAGAGAAATTGTGAGTAGGGATCTGGGAGGGAATGAGCATACCTGGTGGCACTCATTAGCTGCTCTTCGATTTGAAAAAAAATTGTATATGAGCAAGGACATCCCTTGGAACAGATGTGGGAAGATGCTTAGGCCTAATGATCCTCTGCTCCTGGATTATAATAAGATCTGAAGGTGAATGAGATGGAAGGAGTTTAAGAAATTGCTGCAGATAAGATGTCAAATCACTGTTTTTGACGATTTCAGGAATGCCCCTGAATTTAATATTCTTTTTGGAACGGTCTTCCAAATCAGCAAGTTGGGATTAAGGTGCTGGAGCTCCTCTGTGTGGCTATCATGAGCATCAACCATCTCATTAAATGCTTTAGTATTATTCTCCATCTGTCTCTCAGTATGGTCAGTACGTTCTTCCACATGATCCATCCTATAGTGAATGCGGGCAATGGAGGAGCATAGCTCCATGGTGATGTCCCTTTGTAGGGATAACGGCATAGATTTCAGGACATGTTCAGAGTCGGGGTTCTCAGTTGTTGGTGCAGTGGCTAAGGGAGTCTTTGTTATCCACCTCAATGTAATGTGGCAGATGGTTTATCCCCAAAATGCTTCTTACTGGAGCATTGCTGAGAATGTGCAGTTGCTCTTTTGGTCCTGTCTTTACTGTGCAGAATGGTACCAGAGAGATTTTCTGCTGCTGTGTCCTCCATATCTGACATACCGTCAGCATTGTATTGAGGTTTCTGAAGCTGTGGGTGAGAGAGGAGTTCCTGGGACCGGTGCCAACTTTTACTTCAATTACAGGCTTTGCAAAAAATTCTGTAAGCCTGTGGAACTGGCATCCTTAGATTTTGTTATGGGCTTTTCCCTTTGGGTCCCTGTCATCGGCGGTGCACAGGGGGGTTGATGCGGCAGGTGAGGATGCTGTAAAGCCGTTTAGGATCTCCTGGCAGAGCACAGCGGAGGGTTCAGGTGGCCATCCTATGCGTGCAGCCAGACCACGTCCCCTCACCTGTCAGGTTTAATTGTTGTCTGTGCCCTTATTGGGGACAATTGGCCTCTGTATTTGGCCTGTTTATTATCATCACTGAGATTAAAATGAAATCAAATTCCATGTATTGAGTTGTCACCAGAACACTAATACAGGGGAAAGCTTCCAATAGGGACACTAGTTCTGGTGATGACCGAAGATACCCTCACTTTGGAGGGATTTCTTCCTACTTCCCGTTTTTATCTATCAGGCAGGAAATGGAAGGCGATCTCCCCAATGGGACAAGGATGGCAAAGCTGACATGGTTCATAACCCTCCCTCCCTCTCGCTTTCCAAAATTATATAAAGTTTTTTTCTTTAAAAATTCTTTAAAGATTATTTATGGCTTCACATTGTTTAAAATAATGCAGTTGGTGGCTTCTAAAATATATATGTTAGACATACATTGTGTTTGAGAGATAAACATCTGCCTACCTTTTTGTAGTTCAGGCACTGGTATGTCGATAACTATTGGGTATTTCGAGAAATAGAACTGATACAATCTAAAATTATTCTGGCAGCAGTAAAAAAAAGAATTCTGGCTGAATTTTAAAAGAAGGTATGTGAGAATTGGTATTTTCTCCATGCCAGTTGAAACATTTCTGCCTGTTCTTCCCAGAGTACAGGGGTACACAGTGTTTGCAGGTTGGAAGATGTCCCCATTCTGGCCCCTGGTGGGGTATGCCCATGAGAAATCTGGAGGAAGAGTTTTAGGTTAAGCTTTGAGAAGTTAAATTGTTGTTGGTCCTGTACATTTCAGCACAGAACAGAAAGCTTTACACTGACCTATACACATATAAATCTGCGGGGGGTATATTGGTGGATTGGTTAAGGTCAGTGTTGGGGGGTTAGGTTTAAGATTTAGGCTTATCAGGCTAAGTCTTAAAGTGGATGTAAACCCATATTCCATAAATGTGAAAAACTGCCTTATGTACCTTTTTTAGCAGTACCATAATGTAACAGATTGCATCATTTTTACCTATCTTTAATTGCCTGCAGAAGTTGTCCCTTTTCCACTCCCACTCCCCGCTGTGCGCTCACATCATACGCAATACTCGCCCATGTGAAAGCTGATGATGCAGAACAGCCAATCCAGGGCAGCAGGAGGAGTTTGAGGGACAGGTCTGTGGATGCAGCGGCAGGAGACACGGCCACTTCATGCTTGAATCTCATTGTGTTGGCTGTCAATCACAGGAGAGGGGCCGTGGCAACACCTATTTTTTTTATGGGGGACGGATTTTTTCAACGGAGGAGTAATGCAGAAGTGTGCCTGCTCATTTCCCTGTCAGCCTGGGGACAGGATAATTTGTACTGCTTTGCAAATTAAGGTAGTGTGTTCATTGAAATTTAGCATTTTTGGGTATACATCCACTTTAAGGGCTTTGCTTAAAGTGACCCTGTGCTTATAAGGGCAGGGCAGAGCAACACTTAACCCACCCTTCTTCCAACAATATATACTCTCCTTTCTTTTGAACTTTTTTTTCTTTAAAAGAACAAACATTATAGTTACCTGCTCTATGTTGTGGAATTGCACAGAGCAGCCTTGATTCTACTCTTCTCGAGTCCCTCCCTGGCACTTTTGGCTCCTCCTCTTTTTGGTGTGCCACGATAGGAAGCTGCTTCCTATCATAGCACACCTGTGGGCTTGACCCTGAGCTACACTGCCTGTGTCTACAGACACAGACAGCAAGGCTCAGCCCCGCCCCTGCTCCCTCGTCACAGGATTTGACTGACAACAGGGGGAGCCAATTTATCCCGCTGCTCTCAGCAAAGCCTGTGAGAGCAAAGAGAAGAGAGTCGCCGCAGATGAACACAGCGCTGGATGGAGATTGGGCTCAGGTTAGTATAAGGGGGTTGAGGGGGCGGATTAAGGTAAAAAAAGTAAGCTTTACAACCACTTTCACTTTTCTAGGCAAACCACAGATTCATGTTTAATGATTAGGTTAAGTTTGAAAGGTTGAAGCTAGGTTATTTACTAAGCATTAGATAAGGTTTGTGTTATGGGTTAATTTATTGCTTCCTGTGTCCACTGTGTAGATTTCTTGTCACTTCTTGTCCCAGCCATACCCTGATACACAGAATGTCACAGTGAGGGATAATGTCTCCATGGGATTATAGACAGCAATAAAAACCTGATCGTTTCCAAGCCTTTTCCTTTTGGTGATTGGTTTGCACAGTACTGTGATTCACTTTTTTTTTTTTTTTCTAGAGAAACCAACCAAAATATTGCTCACATTAGCTTAGTGACAAACTATATGCTTATCAATATTATCTCTAGAGGGAAATTAATGTGAACATGTCTAGTTATGTATAGAGTGTTTTATTTTTTCCCCAAAGAGTGTGTGTGCTGGGTGTATTTTTCTTCTTATACTATGTTCTATGAGCAGTATATCTATTTTTAGGAAGCGAAGTTTGGAAATTCTCCGGCTCATTGATTTGGATTTTTCATCCACTTTCTCTTTGTTGGATCTGGCCCCTGTTAAAGAATATGAGATGTACATCCGCAATTTTGGAAAGAGCAACACAAAGCAGGTGTGTAATTTTTAATGAATACGGCATCTTGAAAATGAATAGGCGTTTGGGGCTAGAATATTTATGGCTTTGCACTTCGGAAACTATGGTTGTACTATTTTACTAGCACAGCTTCAGCACTTTTTCCCACTATAGAGAACGGACTACTTTAGGCCCCTTTCACACTGGGGCCCTGAAACAGCCGCTGCTGTGTCTCCAATGTGAAAGCCCTGAGGGCTTTCACACTGGAGCGGTGCACTAGCAGGACGAGAAAAAATGTCCTGCTAGCAGCATCTTTGGAGCGGTGTATACACTGCTCCTGCCCATTGAAATCAATGGGGCAGCGCGGCTATACCGTCGGCATAGCACTGCCGTAGCAGTGTTTTGCCATGGTTTTAACCCTCTCGCGGCTGGATTTTAACTCTTTCTTGGCCGCTAGCAGGGGGTAAAAGTGCACCGCTAGCGGCCGAATACCGCCGCTAAAACGACGGTAAAGCGGTGCTAAAAATAGCGCAGTTTTTTACCGCAGATGCCGCTCCCGCCCCCGTGTAAAAGGGGCCTAACTGTAAAGGATTTCTTTCTCAAAGCAATTTCTTTCTTGTCCGTGGAGGGACAGTGGAAGTTTTTAACCCAGTGGTCAGTGGTATATCTGGAGGGATGGGGGTGATCTTTCATGGGTAGAGCCCATGATAAATCAACCATTAGGGTGTTTTAGGACTGTACCCCTGCTGGATGCATATAGCTGCATTACCTGTAGCACTTCTGGCAGCCCAGTCAGGCCTCATGTACTCCTATACGGTGCTCAGGAATAGGCATGTAATTATTAATATTATTATTATGCAGGATTTATATAGCGCCAACAGTTTACGCAGCGCTTTACAACTTGAGGGTAGACAGTACAAATACAATACACTTTTTAATACAGTAGGAATCAGAGGGCCCTGCTCCTTAGAGCTTACAATCTAAGTAATATGTAATGTCTCATTTGACCTATCAAGTCAGAATTGAGCAGCTTTGTAAATGTTATCCTATGTGATAGGGCACATTTCAAGCCAAATTAGTGAAATGAATGATCTTTATTTTATTTAGAGGTGTGCTTGACTTTTAGGTTTCATTTGGTCTCTGTGTTGGAAACCTCCTATTAGGTAGATGTCACTTGTTCATAGTTTTTAGAACAACTATCAAAATGTATTTGTGTAAAAAAAATATACCTGTAATAATTAGGGGTGTTGAAAATAATCGTATAATCGATGCATCGCGATTCAGCCTTCAACGATTCAGCATCGATGCAGAGAACGGCTGAATTGCGATTGTATCAATGATGTCATCTGTCAGAGTCATCCCTTACCTTCCTCTCTCCTCTCCGCCTGTCACGGAGCTTGCATCTAAAATGCCCAGGGTGGCCACTCACCATCTCCCACTGTGGCACGGAGCTTTGATATGGATATCCAGGCACGCCCGACCTCCTCTCCCTCCTCCTATTCCAGCGGCCACTTAAACAAAGTCTCGCCTCGTAGACTGTGATAGGCGGCACACTTGTTAAATTTCCTAGCATTGGATTAGTGTGCCGATTATCACAGTCTAGGAGGCGGGACTTTGTTACAGCGGTTGCTGGAATAGAAGGAGGGAGAGGAGGACGGGAGCGCCGGCATAGCCATATCAAAGCTCTATGACACAGTGGGAGATGCCCGCTGTGTTTGATCCAGGCAATGGTGAGTCTGCAATTGATGGGCACAGTTAGTGAGGCTGCATTGATGGGCACCGTTAGTGAGGCTGCAATTGGCGGGCACAGGTGAGGCTGCAATTGGCGGGCACAGGTGAGGCTGCAATTGGCGGGCACAGGTGAGGCTGCAATTGGCGGGCACAGGTGAGGCTGCAATTGGCGGGCACAGGTGAGGCTGCAATTGGCGGGCACAGGTGAGGCTGCAATTGGCGGGCACAGGTGAGGCTGCAATTGGCGGGCACAGGTGAGGCTGCAATTGGCGGGCACAGGTGAGGCTGCAATTGGCGGGCACAGGTGAGGATGTAATTGGCGGGCACAGGTGAGGCTGTAATTGGCGGGCACAGGTAAGTCTGCAATTGACGGGCACAGTGAGTCTGCAATTGACGGGCATAATCAGGCTGCAATCGAGGGGCACTGGTTAGGCTGCAATCGAGGGGCACTAGTTAGGCTGCATTTGATGGGCACTGGTTAGGCTGCATTGGATGGGCACTGGTGAGGCTGCATTTGATGGGCACTGGTGAGGCTGCATTTGATGGGAACTGGTGAGGCTGCATTTGATGGGAACTGGTGAGGCTGCATTTGATGGGAACTGGTGAGGCTGCATTTGATGGGAACTGGTGAGGCTGCATTTGATGGGAACTGGTGAGGCTGCATTTGATGGGGACTGGTGAGGCTGCATTTGATGGGGACTGGTGAGGCTGCATTTGATGGGGACTGGTGAGGCTGCATTTGATGGGGACTGGTGAGGCTGCATTTGATGGGGACTGGTGAGGCTGCATTTGATGGGGACTGGTGAGGCTGCATTTGATGGGGACTGGTGAGGCTGCATTTGATGGGGACTGGTGAGGCTGCATTTGATGGGGACTGGTGAGGCTGCATTTGATGGGGACTGGTGAGGCTGCATTTGATGGGGACTGGTGAGGCTGCATTTGATGGGGACTGGTGAGGCTGCATTTGATGGGGACTGGTGAGGCTGCATTTGATGGGGACTGGTGAGGCTGCATTTGATGGGGACTGGTGAGGCTGCATTTGATGGGGACTGGTGAGGCTGCATTTGATGGGGACTGGTGAGGATGCATTTGATGGGGACTGGTGAGGCTGCATTTGATGGGGACTGGTGAGGCTGCATTTGATGGGGACTGGTGAGGCTGCATTTGATGGGGACTGGTGAGGCTGCATTTGATGGGGACTGGTGAGGCTGCATTTGATGGGGACTGGTGAGGCTGCATTTGATGGGGACTGGTGAGGCTGCATTTGATGGGGACTGGTGAGGCTGCATTTGATGGGGACTGGTGAGGCTGCATTTGATGGGGACTGGTGAGGCTGCATTTGATGGGGACTGGTGAGGCTGCATTTGATGGGGACTGGTGAGGCTGCATTTGATGGGGACTGGTGAGGCTGCATTTGATGGGGACTGGTGAGGATGCATTTGATGGGGACTGGTGAGGCTGCATTTGATGGGGACTGGTGAGGCTGCATTTGATGGGGACTGGTGAGGCTGCATTTGATGGGGACTGGTGAGGCTGCATTTGATGGGGACTGGTGAGGCTGCATTTGATGGGGACTGGTGAGGCTGCATTTGATGGGGACTGGTGAGGCTGCATTTGATGGGGACTGGTGAGGCTGCATTTGATGGGGACTGGTGAGGCTGCATTTGATGGGGACTGGTGAGGCTGCATTTGATGGGGACTGGTGAGGCTGCATTTGATGGGGACTGGTGAGGCTGCATTTGATGGGGACTGGTGAGGCTGCATTTGATGGGGACTGGTGAGGCTGAATTTGATGGGGACTGGTGAGGCTGCATTTGATGGGGACTGGTGAGGCTGCATTTGATGGGGACTGGTGAGGCTGCATTTGATGGGGACCTGGAGAGGCTGCCTTTGATGGGCACAGCGAGGCTGCCTTTGATGGGCACAGCGAGGCTGCCTTTGATGGGCACAGCGAGGCTGCCTTTGATGGGCACAGCGAGGCTGCCTTTGATGGGCACAGCGAGGCTGCCTTTGATGGGCACAGCGAGGCTGCCTTTGATGGGCACAGCGAGGCTGCCTTTGATGGGCACAGTGAGGTTGCACTGATGGGTTTTTGATGAAAATCATGGGCATTGGGCAGTAATCGTGATGCATCGTGAAATTGAATCGTTGACATAATTGTATTCGAATTGTGAGACAAGTAAAGATGCTAAGCTCTAGTAAATATTCTTATACCTCTTTCCCAAGACGTCTTTCAGGACAGCACCTGAGAGATAGTGACTCCTCCCACTGGACCACAGGAAAAACCTTCTTTCTCCAGATCTTTAAATTTAGGCACCTCCCTACCACATTTTAGTTTTTGTATTTCCTTCGGCCCGCAGGGAACATTTTTTGGAGGGGAGCCAGGATCTCTTAGGTGCTTCTGAGAGACGGGGTCTCCTCTCTCTTGTTTTTTCCTCCTTTTTTAGATACCTTCATCCCACCTGTCCTACCAGGGCTTTGGCAGCGGTAGGTTTGCGCCCCTCTTACACCCTAGGTGCTCTGGGAGAGCTGCAGAAGGTCCAGTGACCTGCTCCAGTATCCTGGGAGCAACGGCTGCGTGTGCACCGCCACCATTTTGCGTTGGCCAAGAGGAATTCTCGGGCGTGCTGGAAGTGATACTTCCTATTAGCAGGTCACCGGGTCCGGCGGCCGGATGCAGGGGGAGGAGGCAGGGCACGAGCTGGCGCCTATTTCCGCTTCCGGTCTGGTGCAGTGGCACTATGGGAGTCCGGAAGCAGCATGCGAAGCCACAAGTGGAACGCTGCACACCCGCTATGGAGGATGCGGCGTCTGCAGTGATGGGGACAGCCAAATGCACCAGCAAGGCTCAGGTAGGGGGCAGTTGATTAAGTCTGCCCATTTCCTTTACCTGGGGTTTTCGGTCTCTCTTTTCTTTCCTCCTGGTGGCGAGGTCCTGTCTGGACACTGGAGGCTGTATTTTCTTCCTAGTGCACCTTGTTGGGTGGTCCGCAGGCAGAGACTGGGTCTCACTAAGGGTTCCCTGTTTTTTTTTTTTTTCCCTCTTGTCTTTTTTTTCTCTCTCAGGCCAAAGCTTTGACCCGGTGAAAGAGATGCCCCTCATGCAAAGCCAAGATGGGAGAAAATTGTAAAAAAGCTCTATGCAGTACTTGCATTGCGTCTTTAGTCAAAGGGGTATCGGCTTATGTTTGTGATGACTTGGTAAAGAAGGCACTCTATGCCACGATTCAAACATTCCGTGACTCATTAGTTAGTCCAACTGCTAGTCAGCCCTCCACATCAGAGTCTTCCCAAGTTCACTTCCTGTCCCGGTGTTAGAGACTCTGTCTGAAGGTCCTTCTACCAGAGAAAAACAATCGATTCGGAAGAGGAGGAGGGTGAATGGGCTGAAGTGGACCCCTCTAAGTTTAAGCTATCCCTGGAAGAAGTTGATGGGCCTCTTAGAGCCATACATGTTACCCTTGGCCTAAGCGAAGAAAAAAAGGAGCTGACACTGCATGATCGTATGTATGCGGGTCTAAGTGAGCCTAAGGGGCGAACTTTTCCGGTACACGCTGTCATTTCGGTTTCTATATAGAAGGTATAGCAAGAACCAGAAAGGAAACCTTTTTTCTCAAGAGCCCACAAGAGACTCTTTCCTTCCGAGGAAGACCCCTCTGCGGTATGGAACAAGGTCCCCAAGCTCGACACTGCCTTCTCCAGGATTCAAGATCCACTGACCTAGCCTTTGAGGACACGGGGATCCTAAGGGATCCGATGGATAAGCAAATGGATTTTTTGCTCAAGAGATCTTGGCAATCGATCACAAGCAATTTAAAGCCAGCCATGGCTACGACATGCGTCGCTAGAAACCTTGAATACTGGGTTAACCAGCTAAAAGCTCATGTATTAGCGGATTCACCCAAACAGGAGATTTTGGATTCTTTTATACCTTGTCCTCTGCGGTAGCCTATATGGCGGATGCTTCAGCCGAAGCAATTAGAATGTCGGCTAGATCAGCAGACTTAACAAATTCGGCAAGGAGAGCATTGTGGCTGAAGACTTGGCCAGGCGATGCGGCATTGAAGAGTAAGCTCTGTGGGATTCCCTTTTTGGGTGAACTTCTCTTTGGTCCTGATCTAGATACCATTCTAGACAGGACAGCCGATAGGAAGAAATCCTTCCCAGTAAAGAAGAAGAAACAACCCCTTGAAGCGCCTTTTTCGACCTCAAAGAGCTCAGGAGCAGGACAACAAGTCCCAGGGGAGGAGGAAGAATTGGTCCACACAAAAAGCTAAGGGCAAGAGCAGAATCCTTTTCCATCCTCCTGCGCAAGCCGAAAAATACCAATGACTCGACCCTGCTGGTGGGCGGAAGGCTGCAAAATTTCCTTCCGCACTGGTCAGGCATAACGTCAAATGAGTTCATCCTGACCACTCTTTCTCAAGGTTACGCAATAGAGTTTACGGAATCTCACCAAGAAGATTTCTTGTGACTAATACCCCAAAGGATCCAGTAAAAGCCCTAGCCATGAAGTCCTTATTAAAGGAGCTGATGCAGCAGGGTGAAGTGATCCAAGTGCCACCAGAAGAGCGGCAACAGTGTTTTTTTCTTCTTACCTTTTCTTGGTAAAAAAGCCAACCGGAAAATTCCGAATGATCCTCCATCTAAAACCTCTGATTAAATCCATCAATTACAGAAAGTTCAAGATGGACTTAATTTTTTTCACTCAGATATCTGTTGACCCCATAATGTTACATTGTGTCAATAGATTTAAGGGATGCATACCTGCATATTCCAATCTCACTCCAGTCCCAGAAGTATCTCAGGTTGGCAGTGAAGATGGAAGGCGTGATTCATCATCTGCAGTTCAAGGCCTTGCCGTTCGGGCTGTCATCCTCACCTCAGATCTTTACCAAGGTGATGGCGGAAGCCCTAGCTCCGCTTCATCTTCAGGGAATCGCAGTAAATCCCTATTTGGACAACCTACTATTCTTCGCCCCCTCAAGGGAAAGGTTGCAGGACGACTTGGTCAAAGCACGCAACCATCTGGAATCTCTAGGATGGATTCTAAACCTCCAGAAATCCTCCCTAAACCCGTCACAAGAGGTTCGCTGTCTGGGCTATCAGACCAGAACGGGACGACTTAGTACTGTACTGAGTACTGTATGTACAGTATCTCACAAAAGTGAGTACACCCATCACATTTATGTAAATATTTTATTATTTATTATCATTTCATGTAACAACACTGAAGAAATTACACTTTGCTACAATATCAAGTAGTGAGTGTACAGCTTGTATAACAGTGTAAAGTGCTGTCCCCTCAAAATAACTCAACATACAGCCATCAATGTCTAAACCGCTGGCAACAAAAGTCAGTACCCCCTTAAGTGAAAATGTCCAAATTGGGCCCAAAGTGTCAATATTTTGTTGTGTGGCCACCATTGTTTTCCAACACTGCCTTAACCCTCTTGGGCATGAAGTTCACCAGGTTGCCACTGGAGTCTTCTTCCACTCCTCCATGACGACGTCACGGAGCTGGTGGATGTTGGAGACCTTGCACTCCTCCACCTTTCGTTTGAGAATGCCCCACAGATGCTCAATAGGGTTTAGGTCTGGAGACATGCTTGGCCTGTCCATCACCTTTACCCTCGGCTTCTTTAGCAAGGCAGTGGTTGTCTTGGAGGTGTGATTGTGGTCGTTATTATGTTGGAATACTGCCCTGCAGCCCAGTCACCGAAGGGAGGGGATCGTGCTCTGCTTCAGTATGTCACAGTACATGTTGGCATTCATGGTTCCCTCAATGAACTGTAGCTCCCCAGTGACGGCAACACTCATGCAGCCCCAGACCATGACACTCTCACCAACATGCTTGACTGTAGGCAAGACACACTTGTCTCTGTACTCCTCACCTGGTTGCTGCCACACACACACTTGACACCATCTGAACCAAATAAGTTTATCTTAGTCTCATCAGACCACAGGACATGGTTCCAGTAATCCATGTTCTTAGTCTGCTTGTCTTCAGAAAACTGGATTCCTTCTGGGACAACAGCCATGCAGACTAATTTGATGCAGTGTGCGGCGTATGGTCTGAGCACTGACAGGCTGACCCCCACCCCTTCAACCTCTACAGCAATGCTCACAGCACTCATACGTCTATTTCCCAAAGACAACCTCTGGATATGACGCTAAGCACGTGCACTCAACTTCTTTGGTCGACCATGGCAAGGCCTGTTCTGAATGGAACCTGTCCTGTTAAACCGCTGTATGGTTTGGCTACAGTGCTGCAGCTCAGTTTCAGGGTCTTGGCAGACTGGTCCATCTTTATGTAGAGCAACAATTCTTTTTTTCACATCTTCAGAGAGTTATTTGCTATGAGGTGCCATGTGACCAGTATGAGAGAGAGAGAGAGAGCGATAACACCAAATTTAACACACCTGCTCCCCATTCACACCCGGGACCTTGTAACACTAACGAGTCACATGACACTGGGGAGGGAAAATGGCTAATTGGGTCCAATTTGGACATTTTCACTTAGGGGTGTACTCAATTTTGCCAGCGGTTTAGACATTGATGGCTCTGTGAATTATTTCGAGGGGACAGCAAATTTATACTTTTATACAAGCTGTACACACACTACTTTACATTGTCGCAAAGTGTAATTTCTTTAATGTTGTCACGTGAAAAGATATAATAAAATGTGAGGGGTGTACTCACTTTTGTGAGATACTGTAAATAGTGTAGGTATGCCAAATATTTTTTTTGTTTTTATTCCTTGCATAGCTTACTGATCACATTAACTGTGAGATGTAAATATAATTATTTTTAGCCAGGGTCCCCTAAAGCCAAAAAGTTTCCAGGGTGCTGCCAGGGTAAAAAGTTTGAGAAAGGCTGGACTACTATACAGTAAAAGTATTCATACCCCTTGAGATTTTTCATGTTTTGTCACAACCAAAAAAGCCAGCTACTACAAAAAAAAGGCTGCATTTTCAGGTGCTGTGGGGATAATAGCAGCAGCTGCGACAGTGGCACCCTCTCCCACACACTTTTTGTACTTGTTAATAGGGAGAAGTTACTGCATTTGTGTATTTTTATAAATCATTTTTCATAGGCTCCAAAAAAAAAAAAAGAATCTATAATGTCCCCTAATACCCCCACTGGAAATGTAGTTAAGACTACCATAATAATGTAGGACTGGTTCTCACAGAATTTTATTGGGAATGCCTGGGTTCCTGTGTGATTATCACAAATTCCCATGGTGTGTGCTTTGACGGCCCATTCATTTGAATATGATGCAAAATGCACCAGACCATGCAAAAAAGTAGTGCGCTGGACTGCGCAAAATCCACATGGTACTGCAGGACTGCCTTTGCAATCTGCGCTTGGGTTGCCTTGAACAACACATAGGCACCCACATGCAGACTTCAAGGGCAGCACGTTCGAATGCAGTGTGGAAAACATGCATGGGATGCACTTTTTCCACACTGCGTTTTGGTGTGAACCAGCCTTTGTGCAGTGTTTTAAAAAAGCCATAATTACCAAAGAAGTTCTCTAGTAGTTACCGATCCCTGTTCTAAAGTAGTAGTTCCTTCTATTGGGAACTGCTACTTTAGAACAGGGTTTGGTAACTACTATTTTGGAACTTCTATTGGTTCTGAGCAGCAGTTTCTGTACCCTGATCTAAAGTAGTAGTTCCCAATAGCTATTTGTGTCCCAAAAGTAGAACAGATACAGTAGCTACCACAAGCCCTCTTTAATGCTGCTGCCGAGGAAGAGGCCAGCGGGAGCCATCCGCGCTGCCTTCTATGCACAGAACTGCAGATACCGGATGGCTCTGTTATGTGAGAGATGGGTCTCCCGGGTTTCACTTCACGTGCCATCATAAGTGTGGCTGCATGCCACCTCTGGCACAAGTGCGGGGGGCTGCCGACCCCTGTGATAGACCAACACAAAGTGGCACATAATTGTGAGGCGGAAGGTAAATGATAAATGGTTTTCCAAATTTTTTAGAAATATGTGAAGAGTATGGCCTGCATTTGTATTCAGTCCCTTTTACTCGGATACCCCCAACTGAAATCTAGTGGAACCAATTGTCTTCAGAAGTCACCTAATTAGTAAATGGAGTGTATCTGTGTGTAATTTAATATCAGTATAAATATAGCTGGTATAGAACCTTGGTGAACAAACAGCATCATGAAGGCCAATGAACACACCAGACAGGTCAGGGATAAAGTTGTGGAGAAGTTTAAAGCAGGGTTAGGTTATAAAAAAAAATATCCCAAGCTTTGAACATCTCACGGAGCACTGTTCAATTCATCACCTAAAAATTGAAAGAGTATGGCATAACTGTGAAAGGTGTTTCTACAAAGTATTGACTCGGGTGGGCTGAATACAAATGCACACCACACTTTTCACATTTATTTGTAAAAAATGTTGAAAATCATTTATCATTTACCTTCTACTTCACAATTATGTGCCACTTTGTGTTAGTCTATCACATAAAATCCCAATAAAATACATTTACGTTTTTGGTTGTAACATGACAAAATGTGGAAATTTTCAAGGGGTATTACTGTATGTGCCCAGCTCAAATTTCATGAATCGGGTTTACATTCACTTTAAGTAGTATAATAAGAGCATGTCTTGGTTAATACATAGCGTTTTGCTTTTAGGCCAAAAAGTTACATTTTGGTCCCATCTGACCAGAGCACCTTCTTCCACATGTTTGCTATGTCCCCCACATGGCTTTTCACAAACTGCAAACAGGACTTCTTATGGCTTTCTTTCAACAAAGGCTTTCTTCTTGCCACTTCTCCATAAAGGCCAGATTGGTGGAGTGCACGACTAATAGTTGTCCTGTGGACAGATTCTCTCACCTGAACTGTGGATCTCTGCAGCTCCCCAGAGTTACCATGGGACTCCTAGCTGCTTCTCTGATTTAATGCTTTCCTTGCCTGGCCTGTCAGTTTAGGTGGACGGCCATGTCTAGGTAGGTTTACAGTTGTGCCATACTCCTTTTTTTTTTTTTCCATTTTCCGATAGTGGATTGAACAGTGCTCTGTGAGATGTTCAAAACTTGGGATCTTTTTATAACCTAACCCTGCTTTAAATTTCTCCATAACTTGGTGTGTTACTTGGCCTTTGTGATGCTGTTTGTTCACGAAGGTTCTCTAACAAACCTCTGAGGGCTTCACAGAAAGCTGTGTTTATGCTGAGATTAAATTACACACAGGTGGACCCCATTTACTAATTAGGTGACTTCTGAAGGCAATTGGTTCCACTAGACTTGAGTTAGGGTTATCCGAGTAATGGGGGCTAAATACAAATGCACGCCACACTTTTCACATATTTTATTTGTAAAAAAATTGGAAAACCATTTATCATTTTCCTTCCACCTCACAATTATGTGCCACTTTGTGTTGGCCTATCCCATAAAATCCCAACAAAATACATTTAGGTTTTTGGTTGTGACATGACAAAATGTGGAAATTTTCAAGGCACTGTATATAACCCAATATAGAGTGCACTATACCCTAAAAGGCTGAAGCAAATAGAGGCTGTGCATGAGTCAGTTTGCTACAAATGTGAACAGGATCATGGTGATCTTATTTGTATGTTATGGCGATGTTCAAAGCTGTATCATTGGGGTAGAGTGACTGGGATATGAGGATATTTCCTCATATAATTCTTCTGAATCCATTGTTATGTATTTTTAATTCCAACCACTCTAGCAGTGGATTCAAACTATTTAACCACTTTCTTAGAGCTGTTAGGCAAGCAAGTTGATACTCCACTACTACAACTCTGACCCCCACTCCCCCCATCCACGGATTTTGATTAGCTCATTCAAATCAATAATACATTCAACTTTTAGAAACTAGCACTTCAGCATAGAGAAACCTATTATAAATTTAAAAAATGAGGGACTACTGCTTTTTTTTTTTTTCTCCCACTGCCCAGGGGCCATAAGCTCCTGTGCTGAATGCACATTCTTTGTGATCCTGGTAAAAAAAAAATCAGGACTTGGCTTGGGTATACTTTTATACTGTCCAGTCTCGTATCCAGAACACATTAGAGTCTATCACAGCGACACTCAGCCATTCAAAATGAACGATGATGTCAAAACCTCTGATTTTTCCAATCAGAGGAAGCTTTGTATTCATTGATAGAATACACTGCTTACTCTGATTGGCTGAGCGCCGCTGTGATAGACTCTACTGTGTTCTGGGTATGAGACTGGATGTCTCGGCTCAAACTACCGCACAACCAGCGGCCTCACATGTTAGTGAGGGACATCATTTGTTTGGGCCAAGCTGGCTAAGTAAAGTGTATGAAAAGAGTTCAGCTTGAAATTTGTTATGTATGTCCTTTTGAGTTCCATGTAATCTCCGGTCTGCCCTCTAGTGGCATCTCTAACACACAAGTTTTGAAATAGCTGAATAACTTGCTCTTGTTCTAGTCTGACGTGTTATCATACTGCTTATAGACTATCAAATTATGTTGCTTATATTTATTTATTTTTGAAAATATCAGGCCTACGTCCAGTGCAATGACGATGCTGTTGACAGAGACATTCAAACAGAAGAAATAGATATTGAAGAAAAATGGACTCAACATCCGGCAGAGGGAGCTGTTGTATGTGGAGGTGACTAATTGCAGTCAAGAACGTTTTAATTGATTGTGACTTACACAGATGGAATAGACTTATGTGACAAGAACATAGTTTTTTAGGCAGGTGTGAAAAAATGCTGTAAGTTAAGAATGCTTTCAGAAATAGAAGTCTAAATAGTGTTTTTTTTAATTATTTTTTTTATTTTTATTATCGATTAACAAAATGGAAAGTAAATGAACAGAAGAGAAATCCAAATCAAATCATTATGTGGCGTGACCACCCTTTGCCTTTTAAAACAGCCTTAATTCTTCTAGGTACATTTGCACATGGTTTTTGAGTCACTTAGCCTTGTTTCCATGTTGGAGGTATGGCTTTTTGGCTGCAATTCTTCCATGAAGACCACTTTTGGCCAGACTTCTCCGGACAGTAGATGGGTATACCTGGGTTTCACTGGTCTCCACTAGTTTCTACTCTGATGGCACTGCTGGACATTTTCTGATGTAGAAGGGAAATAAGCATAATGTGTCCTTCATCTGCCTCATTAAAGCGGAGTTCCACCCAAAAGTGGAACTTCCGCTCATCTGATTCCTCCTCCTCCCCCCCTCCGGTGCCACAATTGGCACCTTTCAGGGGGTGGGGGGGTGCAGATACCTGTCTACTACAGGTATTTGCACCCACTTCCTGGAAAAGACTCCCGCGGGAGTCACACCCCTTCCCGTACCCCCCCCCCCCGCTGTCTCCTGGGAAACGCACAGGTCCCAGGAGATAGTGGGGACCACTTAGGACGCGCAGCGCGACTCGCGCATGCGCAGTAGGGAACCGGGAAGTGAAGCCGCAACGCTTCACTTCCCGATTCCCTCACAGAGAATGGTGGCGGCAGCAGCTGAGAGCCGATCGATTGATTGGCTTCGGCTGCCGACATCGCTGGACTCCAGGACAGGTAAGTGTCCATTTGTAGCTGCTGGCTTTTAATATTTTTTTTTTAGGTGGACTCCCTCTTTAAGTTTCCATGACCGACCACTGCGTCTACAGTCTTCAATGTTGCCCGTTTTGTGCTTCTTCAAAAGAGCATGAACAGCACATCTTGAAACCCCAGTCTGCTTTGAATGGCCTGAGAGAGACCATGCTGATTCAGTATAACTACCTTGTGTCTTGTTGCTGTGCTCTGTCTTGCCATGGTGTATGACCTGTGACATGAAATTGTCTTCCACAACCTCACCTTAGTAGCAGAGTCTGGCTGTTCCTTTACAGCTTCCTACCCAGATGTAATATGAAACTTAAGGGAAAGGCCTCAATTGTAAGTAACCAAAACAAAAAAAGAGAAAATTGGGGTACCGTCATCCTCGAATGTTAAGTAAAAATGAATGAAACATATGAAACTGTCACCTGCTTGGTATAATTGCCTTATCATACACCTGACTTTGTGCAAGTGCACAAATTGATGTTGGTTTGAAGCCAAAGAGTAGTCACGCCAAATATTGATTTGATTTAGAATTTTCTTCTGTTCACTCACTTTGCATTTTGTAAGTAGATAAAAATTAAACCATTAAATATATATTTTTGAGAGGATTCTTACTTTACAGCACTTCTTCATACCTACCTAAAACTTTTGTACAGTGTATTAGGACTCACACCGTTGTGTTTAGATATAGACTAGAGCTAGTCCCTGAGGGAAAGAATATATGGATTTAACTACTTCCGGACCGCCCACCGTTGATTTACGTCACTATTTTGACGTTAAATACTGTTATGACAGCAGATAGCTGACATATCCCCGTTCTTTTTCTTCAATTGTGGGTGATCTGTTTTAGGATAAAAGTGGTCTCCGTGGCTGATTCGCCGTGGAGATCACGTTTATCGGCGGCGGGAGAGGTGACGCTTACCAGATCTGTCGGTAACGCCAGAGACTATCCGATGTTCTCCCTTGAGAGGCAGGAAGTCGTGTGAGGGAATGATGGGCCCCCACTCGACTCTGTGCCAATGGATGACGGAAGTGACGTCAAACGTCCCTTCCGCTCAACGACCTTAAAGGGACAATTTTTTTTTTTTTTTTTTTTTTTTATTACATGCTTTTTTTTTTGTCATGCTTTTTTTCTATTACAAGGGATGTTTACATTCCTTGTAATAGGAAGAAAAGTGATCCAAAACATTTTTTTAAAGGGAAAGTGTAAGAATTAAAAAGCAAAATAAATAAGAAAAAAACTTAAAAATTTAGAGTGCCCCGTCCCTTCCTGCTCGCGCGCAGAGGCACATGTGAGGTATCGCTGCGACCGTTAGAGCGAGAGCAATAATTCTAGGAAAAGACCTTCTCTGTAACTCAAAACTGGTAACCTTTAGAAGTTTTTAAACGTCGCCTATGGAGATTTTTAAGTGTCAAAGTTTGTCACCATTCCACAAACTGCGCAATTTTAAAGCATGACATGTTGGGTATCAATTTCCTTGGCGTAACATTATCTTTCACAATATAAAAAAAAATTGGGCTAACTTTACAGATTTTTTTATTTTAAAAAAAAGTGGTATTTTTTCCCAAAAAATTGTGTTTGTAAGACCGCTGCGCAAATACGGTGTGACATAAAGTATTGCAGTAACCTCCATTTTATTCTTTAGGGTGTCTGAAAAAAAAAATGTTTTGGGGGGGTTTTCTAGCAAAAAACTAATTTTAACTTGTAAACACCAAGTGTAAAAATAGGCTTGGTCCTTAAGTGCCCTAAACAAGCTTTCTGCCCCTGAATTCTCGTATTAACACACCACTGCAGCCATCATGAGGGAGTTTCACTCTCCCTGTGGGATTCTTCATTTATCTTACATTGAGGCTGGGTTCACATATGAGCACGCAGCGGCTCACAGCAGGAGTCTGGTGCGTCCTCGTTCACTGTTTCAGGTCCGATTTCGGCAAGAATTTTTGGCTGAATTCGGACCTGAAATGGACCAAAAGATGCACAGGGCTCTTGTGCAAATCGTACTGGAGCCGCTGTGGAGATATGTGAACCGGCTCCATAGAGAACTGATCACAATCTCATGCTGTGCAAATTGGATGTGGAAAATCTGCATCCAATTCGCACGAGTGTGAACCCAGCCTCAAAGTAGTTTGGCAGGCTGAGTCAGATAATTCTGACTGCAGTTAAAGAATCAAGGCTCCATTATTAGGTAAACAAAACCTGAAACTCCGGAAATGTCTTACGTGGCACATGTGTCCAAGGTGGCCATTACTCGCTATGGTAATGCCAAATAAATGCCCAAAATTAGAAGCACGGGCAACACAAAAAGCACCAGAAAAGGATGGAGCCAAGGCCTCTAAACACTGTGTACAGGTCTGGGTAAGTTAGGCACTGTGTCTAAATAAGAGGTAACTAATTTTGCTAATTAAATTTACCCCCTGCATGTATCTGTATTAACCATGTATATATAACATCCCAACAATTGAAAAGTGTGATTATAGAAAGGCAAAACGCAGTTAGTTATTTTCTCACAAGGCTTGACTTTTGGTAGTAGAAACAAAACCATTTGTGCAATTGTTTGGTTGTCTTGAAGGGACATTCTATGGATAGGACTGTGAAAGCTTTCATTGCTGACTTGCTTTTTAAAATTTCTGGCTTTATGGTTGTCATCTTGATAATGTCTTCACAACCTTGTGAGTCACAGACCTGAAACAAGTATGCAGGAAGAGAGTTCAGACTGTCTTAACGCTTGCTTCTTGTTTTTCCAAGGTCACTGATCCCCTAGGTAGTGAATCAAAGGTAATGATGACAACCCTCAAAACATTTATACCTAAATCTTTTCTACAATTTTTTTTTTAAATTATGAAAGGAAAATCTAAATGGGTGAATCTGATTTTAACATAATGCTGATTAGCTTGGGGCCCCTGTGTCAAGTGTTTGGTGAAAGAACCAGTGTATGTGTGCTCCCTGCAGCAAATGCGAGTCTTCCATTTTTTTTACCTGATCTAGTTACTGTAAAGGATTTAATTAGTTGCTTTAGTGAAAATCTATTCAAGTATAAAACAAATGCAGACTGGTTCCATCAGATTATCTGTCATCTTATTGGGCCCTCTGCAAAATCCAGAAAGTTATTGTGAACAGTTTTTGTTTTCTCTTTTTTTTGTGCTGATTTTTTTATTTATTTTTTATCGCAGACAAAGGTTTATAAAGTTGAATTTTAGATTGTCACGCATTTCGGTCTTTCCATTACAGGTCACAAAAATGATTCACAGGGGAACATGGGACTTCAATCCAAAGTTGATTCTCAGCGGCTGACAGGTTTTCTTCGCTCTGCTGCTCAAGTACGTTGGCTCATTTTCTTACAAAACTGCAGGCAAATTGCAAAAACCTTAAAAAAAAAAAAAAAAAATGCATAGGGATTTTAGTCAGGCACACTTTAGCTCAAAGCAGGCAGCATGTGCTGTGTTTTTTGTTAGGATAACCCATAGTACTCTAGGAATACTGAAAACATTGTTAAAGGATAAGTTCACATTTGGGAAAATGTTGCATTCTCCACCCGTTTTTAGGGTGGAACGTGAAACATATTCCCACTCCTGCAGCCTCTTGCCGGTTCCCCCATTGTGACAGCGATCCAGGGATCATCTCCCTGCACCCGCTGTCACAGTTTGAAAAGAACTTGGCCGTGCTGGGCTCCCCCCACACAGCCACGTCATTCCTTCACATCTGTAAATCTCTACAGATCTGTAAATGAATGAACTACAAATACTGGTAGCCTTTGCAGCTGATGGCTTGTAGTTCTTGATGAACTACCAGGCACTAGGTATAAGCAGACAGCTTACACTGACAGTCTACAGGAGCCTGGGATTGCACCAGTGATCTGCTGATTTCTGATCTGCTGCAATGCTTAACAGGCTCCCTAACCAAAGAAACTAAATAAATGCACATTTTTTTTACCTGCAATAGTAAAAATGTGCATTTCTTTTTCATACATCATGGGACACAGAGTCAGGCTAATATTTATTACCTGCTGGGTTATACTCCATCATTAGGTGAATGGACACTGGTAGACCAAAGGTCTTTAGACAGGAAGTGATCCCCTATATAACCCCTCCCGTACAGGAAGTACTTTTGTTTTTACCAGTGTCTGCAAGGTGAATTGCACGGTTTGTTTGAGCTCTCTGAGCTCCAGGTCTCTAGTCCCACAAACGGTTCCAAAAATGAATCGAGGGATTGACCGATCGGATCCATTTGGCACAGGCTTTTATGCTTAGATAAATGGTACCCAAGCCTCGCAAAGAAGACTCAAGATTCTGCGAGGTTTTGCCTGTAATGTGGCCTCCGGGCGCTGGACCCTGTGGAGTGGAAATCCTGGACACTACAGCGCTAAGGCATTTCCTGAAGGGTGCTGTACAGGTCCAAGGGAGTGGACCTTAAGCCTGAAAGGGTACCCAGTCCTTGAAGATCCAAGTGACTGGCACCCACGGGAGGGGTGAAGATTGGGCCCTTAGCTTCTAAGTGGCCCTGTGCCTGGACATTTAACTAAAACCCCTTTATTTCATTATTGTGAGGTGTCCCAGTGATTGTAACAATCAGTCAAGTTAGCTAAAGGCTGGGTGCTGTGACCATACGGGGGAGTTCTGGACTAAGTGTGAGTGTTTGCAAAGTGTACCTTTTTTTGCTTGTGTCTGGCTATATTTTGCCTGTATGATGGTGCACTACAGTGCGCCATTTCGCCTTGGTTCGCCATGGCGCACGTGTGTTCGCAAGAGCGCTGCTGGGCTCAGCAGTTTGTTTGGCCATGGCGCACGCAGATTCGCCGGACATGCGCCGTAGCCTTTATCTGGGCACACGAAGATTTGCGCCGTACGCGAATACAGTCACGCCCACTCGCCGGGACCGCACACATGCGTGCGCGTGCACGCATAGAACGTTTCTGCGCACACCCAGCTTATTTAGGCTGTGTATGCCAAGCATGTGGTGCTTCCAGAAGGCAGCTGTGGGACACAGAGCAGGCTCTGAACAGACACTTGCAGTGGTTCATTTCTCCTTACCTGGGTCATGTGAGTCAACAGGTGTTGCTTGGCAGGCTAAAGGTGCTTAGCAGGATTGTTGCATAGGGGCTTGAAAAGCCCTCTTAAAGGGTCTCCCTTTTTGAGGTGTTTTAACTACACCCAAGTACTCTTTGTTTGCGGCATTAAATGTCTTCCAAAAAGAGGAGTGGGACTAACAACATAGGGAAGGGCACACCTACGTCATCAGTAGTTCCTGATGAACCTAGTCATATCCCTAGTGTTGTATCCCCTGAAAGACCAGAGGCTTCCAGGCAATCTGAGCCGCTGCACCTATCTGGTATTGTGCCTACAGTCAACGCTGCTTCTTCACCCTTTATCACTAAGGATGAACTGTCCTCAGCCCTAGCCAGATTAGAGCACAGGACTGCCGGCATGATTGCCTCCATCCCGCAGGATATATCAACACAAAAAGGACTTCATGGTGCAGTACGTACTAAATTTATTAAAATCATAAACAAATCCCGCAATGGGTACTCACAGTAACAAGGCGCCTAAGGGCGCCACACTAAAACAGCAGAAACGAACGGGCAACAGCGGCCGGTATGGGGTGGCGTGATAATCTTTCCCAACAGGTTGTGTGTGTATAACGTTCCGTCCTGTCTCACACAACCTGTTGGGAAAGATTAGCACGCCACCCCATACCGGCCGCTGTTGCCCGTTCGTTTCTGCTGTTTTAGTGTGGCGCCCTTAAGCGCCTTGTTACTGTGAGTACCCATTGTGGGATTTGTTTATGATTTTAATAAATTTAGTACATACTGCACCATGAAGTCCTTTTTGTGTTGATATATTGAGGTACAAACGGGACTGCTGTGAGGAACAGAGGCACCAGTGCAAATCTATCCAGGACCCTGCATATAACATCAAACCCATAGAGGTTCTAAGGCGCATTCTGACCAAGCTTAATTGCAAGGTCACACGCCCTAAGGTGAGGGGCTATCACCTGGGGGGGAGCACTTGTATGAGCACACAGCACTTTAGTTTGTGTTCACAATAACACATGAATGGATTGTGGAAGATCTGCGGACTGTTAATTTGATCATTGCACAGCAACACAGCACTGAATTGCATTGAATCACATGGATGCAGCACCAAATCGCATGGATGCGTTTTTTGTATTTTTTAACTTTTTATTGTTTGAACATTGCACTAACACCATATTGCATAGATGCAGCATTGAAATGCATGGATGCAACACTAAATCGCATGGATGTTTGTTTTAAATGATCTATTAATGTTTAAAAAGTGCACAAGCTTTGTGGAATATTTGCAATACACAGGCTGATTGGAGCACTTTTACCTAGTTATTCATTCATTGAAGTTTATTGCACATTAATGTATAGTATTAATAGATTTTGTATATATTTTGTATGTTAAGCACAATATTACTTTATTAATATTTTAGTGGAAATTTCTTAATTTTATTTTGATAAGCGCAGCGTGTGTATAATTTGGTTTAACTATTTTGCATGGTTATGAGACATGCGTAACGTTAGCCGCTGATCATTTGCAAAGATGCACTATTTTGGAGACCAGATTTGGTCAATTACCTGGAGGCTCACAGGACTACAAATTAGCATTCTGGTGGCACCAGCCTGGCCCAGAAGGCCCTGGTTCCCGGAGATTGTGAGACTGACAATAGACGGGCCATGGACGCTTCCACGTGGCCCCGTTCTACTGTCTCAGGGTCCTATATTCCACCCCAATTTACAGTCTCTAAATTTGACGGCATGGATATTGAAGCCAGGGTGTTAAAGGACCGTGGCATCTCGGGACCAGTGGTGTCTACTCTAGTGAATGCTAGAAAAGCTGTCACTAGGAAGATTTATCATAAGGTCTGGAAGACTTATATTGCTTGCCGTGAAGCCAGAAAATGACATCCTCAGAAATATGTGATTGGGAGAATTCTCTTTTCTACAGTCAGCTGTGGAAATCAAATTGGCTTCGAGTACAATCAGAGGTCAAATTTTTGCCCTATCAGTATTCTTGCAAAGCCTTTAGCCTCCCATTCACTGATCCGAACCTTTATGCAAGGGGCAACTTGCTTGCTTCCCCCACATTAGGTCAACTATGTGTCCTTGGGACTTGAACTTGGTGCTGTCTGTGTTCGAGAAACAACCATTTGAACCTATTAAGGAAATTCCATTAGATTTGCTGTCACGCAAGCTAGCCTTCCTTATAGCTATCACCTCGGCTAGAAGGGTGTCAGAGTTGGCGGCCCTTTCATGCAGGGAACCGTACTTGATCCTTCACCATGACAGAGTCATGTTACGACCTGTCCCGTCCTTCTTGCCAAAAGTGGTGTCAACCTTTCATTTAAATCAGGACATTATTTTACCTTTTTTCTCTCAGCCTTGTTCGGTGGAAGAGAGATGACTGCTTTCTTGGGACGTTGTCCGGGCAGTCAAGGTTTATTTGTCTAGATCTGCGGAGATCCGAGGATCAGACTTTTTTTTTTTTTTTTTTTTTTTTTTTATTTGTGTTTTACCAAAAGGACCCAAGAAGGGGCAGGCAGCTTCCAAGGCTTCCATTGCCAATTGGTCATTCAGGCCTACGGTCTGTAACATAAAGCTCCTCCCTTTAGGGTGAGAGCTCATTCTACCAGGAGTGTAGGAATCTCCTGGGCTTTTCGCCATCAGGTATCTTTGGCTCAGATTTGTAAGGCTGCCACCTGGTCTTCAGTGCATACGTTCACAACATTTTATCAAGTGGATGTTCGAGCAGCCGAGGATTCGGCTTTCGGTTGCCGTATAAGTTCTGATGGCTATTGTTTGGCAGGGTGTCTCCCTCCCCTCAAGGCTATTGCTCTGGGATGTCCCAGCATGTAATGAATATTAGCCTGACTCTGTGTCCCATGATTTATGAAAAAGAAAATAGGATTTTTACGTCATACTTACCTGTAAAATCCTTTTCTTTTAAGTACATCATGGGACACAGAGATCCCTTCCCTCTTTTTTGAGGATTTAGTGCTTGCTACAAAACTAAAGTACTTCCTGTATGGGAGGGCTTATTTAATGGGATCATTTCCTGTCTGAAGACCTTTGGTCTACCAGTGTCCATTCACCTAATGATGACGTATAACCCAGCAGGTAATGAATATTAGCCTGACTCTGTGTCCCATGATGTACTCAAAGAAAAGGATTTTACAGGTAAGTATGACGTAAAAATCCTATCTTTATAAATTGTTTTTTTTTTTTTTTTTAAAGGTGAATTTATCCTTTTTAAATGTTTGTTAAAGCATTGTTCCAGCCGTAAAAATGTTTTTTTAAAGGTCAGCAGCTACAAACACTGTAGCTGCTGACTTTTAATAAGGACGCTTACCTGTCCAGGGCGCCCGTGGTGTCAGCCCCCTGAGGCTGATCCGTCCCTCGTATCGTGTGCCGGCACCGCCATCCTTACTAAGGAAAACAGGCAGTGGAGCCTTGCGGCTTCACTGCCTGTTTCCTATTGCGCATGCGCGAGTCCCCCGGCGATTTCTGAATGGGCGGCTGTCTTCTGTGACACACACACACAGGTCCCAGAACACACCGCGCCCAAATTTCCCAGAAATCAACGTGAGGAGGAGAAGACTGAAGATCACCGCGGAATAGTTAGTGGCAGATTAGGATGATCTGCCTAGCAACAGGCATTTTTAGTAAGTAAAAATATATATACACTACCGTTCAAAAGTTTGGGGTCACATTGAAATGTCCTTATTTTTGAAGGAAAAGCACTGTACTTTTAAATGAAGCTAACTTTAAACTAGTCCTAACTTTAAACAAATATACTCTATACATTGCTAATGTGGTAAATGACTATTCTAACTGCAAATGTCTAGTTTTTGGTGCAATATCTACATAGGTGTATAGAGGCCCATTTCCAGCAACTATCACTCCAGTGTTCTAATGGTACAATGTGTTTGCTCATTGGCTCAGAAGGCTAATTGATGATTAGCAAACCCTTGTGCAATCATGTTCACACATCTAAAAACAGTCTAGCTCCTTCCAGAAGCTACAAAACTGACCTTCCTGTGAGCAGATTGAGTTTCTGGAGCATCACATTTGTGGGGTCAATTAAACGCTCAAAATGGCCAGAAAAAGAGAACTTTCATCTGAAACTCGACAGTCTATTCTTGTTCTTAGAAATGAAGGCTATTCCATGCGAGAAATTGCAAAGAAATTGAAGATTTCCTACAACGGTGTGTACTACTCCCTTCAGAGGACAGCACAAACAGGCTCTAACCAGAGTAGAAAAAGAAGTGGGAGGCCGCGTTGCACAACTAAGCAAGAAGATAAGCACATTAGAGTCTCTAGTTTGAGAAACAGACGCCTCACAGGTCCCCAACTGGCATCTTCATTAAATAGTACCCGCAAAACACCAGTGTCAACATCTACAGTGAAGAGGCGGCTGCGGGATTTTGGGCTTCAGGGCAGAGTGGCAAAGAAAAAGCCATATCTGAGACTGGCCAATAAAAGAAAAAGATTAAGATGGGCAAAAGAACACAGACATTGGACAGAGGAAGACTGGAAAAAAGTGTTGTGGACAGATGAATCCAAGTTTGAGGTGTTTGGATCACAAAGAAGAACGTTTGTGAGACGCAGAACAAATGAAAAGATGCTGGAAGAATGCCTGACGCCATCTGTTAAGCATGGTGGAGGTAATGTGATGGTCTGGGGTTGCTTTGGTGCTGGTAAGGTGGGAGCTTTGTACAGGGTAAAAGCTAAGGAAGGCTATCACTCCATTTTGCAACGCCATGCCATACCCAGTGGACAGCGCTTGATTGGAGCCAATTTCATCCTACAACCGGACAATGACCCTAAACACACCTCCAAATTGTGCAAGAACTATTTACAGCAGAAGCAGGCAGCTGGTATTCTATCGGTAATGGAGTGGCCAGCACAGTCACCAGATCTGAACCCCATTGAGCTGTTGTGGGAGCAGCTTGACCGTATGGTACGCCAGAAGTGCCCATCCAACCATTCCAACTTGTGGGAGCTGCTTCTAGAAGCGTGGGGTGCAATTTCTCCAGCTTACCTCAATAAATTAACAGCTAGAATGCCAAAGGTGTGCAATGCTGTAATTGCTGCAAAAGGAGGATTCTTTGATGAAAGCAAAGTTTGATGTAAAAACAATGTTATTTCAAATACAAATCATTATTTCTAACCTTGTCAATGTCTTGACTCTATTTTCTATTCATTTCACAACGTATGGTGGTGAATAAGTGTGACTTTTCATGGAAAACACAAAATTGTTTGGGTGACCCCAAACTTTTGAACGGTAGTGTATATTTTTTTTCAAATGTTTTTTAATGTATTTAAAGGAGTGTTTGGACCCACCGGTGTTTTTTTACATCACTGTTTTCCTTTGTACTGCCCTTTGAATTAAAAATAATGTGAAAATAAAAAGGTTTAGTGTAGTGTAACACTTTTGACAGTTAAGAATTACATAGACGTCTACACTTCTGTCCACTAAGAGGGACAACCAAGGAAAGCGGGGAAAAGTGATTTGGTTACAAAAGGACAGTACCTCCAAATGAGGGACAGTTGGGAGTTTATGTAAAGGTGATGTATTACCCGAATAAATAACACATAAAATTACCATATTTAACCACTTCCCGCCCGCCCTATGGCGGATTGACGTCCGGGAAGTGGTTGTGTTATCCTGACTGGGCGTCATATGACGTCCTTCAGGATAACATGCCGCAGCGCGCCCCCGGGGGCGCGCATCGCGGCGATCGGTGGAGCGGTGTGTCAGTCTGACACACCGCTACACTGATCTTGGTAAAAAGCCTCCGGCGGAGGCTCTTTACCACGTGATCAGCCGTGTCCAATCACGGCTGATCACGCTGTCAATAGGAAGAGCCGTTGATCGGCTCTTCCTCACTCGCGTCTGACAGACGCAAGTAGAGGAGAGCCGATCGGCGGCTCTCCTGGCAGGGGGGGTCTGCGCTGATTGTTTATCAGCGCAGCCCCCCCGCAGATCACCACACTGGACCACCAGGGATCACCACTAGGACCACCAGGGAAGGGGCAACATGTGGATGGCCAGGTATGTACCCCATGGCCATCCACATGTGCCCAGTATGCCAAATCTGTGCCAATCAGTGCCCACAAATGGGCACTGATTGGCACAATTATGTTGCAGTGATGCCCAGCAATGCCACCCTTAGGGGCATCACTGCAAACAAGTAATGCCACCAGTGCCACCCATCAGTGTCCATTCATGCCACCTGTCAGTGCCCATCCATGCCCATCAGTGCCCATCTATCAGTGCCCATCCGTGCCCATCTGTGCCAACTATCAGTGCCACCCATAAGTAACCATCAATGCCACCTACAAGTGCCATCAATGCCACCTATGAGTGCCCATCAGTGCCGCCTATTAGTGCCCATCCGTGCCACCTATGAGTGCCCATCAGTGCCGCATACCAGTGCCACCTATCAGTGCCCATCAGTGCCACCTATCAGTGCCCATCAGTGCCGCCTATCAGTGCCCATCATCAGTGCCCGTCAGTGCCACCTCATCAGTGCCACCTCATCGGTGCCACCTCATCGGTGCCCATCAGTGCCGCCATATCAGTGCCCGTCAGTGCAGCCATATCAGTGCCCGTCATTGAAGAAAAAAACGTACTTATTTACAAAAAGTTTTAACAGAAACAAAGAAAAACTTGTTTTTTTTCAAAATTTTCGGTCTTTTTTTATTTGTTGCGCAAAAAATAAAAACCGCAGAGGTGATCAAATACCACCAAAAGAAAGCTCTATTTGTGGGAACAAAATGATAAAAAATTTGTTTGGGTACAGTGTAGCATGACCGCGCAATTGTCATTCAAATTGCGACAGCGCTGAAAGCTGAAAATTGGGCTGGGCGGGAAGGTGTCTAAGTGCCTGGTATTGAAGTGGTTAAACACCACTTCAAATCCATGGACTAAGAATCCAGTGTCCAGATTAGGTGCCAAAAATTGGGGAGTATGCAGGAGGAACCTATCTTATTTAAATCTCCGGTTTCTAGGGAAGATGAAAAGAGCTCTCTAAAGCTATCCATACATGGCTTATTTTTTTTTGTGCAGCCAGCTAGCTCAATGAAAAATGGAGTCGATTTTTATTCATCCACACATTTGAGGTGGATGGGGAAATTCTTCCCGTTCATGAGAAGTCGATCGATAGATTAACTTCATATGAATCGGAATGGCCATAAATAGATCAAAATTCAGCCGGTTACTGCTTAACCGGCTGATTTTTTAGATCCATGTATTGCCAGCTTCCCACTCGTTACATGCATATAGGTGGGCTTTAATGCTGAGCAGCTGCATATATGCGTCTATATGTAAACCGTTTGCTGAGGGTGTGCTCCGTGTGCGCTCCCAGCACAATAACTAAACTGTCACGGAAAGCTCCCAGGGCATACTTGCTGTAGGGGGCTTTGGATCATGTGACAGGCAATCATAACGGACACATGATCACAATGCTCCCCTCCACCTCCCGACATTTCGACCTACTTAACCACTTGCCGACCGTCTCCTGTACATATACCCTGACAGCTGCTGCCACAACCGAGATATCCATCTTTTCAGCCGACGGTCCTGTTTACGATAATGGTGGTCTCTGTGGCTGATTCGCCGCAAGATCACCGTTATCGGCAGTGGGAGAGGGGCCTGTCCGTGGCCGGGTATGGAGATGAGTGAGGGGAAGATGGCCCCCACCCGTCTCCATACCATAGCAGGGCGGAAGCGACGTCAAAACGTCAGCTCCGCCCATACGTCTTAAAGGGCCATTTTTTTGTTGTCATTTTTTCAAATGACAATTTATTTATTTTTTTTGCATTTAAGTCCAGATATGAGATCTGAGGACTTTTTGACCCCAGATCTCATATTTAAGAGGACCTGTCATGCTTTTTTTCTATTACAAGGGATGTTTACATTCCTTGTAATAGGAATAATAGTGACCCAATTTATTTTTTTAAACAGTGTAAAAATGAAATCGTGTAAAAAAAAAAAAAAAAAAAAATTTTTTTAAAGCACCCTATCCCGACGAGCTTGCGCGCAGAAGCGAACACATACGTGAGTAGCGCCCGCATATGAAAACAGTGGTCAAACCACACATGTGAGGTATCGCCGCAATCGTTAGAGCAAGATCAATAATTCTAGCTGTAACTCAAAACATGCAACCTGTAGAATTTTTGTAAACGTCGCCTATGGAGATTTTTAAGGGTAAAAGTTTGACGCCATTCCACGAGCGGGCGCAATTTTGAAGCGTGACATGTTGGGTATCAATTTACCTGCCGTAACATTATCTTTCACAATATAAAAAAATTGGGCTAACTTTACTCTTGTCTTATTTTTTTTATTCAAAAAAGTGGATTTTTTCCAAAAATAAAGTGCGCTTGTAAGACCGCTGCGCAAATATGGTGGGACAAATTGATGCGGCAGGGAGCCCTGCCGCATCAACATTGGACGTCCAATAGTTTTTAATCGCCTCCTCCATTTTTTTTTTCTCACCAGAACACAGCACAAATGTGTGTACAATGCAACTCTCTGTTGAGTTATGTATTTTAGTATTTGGTTTTAGTTTCCAGTCCTTGCAGGGGACGCATTAAAGATTAGCCATTGCATCACAAAACTAAAGGAGCATTGCTCTAAATGGAGGGACTTACCACTCAACCTGTTAGGACGCATTAATATATTAAAAATGCTATACCTACCCAGATTTAACTATGTTTTTCGGAACTGCCCTGTGTGGCTCCCTAGCTCCCTATTTAAGGACCTGGATGGATCGGTTCATTTTTATGGAAGGGAACTTCCCCCAGATTGGCTAGGTCAACTCTGCAGCTTCCGGTCAACTGTGGGGGTCTTGCACTACCTAACCTTCTAATCTACTACTGGGCAGCGGTACTAGTTACTATGCGATGGTGGTTTGAACAATCCAGGTCTAATGCCGCCACATGTCTGGAGGCTGCTATCATAGGCTCATTTACGGAACTGGGAAATATAGCTTATAGGGGTCCCTCGGCCTACTCTCTGCTCCCAAGGCCCACCAGGACGACCCTAAAAGTATGGGCAGTGGCTAGGAAGAGATTCTTGCACTCAGTACTCCCCCTTTACAGCACTTTGGGGGAACCCATCCCTCCCTCACTTTAAAACCATACCAGACCCACAACTATGGGCCAGATTTGGAATTAAGGTCCTCAAGGACATAATTCACTCAGGGGCATTGCTCTCATTTCAGGAATTAGCAGGGAAATTTGGGCTCCCTAGTAGAATGATATTCAGATACTATCAGTTGAGGCATGCAGCTAGAGCTCAATTTCCCAATCCTATACACCTAAAACCAGACCCCATTGAGGAAACACTAGCTCAAGAAATTCTTAAGAAGACCCTTTCCACCCTGTACCTTGCTCTACTGGAAACTGACTCACCTAAGATGCACTCACTATGGACCAAATGGCAGACGGATATTCCCAGCCTGGACAGGGAGACTTGGGAAGAATGCTTTGAAGACGGGTCCAAGTTAATGGTTTCATCTAGAGATAGGTTGCTACATACAAAATTTCTACACCGGGTATATTACACCCCACGGAGACTGCACCAGATTTACCCTAATAGATCACCAAACTGTAATAGATGTCAATCCCCAGACAGCACATATTTACATATGTTCTGAACCTGCCCTCTTATTGCGAAGTTCTGGGCAGCCGTTTTTGAAAGTATTAATATCCGCCTACAGTTAACGTTGCCGGTATCGCCCGAGCTGGCTCTCTTGGGCATCCATGATGATGACCAGAGGCCTAAATACACAAAAATACTGATTTCCTTGCTGCTGTTTTATGCCAAGAAGGAAATTCTTAAGAAGTGGGCGCCACCGTCTTCCCCCAGGGTGGAGGCGTGGGACTCCACTGTCAATGCGGTGCTACCTCTATATAAGATGACTTACACCAATAGAGGATGTCCGCAGAAGTTTGATCGAATATGGCTGCCTTGGACTGAACAGTTCTAGTACCCCATAATGTGATAAGTGGGACATCGTGTGTAGATTCTATGGTATTAACATAAGATGGCGTAATATCTCCCCCCACCAGATAAGCAATATCTTAAAACCCCACAGTCTAGATCCTATGCACGTGAACAGCTATATCAGAGATACCTGCAATAGTTAGCATTGTTTTTCCTTCCTATATCTGACTCTGCATTTTATGTTGTTTTACAAATGAATCTTTTTGTATTTTGAACCTTTTACTTTTGAATTGTATATGAGAGCTTGATTGTAAATGATAACTGTACAATGATGTCTTCTCCAATAAAGACCAACCTTGTTGTTAAAAAAAAAAAAAAAAGATTAGCCATTGTAGTAAAACAGCATCAGGCCCCTTTCACACAAAGGGTCTGATCAGGTCTGCCTTATGGACTAGTGGGTGTAAACGGACTTGTGTCTATACCCTCCTACCCAGGGCTGGCCCACGACATTATGCTGCCTGGGCCCAAGAATGAAATGTTGCCCCCCCCCCCAAAAAAAAAAATTATGCCCAGCAAAAGGCCCCCACATTCATTATTTTATATAATGATAACTAAAATTTAAATTTATGAGAAAACCAGATTAAAAATGCCATAAATCTAGTCCCTATCTTGTAGACACTATAACTTTTACGCAAACCAATCAATATATGCTTGTTGCGATATTTTTTTTTTTTTTTTTTTTTTATAGCCAATATCTATAGGAGGGGTTTCCACCATCCTTGCTAAGTTTCATTGTATACAGTATGTCTTAATTTTAGTCTGATGTGTATTATATGTGAAGTTGCGTATCAGAGTCCGGTATTGTCGTAATATTGAAGCCTATTGAGATTTCCATACATTAGAGGATTCCACCATTACTAAGTTATTGATCAGTAAGTTAGTGCTGCACTTTTATTTTTGGTGGTGTGGGAACACATAACACTGCTTAGCGGCAGACCTTTTACTGACACTTTTTTTTTTTACCTCCAGTAGTTTATTGTAAATAGTAGTGTGGTGATTACCTATTATACTAAAGATTGGCATGTGGAATTAAAAAACATCAACAGATTTCAGTTGTGCACCACCAGGCCGACCCCCCATGGACAATGTGCCTGGCTGCTGAGTTCATCGCCCCATCCCTGCAATCAGTGCACTGAATGGCAGCACTGATTGGTACTGATAGGCAGTACTGATTGGCTGCACCGATTGGGACTGATAGGCAGCACTAATAGGCAGCCTTGATTGGCAGCATTTAGTGGCACTGATTGACAGCACTGATGGGCACTAATTGGCAGCACTGATAGGCGGCACTGATGGGCGCTGATGGGCGGCATTGATAGGCGGCACTGATGGGCACTGATAGGCAGCCTTGATTGGCAGCATTTAGTGGCACTATCAGCACTGATGGGCACTAATTGGCAGCACTGATGGGCGCTGATAGGTGGCACTCATGGGCATTGATTGGCAGCACTGGCACTGATGGGCGATACTGATTGAAAACACTGATTGGCACTGATAGGTGGCATTGGTTAGCACTGATATTAGGCGGCCCTGATTGGCACTGGCAGGTGGCACTGATTGGAAGCACTGATTGGCACTGATTGGAAGCACTAATTGGCACTGACAGGTGGCTCTAATTGGCACTGACAGGTGGCACTGATTTTAACTTAATAATTCTTACATTATTCGATGGTGCTGAGAAACAACTAGAAGCATAAAGTAACAGAATATTCACTTAGTGTTTTTTATCATCTTTGTAAAGTGTGTGTTGTGTCTTGAAAGGTCATGGCTGTCTTGCTTGAAGAGAATCGTTCAGAGTACCAGTCTCGAAGCAAAGTTCACTCTAAAGAGCCCTGCATGTCCATCAGTGAGGGCTGCTTCCATTTAAATACCAACCTGCCATTGCTTCAAGGTAAAACATGAAACCATTTATTCTTGTTCTTTTTTTATAGCATAATTATGGTTTCTTCAAAACCTATAGAAATCCAATCATCTTGATGTTAAAAGGAAGTATTTGTGTTAATGTTTATACTTTAGTGTACATGCACACAGCCGCAAGAGGGTCGTACATCATACTTTGGGCATAATTCTCTGTCTGGGGGAGTAACAAGTGCAGTGTACAGCTTGTTGCCTGTAGACTGGTAAAGTCAATAATGACAGGCTGAAATAAGGAGTTGAACATCGAGTGGTATGTGAGTACATGGTGTAGATATAATGCCCTGAATACAGTGCTGCCCCAGCTAAAGACTTCTGTGCACTGTGTGAGCGGTGATCTTAGTACAGTGGTCTGACGTGCGGGTGGGGGTGGTCTTGGTATGGACGCATCATAAAACAAATAAAAAGGAAGACGTACAACACTTTTTGAATTAAGCTGACATGTTTTTTTGAAAGGTTTTGTAGAGTCTAAAGCCCCATACACACTATTAGATTTTCTGCAGATTTTTGTCTTCAGATTTAAGAATTGCATACAAATTGAAACTCTTAAGGTTTGATCTCATATTATATGGCTTTGGTAAATCTGAAGACAAAAATCTGCAGAAAATATAATAGTGTGGATGGGGTCTTAGTATGTGCTTTGAGAGTTCACATGTTCTGGAGTCATAATTGAGTTGAAACTGCAACCCAGATTAGTTCAACAAACGTAATAGAACAAAAGCGATTGTATAGAAGCCTGCAATATTCAGGTGAATATGGAGATATTTACAGGACTACATATGAAAGTCAGTGCATATTAGGTAAGTTAGTGTGCCCAGTGTTCAACTAAGAACATACTGTATATTTGAATATAAATTCAGGGATCTACTCTCCAATGTTGTGGCAGAGGGAAGACATCTTGTTACCAAAGAGCCTTGTATGCAACAAATGGGGAAAGCTCACCTTTGTTGAAAAGCCACACTGTTTGCTTTCTGTCCTTTGTCTGAAAACAGAATTGAAGTAGAACACTACTTTTTTAGGAAATGTTTATTAAAGTGTTACTAAACCCACAACAGTTAAATCAGTCTGTATATGCAGTAAAGCAGGCTTGTTATGCTCACTGTGGAACCTAAGGGGTTAATCCTCCGCATTGTGTAAAAAAGCAGTTTGACCCTATCTTCTCTGATCCTCCCCTTCTTCCACTGTCTGTGGAGTTGCGAACACACCTGAGCTCATCCTTACTCTTAATTAACGAAGACATGCTTTTATTATACTACATAAAATGGATGTAAACCCGATTCATGAAATTTGAGCTGGGCACATACAGTGCCTTGGAAAAGTATTCATACCCCTTGAAATTTTCCACATTTTGTCATGTTACAACCAAAAACGTAAATGTACTTCATTGGGATTTTATGTGATGGACCAACACAAAGTGGCACATAATTGTGAAGTGGAAGGAAAATGATAAATGAATTTCAACATTTTTTACAAATAAATATGTGAAAAGTGTGGTGTGCATTTGTATTCAGCCCCCACTGAGGCACTACTTTGTAGAACCACCTTTCGCTGCAATTACAGCTGCAAGTCTTTTTGGGGATGTCTCTACCAGCTTTGCACATCTAGAGAGTGAAGTTTTTGCCTATTCTTCTTTGCAAGATAGCTGTCAGATTGAATGGAGAGTGTCTGTGAACAGAAATTTTTAAGTCTTGCCACAGATTCTCAATTGGATTTAGGTCTGGACTTTGGCCCATTCTAACACATGAATATGGTTAGAATTGCCAGAGGCAGATAGAGGCATGCTGGGACTTGTAGTTTTGCAACAGCTGGAGGTCCGCTAATTGCATATCCCTGATCTAAACCATTCCATTGTAGCTCTGGCTGTATGTTTAGGGTCGTTGTCCTGCTAGAAGGTGAACCCCAGCCCCAGTCCCAAGACTTTTGCAGACTCGAACAGATTTTCTTCTAAGATTGCCCTGTATTTGGCTCCATCTATCTTCCCATCAACTCTGACCAGCTTCCCTGTCACTGCTGAAGAAAAGCATCCCCACAACATGATGCTGCCACCACCATGTTTCATGGTGGGGGATGGTGCGTTCAGGGTGATGTGTTGGTTTAGTTTTAGTTTTCCGCCACACATAGTGTTTTGCTTTTACACCAAAAAGTTCAGTTTTGGTCTCATCTGACCAGAGCACCTTCTTCCACATGTTTGCTGTGTCCCCCACATGGCTTCTCGCAAACTGCAAACGGGACTTTTTATGGCTTTGTTCCAACAATGGCTTTCTTCTTGCCACTTTTCCATAAAGGCCAGATTTGTGGAATGCACTACTAATAGTTGTCCTGTGGACAGATTCTCCCACCTGAGCTGTGGATCTCTGCAGCTCCTCCAGAGTTGCCATGGGACTCTTATCTGCGTCTCTGTCTAATGCTCTCCTTGCCCGGCCTGACAGTTTAGGTGGGCTGCCATGTCTTGGTAGGTTTGCAGTTGTGCCATACTCTTTCAATTTTTAGGTGATGGATTGAACAGTGCTCCGTGAGATGTTCAAAGCTTGGGATATTTTTTTATAACCTAACCCTACTTTAAACTTCTCCACAACTCTATCCCTGACCTGTCTGGTGTGTTCATCTGCCTCCATTGTGCTGTTTGTTCACTAAGGTTCTCTAACAAACCTCTGAGGGCTTCACAGAACAACTGTATTTATACTGAGATTAAATCACACACAGGCGGACTCTATTTACTAATTAGGTGACTTATGAAGGCAATTGGTTCCACTAGATTTCTATTAGGGGTATCAGAGTAAAGGGGGCTGAATACAAATGCAGGCCACACTTTTCACATATTTATTTGTAAAAAAAATTGAAAACCATTTATCATTTTCCTTCCCCTTTACAATTATGTGCCACTTTGTGTTGGTCTATCACAGGGATATGCAATTAGTGGACCTCCAGCTGTTGCAAAACTACAAGTCCCATCGTGCCTCTGCCTCTGGGTGTCATGCTTGTGGCTGTCAGAGTCTTGCTATGCCTCATGGGACTTGTAGTTCTGCAACAGCTGGAGGTCCGCTAATTGCATATCCCTGGTCTATCACATAAAATCCCAATGAAATACTTTTACGTTTTTGGTTATAACATGACAAAATGTGGAAAATTTCAAGGAGTATTAATACTTTTTTAAGGCACTGTATATCTGCAGTGTTATTTTATCTCTCTTCAAAGCACTATGTCCCATAGCTTTCTCCTGCTCCGTTCTTCTGTTATCAGCCTGATAACTTCTGACGAATTCTCAGTCACATGTGATAAAAGCAGCCTCAGTTTTGTGTTGGGGAGGATGCTATAAATAGATTAGCAGAGCCCTGAACTGTTCAACAAACAGAGCTGAAAGTCTCTACCTATGAGGAGCCTTTCCTCCAATCAGCTGTCTTGGCTGTATACCCAGGCTTCACTGTAGTGCTAACCAGGAAGAGAAAATATAACAAGATATAAAGCTGAAGACTGCAGATATACATGAAAAACCTATGTAGGAGATTTGTTTTATCCCTGTGTATCATCTGAGGCTGTTCACTTCACTGGGTATATGTAAGGGTTTACATCCACTTTAATCCATTCATTTTAACCTGTATAAGAACTATTTAACAGTTTAATCTCCTGTTCCATGGTTCTATTTTAACTAATTTGTTGGGAAAACAAATTATTATGCACATATATAAATTGTTATCTTTAAGGATTTACTGTTAAAAAATATGTGGTTTCATTTTAAATCAGTAAGAACTTTAAAATCCTGATGCAATATGATAAAAATGAAATATATGCAAAAAAAGAAAATCAAACGTTATTTCCTTTGTAAATAACTTTAACATGCTTTCTACCAAAATGTCATTTTATTGCAGTAGATAGAACAAGCAGGAGAATAAAATGTATGTTTTCCCTACAGTAATGGTAATTCAAAATATTACTGATCAAACGTAAAAAAATTGTCAACTAATACTAATTCTATATTCATTAAATATGTAATTGTTCTGGCGTAGGTTTGATTCGTAATAACTAATATTCAGAGAGGGTTCATGTTTGTAGTATTTTTAATACCTCTGGTGTATTTTCTGTATATCTTGTAGGGCGGAAGGTTTATCATTTGCAGTTTTCTGAGGCACAGAGACATTTGTTACTTACTGTGCACAGTCAGAGCAACAAATCCATTTCTGCCTTTCTGAGTGACCAGTATCTAATCTGTGTGTGGAATATATGGCAGCCTTCTTCTCCACAGAGCATTCTCATGTGTGAGTCCGAGGTATGGAAATTCATCATTCACCTCTCTGTTATGATTTTTGGAGAATTTCATGAATTTTAAAGTGCTGTTCCTGTAGTCCCCTCACTCAGTTCTGTAGCTTAACATGTGAGCATTTTTATTGCTGTGTTATGTTATTATTTTAACAATACATCTTTTTCTGTTAACATCACTTAATACAATAGTATGCAGATCAGATGAATTTAGTAATTTTGCTGTTTAAACCAATTTGCAAATAATATCATGCAGGTTTTTGCTTTCTAAAATACCGTATATACTCGAGTATAAGTCGATTTTTTTTCAGCCCCTTTTTTGGGGCTGAAAGTGCCCCCCTCGACTTATACTCGAGTCACCGCCGTCTGCCTACATGATCAGCGTGTCATGCAGGCAGACGGCGGCCAGCGTGTGCTACATTACACTCGGCAGCGGCTCTCACTGTTCAAAAGCCACGCCTCCTCGTCTGTGATAGGCAGTCAGTGTACAGCCTATCACGGACATTCTCTCATCCTCGTCCGTGGTATGAGGATGAGAGAACGTCCGTGATAGGCTGACTGCTGGGAAATGGAGTTTTCTGCCTATCATGGACGAGGAGGAGGCGCGGCTTTTGAACAGTGAATGGCCGCCACACACGCTGATCGGTGCAGAGCGGCACACGGAGGATGCACAGGACACAGGTAGGATGCACACAGACACATGCACACAGACACATGCACACAGACACATGCACACAGACACATGCACACATGACACATGCACACATGACACATGCGACACATGACACATGCGACACATGACACATGCGACACATGCGACACATGACACATGCGACACATGACACATGCGACACATGACACATGCGACACATGACACATGACACATGCGACACATGCACACATGACACATGCACACAGGACACAGGTACATATACACAGGACACAGGGACACAGGTACATATACACGACACATGCACATATACACAGGACACAGGTACATATACACAGGACACAGGTACATATACACAGGACACAGGTACATATACACAGGACACAGGTACATATACACAGGACACAGGTACATATACACAGGACACAGGTACATATACACAGGACACAGGTACATATACACAGGACACAGGTACATATACACAGGACACAGGTACATATACACAGGACACATGCACATATGCACAGGACACATGACACATGCACAGGACACAGGGAGGTATACAGCTGCAGATGGGCATTGTTGACCCTCTTTTTCCACTTACAGTAGCTGCTGCATTTCTCACCCTCGTCTTATACTCGGGTCAATACGTTTTTCCCATTTTGTTGTGGTAAATTAGGGCCTCGACTTATACTCGGATCGACTTATACTCGAGTATATACTGTACCACTCGCTTCTGGCTGGAGATCACTGAGTTTAAATGAGGTGCATATTGAGTAGAGCAGGAAAAAGCATGACTAAAGATAACATTTGGGGCTTATGTTTTTACCATATGTTACCACAACATGTACATGTAAACTGGCCCTTTGGTGACAGAAAATATCACTTCATGGGATAATAGGGCTTTCGACAGTTATATGTTCGTTATAAATGGGAAAATTATGATTTTACACTAAGGCAATATGTATTTTTGTGAAATAAATGTCTTTTGATGAGAAAATGGTTGAGATAAAATAACTAGACGTAAAATAACTCCTGTGACTTTTTGAATTTAGATTACCATGCTATTTATTTCCTGCTGGTCGAATTGCATATAGCATTTGCATTCTTAACAGAAAATATACACGAGTTGCAGGAATTGAATTGAAATTGGTTAAATTAAAAAAGATTGCAGAATTCAGAGATTACAGCATGAATACTTCACATATTATAATGTCCTGGTTTGTATCCACACAAAAGCCAGGTCAATTAGTGTGGGTTCCTCCTTAAAAAAAATACCTTAATTTTTTTTAGCATGGCCCTGTTAGACCCCTTTCAAACTTTTCAGGCATTTTAGCACTAGAAATAGGACCTGAAAACTGTCTCCCATGATGCTTTCACACTGGGGTGGTGCGCTTGCGGCACGTTATTAAAAGTCCTGCAAGCAGCATCTTTGGGGCTGTGTGCAGCGCTCCCAAAACGCCCTTGCCCGTTGCAATGAATGGGCAGCACTTCCGAAGTTCCTGAAAAGTGGTTCGGAAACGCCGCAACACGGGCGTTTTTAACCCCTTCTTTGGGGTTAAAAGCACCCTGCTAGGGGCTGAAAAGCATCGCTTAAAAAGCGATAATGCACAGGCAGCCCCAGTGTGAGTGGGGTCTTAATTTCAGATTATTGCGCCATGATGTGATTTAGGATTTAAAGAAAAATCAACATTTATCTACAAAATGTACATGTGGCAGTTTTGTGTGTATCTTTAAAAAAACAAAAAAAACCTAGAGAAAAATTTATTTGGAATGTTACCAGCCATTGTCTCTTTAAAAGTCTTGTGTCAATTATAATGTATATTTTCAACATATATACAGTACTTTGCAAACATATGCAGTTCACTTTGAACTCTTCCAAATTTTGTAATGTTATTTTTTAAAGTTAAAATGAACATAGCTGGGAATTTATATCACGGATCTACTAAAATAGTTCATACTTTAAAACAAAATCTATATACTTTCCCAATTTATTCACATTGACTTCTGAAGTCACCTGATTGTAACTAAAATGTCATATAAACTCAAATACGCCAGATAATGAAAGGCCCCAGGGTTTGTTAGAAGGCATACAAACAGCAACATTAACACCAAGGTGTTGACAAAGAATGTCTGGATTAAAAGTTTCAATCTGGGTTTGGTAATAATAACAATATCTCTGAATAAGAAATCGTGGCAAGGCGAAAAAAAGAAAAGAAGCCAAGAGGCCAGTGGTAAGTCTGAAAGAGCTAGAGACCCATAGCTGGGATGGGACAGCTATAACCCAGATGTTGGGCTGTAAAAAAAAAAAAAAAATAGGTTGCCATTGCTGAATTTTAAGTTTGCCAAATGGTGTGTAGAAGAAACTTGCATCTCAAGAAACAGAAACCTCTCTTGTCTCATGTCTGGGAGAAAGCCAATACTGCTCTCCTTCTTGAGAAAAAATGCTTCCAGGAGAAAGTGTGGTGGTGGCATAAGGATGCTTTTTATAGGCACTGATAAATTAGGTAGAGTTGAGGGAGCCAAAACTGTGTAAATCTACTTGAAACATGTTCTTGTTTGTGTATGACTTCTGAGACTAGGCCAGAGGTTTACTTTCCAGCAGGAATGTACTCTAGCCAAAGCTATCCTGCAGCAGTGTAATCCAAGAACAGTCTACCAGTGTCTAAAGCCTTGTACACACGATACGAAAATTGGATGGAAAAATTTGTACGACGAACTGTTTGACGATTTTCTGATCGTTAGTATGGTACTTTCGACAGCCGATTTTCGCTTTTTTGTCAGACAAAAGCTGGATGTGCAGACTAAAACATTTTTGTCGGATGTGAAGTCAACGTCCGATTTTCGTTTCATTAGTACGCTTTTCGTACGAAAAAAATCGTAAGAGCAAAACTGCGCATGCTCAGAAACAAAAGAATACATACAAAACTATTCAACGCATTACGTCACTTCTGACGTTGTATTCTGTCGTACGAAATTTTTCACATTGTGAGCAACCTCTTCACTTTCGACATGAGAAAATCTAAGCATGTGTACGAGGCTTAAGAACGGCTCTGACAAGTCCAGACTTCAATTTATTGGGCATCTATAGCAAGACTTAAAAATGGCTTGTCCTCTATGCACCCGAACAAACCTACAACAACTAGGCTAATAGTTAGATCCAGATGTGCAGAGATGGTTTGTGTGCGAGTATTGAACATATTCGCAGCAAAAAAGAAAAAAATTGTCATATTTGTTTAATGAACTTTTTTTTTTTTTTTTTTTTTTTTTTTTTTTTTAGCAGTAAAAACATTTTGCACTTTCAGAATATTCAGTATATTGTGGAATCCAAATTTTGAAAAATTCTTGTTCAAGGAATTTCAATTCTAGGTTGTAACATGGCAACATGTGGAAAAATATAATGGATTGGCTATTTTCTCTAAGCTCTGTTGGTATTGATGATTTCTTAAGTGGGTACAGGTGAATTGAAATTTTGGCCAGTTCAACAGGGACTAGACAAATTTTTGTCTGTCTGTGGCTCTCTCTGTTTGAAAAAAGTTGATGGGTAGATGAACTTCTATGAAATGGCAACGCTGGAAAACTTTCAATTGCCTGTAGCCACTGATCAGTGTTTTCTGACAGTGTAGAGTCCCCGATGCCAGAATAAAATGTCGCAGCGGAGGAGGATTCCTCCATACACCTCACTTGTGTGAATGGGGGAATCCATTTGTTTCTTGTTTCGTTCAGCTGGCGGAATGGAAAAAAAAAATATTTTGTATTAGATGTGCGCATCTTCACCGGTCTCAAGATTTTGATTTGATTATGATTATCATGTCAACGATTCATGATGCATCACGATTGCTGCCCATGGTTTTCATAAAAAAATGAATTACACAGCCCATTTACATTACACAGCCCATTTATATTATACAGGCCCAACCCCCCCACCCCCCCATTTACATTACACAGCCCGTTTTATATTATACAGCCCCACCATTTACATTACGGAGCCCATTTATGTTATACACCCCCCTCCATTTACATTACACAGACCATGTATGTTATACAACGTCCCCCCTCCATTTACATTACACAGCACATGTATATTATACAGCCCCCCATTTATATTATACAACCCCCCATTTACATTACACAGCACATTTATATTATACAGCCCCCCCCTCATTTACATTACACAGCCCATTTGTGTTCTACAGCCCCCCCCCCCCCATTTACATTACACATCCCATTTGTTATACAGCCCCCCCCCCATTTACTTTACACAGCCCATTTATGTTCTACAGCCCCCCCATTTACATTACACATCCCATTTGTTATACATCCCCCCCATTTACATTACACAACTCATTTATATTTTACAGCCCCCCTCTCCATTTACATTACACAGCACATTTGTATTATACAGCCCCTCATTTACATTACACAGCTCATTTATATTTATAAACGACCCTCCGTGCTGTTTCTTCACTAGCGAGGACTGTGACTGGTGGCTCCCACGGCTCCGGCCAGTCACAGAGCCGGAGTCCACAGCCTCATATTGAACTGTTTCAGTCTGCCTTTGTTCTGGCACTGTTAATAGAAGAGCAGTAAATAATAAAAATAAACAGAAAAATATCTAAACACCAGGTGCTTACAACTGAACCAAATCTTGATCTAGATGTGCCAAATCTCACTTGGTGGCCACCCTGGGAGCTGGAGAAGTAGACACTTTTTTTCTGTGCATTTTATATAGACTATCCAGGAATACTGTAAAAAAAATTTTTTTTGAAAACGGAATTTACTGTTTTTTATTTTCACTTAGGTGAAATGCTGCTGTTTTAGCCCCGGGAAAGCATCTCTGGTGTTTGCTGGTACAGTAGATGGTTCTGTGTTAGTATGGGACTTGCGAGAGGACTTCAGTATGCATCAGACTTTAACGATAGAAGATGTTAACTGGACGTTCAGATCTGTAACATTTTCTACTGGTTAGTGGTATTTATTTTTTGCTTGATGTTATTTGTTTACAATATCATATTCCACCTATAAAAATAACAGTAGTGGACATTAATAGAGTGACATCAACTGTATTTTGTAATTCTTTTATTTGGTGGAACCCTAAAGCGGAACTATAATGACAGATTTACCCGCTGTTTTCCCCTTTACCATGGAGTACTGTCCCTTGCTGCTCCATGTTAGCAAGGTGTTGAAATCATGTGCTGGAAGCTTCTTGTTTGCAGCAATAGCTTTGCTTTTATAGAGAAATAGCAATGCAAGTCTTTACAGCATGAGAAACACGAAACTACCATGTTGTTGTTCTTTCCAACACCCCTTTTCAACAGTGTGCTTTGTCAAATTACATTCCGCTTCTTCTGGATATAACTGTGACGTTCCTTCAACAAAGGCTTGGTGAGTGCATCGGCAGTCCTCTCCTCTGACGGGCAGTATTGAATGTCAGTAACACCTTCAATAGGTGATACTTAACATCGGTGTGTTTGGTCCTAGGATTGACCCTTTCTGATTGCGTAAGCTTTATACATCCCTGGTTATCTTCAAAAATGGGAATTGGTTTTGACATGCCAATCCCAATGTCCACAAAAAGTTGACGAATCCATATTGCTTCTTGACCTGGGTGTGCTGCTGCAATGTACTCTGCTTCAGTTGAAGATAGAGCGACAGTTGCTTGATTTCGACTAGACCAACTTATGGTTCCTTCCCCATACTGGAAGATGAATTCACTTGTGGATTTGCAGTCTGTGTAGTCCCGGCCCAATCAGCATCCACATATCTGACCAGTTTTGGATTTGATGTTGCCGGTAACTTCATCTGATTTGTTCCTTTAAGGTACTGCATCACTCTCTTCACTGTGTTCCAGTCACACTGACAGGGGGCTGAAACTTTCCTGCATTTTATGCCCACTGCTGCAGCTATGTCTGGTCTTGTCACAGTGGCAACATATAGCAGCTTACCTATTGCTCTGCGATATGTCATTATTGGGTAGCACGTTTTCTGCTTCATTGATCTTTTGATAACCTGGTTCCATAGGAGTTTTAATTTATTTGCATCTTGCATATGGAATTGTTCCAAGATCGCTGAGATTTTCTGAGATTGGTTGAGAAGATAACTTCCATCTTCTTCTCTTTCTTTTTGAATTCCCGGATAGTAGCTAATGTTCCCTAGCTCTTTGATTTCAAAGTTTTTATTTCACCTTGTGAACTATCTGATTATAATCCCCTTCTTGTTCAAAACAGGCTATAATGTCATCAACATAGATAAGGATGTATATCCATCTGTCTCCTTGATTCCTGGAGTAGAGAGTAGATCCCTCTCTGGTAAGTACTTTGTTCACTTTCTCATTCCACATCCTTGCAGATTGTTTAAGACCGTAGATGCTCTTCTTAAGTTTACACACAAGGTTGTCTCCTTGTTCAAACCCTGGTGGTTGCTCCATGTAGAGGTCATCTTTAATGTCTTCATAATGGAAAGCAGTTTTAACGTCTACGTGTTTGACTTGCATGCCCTTGCCGGCTGCAACACTAAGAAGCGCACTGATGGTGGAGTGTTTTACGACAGGAGCAAATGTTTCATCGTAATCTTTACAGAATATCTGGGAGTAACCTTTGGCAACTAGTTTGGCTTTGTATTTGTGGATATTCCCTTCTGTGTCTGACTTTACTTTGAATGTCCACTTACTTTCTATAGTTTTGCGGTTAGGAGGGAACTCAATGAGTGTCCAGGCTTTATTGTTTTTAAAGTGACTTTTTAATTCTGCTGTCTTTCTCCATTTATTGTCTTCATATTTTAGCAGTTTTTCTATGTCTTCCCAGGATGTTGGTTCAAGTATGTTGTGTGTTTTGACAGTGTATGACAGCTTGTTGGGTGGTATCCCCTTTGTAGTCCGAGTGGATCTTCTGATTTCAGGAAGTTTAGGAAGCCCAAATCAAGTTCCCCACCAGATCCTGCTAAACTTCCTGAAATCAGAAGATCCACTCAGACTACAAAGGAGATACCACCCAACAAGCTGTCATACACTGTCAAAACACAAAACATACTTGAACATACATTCTAGTTCTGGAACATACAGCACTTTCTTCACAAGGATACTGTGCTTGCCTTGTGGTGTAATGCAGTTCAAGAAGCCCTGGCCTTTACCTTCTGCAGTGATGCTTTCCCTGTTTGCCAGGGAAACTTTGTCTTTTGCACTGTTTGTGAAGAAGGTCTCATTTCTTGTCATGTGGCTTGTTGCTCCTAGGTCTATGCACCAGCCGCGTGGCTTGTCGCTCTGTGTTACTTTAAAGGTGCCACTCCATGATGTGTCTTCAGTTTACTTTGTGATTGCTTTGACTCTCTCTTGTTGAGTAGCTTTAGCTTTCGCTGCTCGGCTTTCCAGATGGAACAGTTCTTTTTTAGGTGACCGGTCCTTTTACAGCAAAAACAGGCTCTGCTCTCTTTGTTGTGCTTTGTGCCTTTGTACATCTTAAGAGCTTTGTCATCATGGTGTGTGTTTTTCTTTCCTTCTATCATGATCATCAATTAATTTGTCTTTGACATACTCCAGTGTTAGTTCCTGCACGAGAATGGTTTCTAAAGCGTTAATAAGTGCAGTATATGTCTCTGGAAGGCTGCAGAGGAGCAGGGCAACAGTATGGTTATCTTTGATGTCCTCTCCGATGGCAAGTAGCTTCTCTATGATCTCTAGCATAGCTTTCACGTGGTCACACATTTGCTGGCCTTCCTCTAGTCTCATCTTATAAATTTTTTTTTAGTAGAAACCGCTTACTGTTGAGGCTTGAACGCTCATGCAGTTTTTGTAATGAAGTCCACATACCTTTTGCCGTTTTCTCTGTTCTTATGTGGATAAGCTGGTCATCTTCCACTAGTAAGCCTATAGTCACTTTTTGCTTTCCTCTCCCATTCCTCCGTTTCTGTCTGTGGGTCTGTCTGTATTCAGCACTTGCCACAAGTCATCCTTGCTGAGAAACATTTCTAGTTTAAACTTCCACAGCTGGTAATTGGCATTGTTCAGCTTTGCAATTGCAAACTTCACATATGAACTGCCTGCCATCTTTCAGTAGCTTATATACAGTACTCACAGACTTGCAATATCCTCTCCAGTGCCTGGATGCCTGGGTGCCTGCTGGGTGTATAACTTGTTAGCAGGGTATTGAAATCATGTGCTGGAAGCTTCTTGTTTGCAGCAATAGCTTTGCTTTTATTGAGAATCAGCAATGTATGTCTTTACAGCATGAGAAACATGAAACAGGAACTCATCAACAAACAAGTGCACTGAACAAAGAAGGTACATCCTGTCATATCCTGTCATATCATTGAATACATGCTATAAAACTATAATACTACAGTGCCACCTGCTGCATAGATGGTTATAATGAATACAGCATTGTCATACAGTATTGTCAGTATATTAGCAACCATGCTGCTGTTCTTTCCAACACTCCATCCACCAACATCTTTGAAGCTTCCTATGGGTTTCTTGCTCTCCTGCTTGTCCCCGGCATCCAGCTGCATTCTCGGCATGTTATGAATAAAGGGCTGAGCTGCGGCGTACCTTGCAAAAGTTCTACTTTAAAGTGTTGCTTGAGAATGCTGTCTTTGTCCTATTGTAAATATTTCCCTTTATTTCCTGTCCTTTAGACAAATAGGAAGTGAGTGGAACTCTTTCCAAACATTGTTGAAAGTTGCAGGGCCAACCTGTGATGTTGCTTTACAGTGGATCCTGCTGTGAGCACTCCCCTTGCCACAAAACACGACATGCAGGGTGCTTTACAGGTCCAGGGCCATGGCGGTCTTGGTGCAGAGCCCAATCTCTAAAGAACTCTGCAGGACTATGCCCATCGTGGGGGTTTAAAGCCAGATGAGGTTAACCCCCTATTCTTGTTACTTATGTGGTGAGTACAGTACAAAACTCCTGTAAACATAGAGTCCAGGGTGAACAGTCCAGCTTTCCCCTTTGGGTTTATTGGAACCACTGTCTGTCCTTTCAGTGGTGTGGTAGGATCCTGGATGACCGGGTTTAGAAATTTAAATTTGATGCCATTTTTTGGCTCTAAAGCATGCCAGGGTTATGCAAACTAGCACTACTTTGCCTGTGCAACCTATTGCGTTGCCTCATTCTTGCAGAAGTTACTGTGCTGCATGCCCTGCCTTTTCCCCCTTGCATTTGGGACTCCAGACCGACAACATCTCTTGGTTCTTTCTCTAAGGGCATGTTACTAGCTGTTTACTCTTGTGGACTACAAGGCATCCTCTATCCTGCTATGGAGGTTATTATTGAAGCTGTATGCTAATTAAAATTAGAGCAGCCAGAGTCTGATCATTCAAACATATTCAATATGGGGTCCTTTAAAATCCCAAAACCAGTTAAAACCTTTCTGGTCCATGCGCTGGTTGCTCCTGTTCTGTATAGAGACTGGCCTCAGCTAGAGAAGAATTTTTTTCTCCTAAATGTTTCAACCAACAGTATCCTTTTAATGAAAGTTGCCTTAGAAGATGGACAATTCCTGTGGTTGATCTGAATTTTCTTGCCTTAAAAAGACCCTTATGAACCCCTTGAGGATAACCCCACGTTTAAGAGCCTGATAGATAAATGGTTAAAGGTCTTCCTTAGAGCTCTTTCCTATACAACTTATGGTTGTGTTTTTTTAACAGTCTGCCAGACAATTGCTATCTGGACCAAACGTATTGCCTGGAATTACAGCTCCATTCTTACAGACCCATATGTCCATAGTTAGTTGGACCACAGCCTTGCACTACTCCATGATTGGCTTGGCAGATACACTTTGCTAGCCTTCTCTTTGACCACATGCGTAGGATTTGCTTAAATACTGGTCAGCAGAAGTCCCCTTTAAGAAATGCATTGAGCTGTTACCTTTTGAGGACGAACGCCTGTTTGGTCCCTCCTTAGAGAAGTACATTCAGGAATATCACAGAAGGTAAGCGTACCCTTCTTCCTCAGAAGAAGGTTCGCGTCTCAACTGTTAGGAAGATGAGAGAGATTTTCTGGCCTCAATAGAAATCAGTGATGCTTACCTGCACATCTCCATATTTCCACCTCATCAATGCTATCCTCATTTTGCAGTTGGCGCTCAGCAATTCCAGTTTGTTGCCCTGCCCTTTGGCATGTCCAAGGCCCACTGGGGTTTCATCAAGGTGCTTGCCCCATTTTTAAATCTACTCTATGCTCAGGGAATTAATGGTGTGGGGCACCTGGACGATCTCCTAATAACAAGTTGTCCTGTCCCCATCAGTCTACATCGAACAGATGGTGCAGGCTCTGTGGAGCGGCATTTGGGTGCTTAAGTTGAAGAAGTCCTCGCTGGACCCCTCTTACAGATTTGATTAACTGGGTGTGATGCTGGACATGGCCAGCTCCAAAATCTTTCTGCCTCAGGAAATACTTCTGTCTTTGTTCACATTCCAGGTCCTCCAGGACCAGAGGAAGCCTCAATTTGCGCTTGCTTGAGGGTCTTAAGTCTCATGGTTGTCTCCTTTGAAGTTGTTCCATACTGTATGCCCAGTTTCACTGCAGACTATTCCAACTCAACATTCAAAGTCCAGTGCTGGAGTTAAGGATATTCTTTCCTTCCCATTTGTGTAAGATTCTCACAACAGATGCTAGCCCGTTGGAGCAGAACCCCCTATAATTTCAGGAGACTTGGTCGTTGGAGGAAGCTTGCCTTTCAATCAACATTGTAAAACTCTGGGTAATTCCATTGTCCCTTTATTTGCTGCACTCCTTTATTGTGTGATCACCCAACAAGAATCCAGACGGACAATGCCATGGCTGTTGCCTACATCAGTCATCAAGGAGGCACCAGCAATTGTGTCACTCTAAAGAATGCACACTTGATCCTCACTTGGGCAGAACATCCATCCACCATCCATGTGTCAGGCATAAAAAGTGGCAGGTGGACGTTCCCATTTGTCAGTGTCTGGACTTGGAGAAATAGAGCATCTATACAGAGGGCTTTTAAGCCCTTGCCACAGGTGGGGCACATTGGAATTGGACCTGCTGGCATCCAGATTCAACAGCACGCTATATAGGTTTGTCGCCAGGTCCAGGGACCCTTGGGCCTTTGCAGTGGGCACTCTGCTGATGCTGTGGGACCAGTTCAGCCTGATCTATGCCTTTATGCCACTCCAGATTCTCCCCCACCTACTTGGCAGGATTGAGAACGAGGGCATTCCCTTCAGTGGGTTTTTTTTTGCTTTCTGTGACCCGGATGGTAAATTCACCCCTCTGTTTTTGTCCTGATACCCTTTCTCACATAAACCAATAGTAAGTGGAAATCCAAAAATTTGAAGTTAGTAGAAAAAGATGTGAGGGAAGACCTCCAATAAAGGCAACTGTCTGTGACAACTCTCAAGATTTTGTTCACTTTGGGTAGATTTCCTTTCATCTTCTGTTGCTTCTCTGGTACAGGAAGTGAAGGCAGATCTCTGTAGCAGGACACAGGAAGCAAAAAATAACCTAATGGGAATTTAACCCCTGCCTGCCCTATCTGAAACAAAAAAGGTTTTGGCTTCACATGCACTTTAATATCTACCTTGTGTAAGCACCACCTTGTATTAAATGTATTTTTTTTTTTTTTTTTTACTATTAGTAATTTTACGCTTAAGTTGATTGACATTTAACATTAGCGTTCGATGACTATGACTAATAGAAGTTTTGTGTCCTTGCAGATGGTGTTTTCAGTTATGTGAATCACACACACCAGGTAAAGTCCATAGAACCTGTTCCAACTGTAGAAGCAAAGGAGCCAGGGATATCTGCATTATCCTCTCAAGGAGAAGGTATATAAGATCTATTAAACACATATACCCTATAAATAGCAAGTGTTACTCTCTTGTACAACAAAATTGCATTTTAAAAGCCACTGAGTTTCATCTTATGATTTAGGTTGAGCAAAGTGCAAATGTAGAGAAGCATAACATGAAATGTATCATATTCATATATATATATATATATATAAAATTACACAGTTGTGCTCATAAGTTTACATACCCTGGCAGAATTTATGATTTCTTGGGCATTTTTCAGAGAATATGAATAACACAAAAACTTTTCTTGCACTCATGGTTAGTGTTTGGTTGAAGCCATTTATTATCAGTCAACTGTGTTTACTCTTTTTAAATCATAACGGCAACAGAAACTACCCAAATGACACTGATCAAAAGTTTACATTCTTAATACCGTGTATTGCCCCCTTTAACATCAATGACAGATTGAAGTCTTTTGTGGTATTTGTGGATGAGGCTCTCTATCTTAGATGGTAAAGCTGCCCATTCCTCTTAACAAAAAAGCCTCCAGTTCCTGTAAATTCTTGGGCTGTCTTACATGAGCTGCAAGTTTGAGATCTCTCCAGAGTGGCTCAATGATATTGAGGTCAGGAGACTGAGATGGCCATTCCAGAACCTTCACTTTATTCTGCTGTAGCCAATGACAGGTCAACTTGGCCTTATGTTTTGGATCATTGTCATGTTGGAATGTCCAAGTACGTCCCATGCGCAGCTTCCTGGCTGATGAATGCAAATGTTCCTCCAGTATTTTTTGATAACATACTGCATTCATCTTGCCATCAATTTTGACCAAATTTCCTGTGCCTTTGTAGCTCACACATCCCCAAAACATAAGCGATCCACCTCCGCGTTTCACAGTAGGAATGGTGTACCTTTCATCATAGGCCTTGTTGAATCCCCTCCAAATGTTGCGTTTATGGTTGTGGCCAAAAAGCTAAATTTTGGTCTCATCACTCCAAATGACTGTGTAAAAAGATTTGAGGCTTGTCTCTGTGCTATTTGGCATATTATAAGCGGGATACTTTGTGGCATTTGGGTAGTAATGGTTTTCTTCTGGCGAATCGACCATGCAGCCCATCTTTCTTCAAGTGCCTCCTTATTGTGCATCTTGAAACGGCAACACCACATGTTTTCAGAGAGTCCTGTATTTCACCTGATGCCATTATGATTTAAAAAGAGTAAACACAGTTGATTGATAATAAATGACTTCAGCCAAACACTAACCATGAGTGAAAGAAATGTTTTTGTGTTTTCATTCATATTCTCTGAAAAATGGCCAAGAAATCATAAATTCTGCCAGGGTATGTAACCTTATGAGCACAATAAATTAATGTGAACCCCTTGCAACTAACTGTTTTTCTGCAGTAATTTGCCATAAACTGTGATCTGATCCTCATCTAAGTCCCAATAATAGACAAATAGAATGTGCTTAAGCTGATAACTCACAAACAATTAAAATTTTCCGTGTCTTTATTGAACATATTTACAGCGCTGGAGGAAAATATAAGTGAACCCTTGGAACTAATTGCTGATCAAACCTCATTTGGCAGCAAGCTCTCGATCAGACCTTCACAACATTCAGGAGGAATTTTTGACCATTACTCTTTTTACAAAACTGCTCACCAGACATCCCAGCACACACAGACTGGGCTGCAGGTGCAAGCTGAACTGCCCATGTGCAGCTGTTTACATGCCTCGGAAGACAGCAACCAAGCATGTAAATTGCACGTCTCTTCTGCCATAAAGAACCTGCCTGCTCACTGTTTGTTAAAACATATAGAAAGAGAAGGAGGGCGCACCAACCTTGTCCATTACCAAAGATAACATTTTATTTATATAGTAAAAACAAGAGTGATACAAACAAACGTTTACACATTGACTAAGCTCCCGAGCACAGGAGATTGTGTTGCTCACTGTTTGTGACAGCAGCACTTTAATTCCCCTTTAACAAGTGTGCAAAACTTTTTAAAACTACCCAGTTAAATAAAGTGGCTAAACAAAAATGCTGAAGACTTTGTGTGGGGTTTTCTATAGGCATGTTCAACAGAGGCATTTTGAAAAATTGAATGATTGCCTATAAACACTCCCCTCAAGGAAAAATACAGAAACCCACCCTTGGCATGTCTGTCAACCAAGTGACAGATTGTAATATCTGTCCCCCTAACACCCAACCCACCTCCTAGTACTGCCCCTTTTAGAAAATACACAGAACCAAGGTTAATTTTGTGATGCTAAATAATTTGTCATTTTTTTTTTGCTACCAGAGCCATGTAAAAGCTCCAGAGCTGCCCAGATCACTTTTACTTGACAGCTGATTGTTGGCTTTAAAAATCAATACCAAACTCATGGCAATTGTCGTGAGCTGGTTTTAACCTGAAGACAAGAATGTTTATAAATGTACATAGATACGGGGTTAAAAGGGAACTTCACTTCCTTTTTTTTTTTTTTTTTTTTTAAAATCCCCTCTTACCTTGTTCTCTTGATTTTCTTCAATAAACATACTCGTATGCCCAACTAATCCAGAGTTGCTCTGCTGTGATCTGCTGCATGCTGGGTCCTGCGCCACCTTTTTCCATGTTTACGCTATTGGCAGCCAGCTGTCTCTTCTGTGTTCTTGCAGCTAGCCATTTCCCTAATAAGGTGCGCATGTGGATTGTATCAAAGCCTGCTGGGATGCATGATGTGAGTATCCCAGGAAGCTGGGGGACATCTATCTTGCCTAGGTGAGAAAACTGAAAATGCAAGACAGCAAAAAAAAAGAAATAAAAAATTTACCAAAAAAAAAAATGCAGTTGTGTTAAAGGAGGGGGTAGGAGTTGGGGTCCGCAACGTGGGTGAATGGAATGAAGGTCTGCTTTAAAGTGATTGTAAAGGTTTGTTGTTTTTTTTTTTTTTTTTTTTTTTATCAATATAACAAATATGTTTTACTTACCTGCTCTGTGCAATGGTTTTGTATAGAGCAGCCCTGATCCTCTTCTTCTTGGGTCCCCTGCCAGCCCTCCTGGCTCCTCTCCCCACTGTGCATGCTCCATAAGACACACAGAGTAGGGCTTGGCCTCATCTCCCACTCTCTCATCACTGGCTCTGATTGACAACAACGGGAGCCAATGACTCCCACTGCTGTATCTGAGCCAATGAGGAACTAAATAGCCTCTGCTCTCGTGCATATCGCTGGATCAAGATCAGGCTCAGCTGTGTATTTTACCTTACTAAAATGCAGTAAGGTGTATATATAAAAAAGCCTCTGCCTTTACAATCACTTTAAGTTGCACTATTTCTTAAATACTTACTTTTTTTTTTTTTTTTTTTTTTTTTTTTTTAGAGGTGTCTGGTTTGTCATTTCAACTAGCATCGTTAGATGAAAATGGCCATTTAATCTTTTGGGTAAGTTAAAAATGATAAAACAGATGAAAATGTGTATATAGAATACATCAAGTTTTTTGTATTTTTTTTCCAGTATTCAACTTTATGCTTATTTTCCAGTTGTGTTAGATGTGTGGTACATGGGCCTTCTGCTACATAAAGGCATACTGAGGAATGTTTCATGAAGCAGTGCTCAGTGTCAAATATGTGACTTGCTTTGTAAAATTCTATAATAATCTAATCGTACTCTGTTGATCAATGCAATATATATTGTAGTTCAGTTTTTCTTGGGAAGATGGGGGATACAATGTGTCCTTCTCCAGGTTTAGCTATGCCTAACCCCTATATTCTGTCACTTTACTACATTTTCTCTTTCCTTTTACTGTGCATCAGTTAAGGTGGACCTGAACTCAACATGTGAAGATTTGCTATCTTATAGTAAATATTCAGATATGTTATTTGCGCCCAAACAGTACCCTGAACAAACTACCTTTTTGCCTAGCATCCCACCTTAAAATGCGAGTGCACTTCCTGTGCCAAGACGGGTACAGATTATATAAAGCACTGTTCCTCTAAATGCTGTTTTTATGAGCATTTAATTGGAAATTGTTGAGGTCACCACTGTGCTCATTACTGTTCTCCTTGTGGAAGAGAAAGCTGTGCATGAGGACCAGAAGACAAGCAATCCTCCTGCTGCTTTTTAACTTCTGCAAAGCTGTCCTCCAACTCCTGTCCGGCTTCTTCATTATTCCTCCATCTGATATAAGTAAGCACAGCCCTGCTCTTCTACCAAGAGGGCTGCCTCCACACAGAGGGTGAACAACGCTTAATAAGTCAGACATCGAGAAATAATCAGCTTTAGTGTACCTCCAATCATTACTCATAAATAGCCCTTTATCCCCTACTTGCCTATGTTTGAGTGTGGCTTCCACAGTACAGGTTCTCTTTAGGATAGAGAAGGGTCTGTAATATGTGTATTGGGGTATATATCCATTAATCACCTCTACTAATGATTATTTATTATTTAAATAGGATGCCTGCTTCGGTTTACATTTAGGCCCCTTTCACGCGAGGCGGGCTCCGTTTCTACGGAGCCCGCCTCGGTCCGCCGGCTCAGCGGGAGATCTGTCCAATGATCTCCGCTGAGCCGGCGGATGACAGGTCCCTCTCTGCTCACTGAGCGGGGAGGGGCTTGTCAGGCGCCGCTGCCGCCTATGGAGGGATCGGACGAAAACGGACAGCGTATCCGTTTTCGTCAGATCTTACCCGATCCGATCCGCCAGCGACGGATCTGGACGTAGAGCCGTACGTTAAAAAAAACGGATAAAAACGGAAGCGGAGGTTAACTGATGGCAACGGATGTTCATCCGTTTGCCCATAGGAATGCATTGCCGTCCGTCGACAGATGGGAGAAAAACGGATAGACGGTCCGTCCGTGTGAAAGGGGCCTTATACTGCCAGATAATTATGTGACTTTTTATATTTTGAATAGGCCTCTCTAATATAAAAGTGTAGTCTTCTGAGTAGTGTAAAACATATTCTATGTTAAACATTGCCATTAATTTTTGTCATTAAAATGTATTTACTTAAATGTTTTATTTACAGGTAGTTGTGGAACTGAGAAAAGTAGACCTAGCTGGATCTCAGAATGATTTGGGTAAATTTTTCATGTGACTGTTCAGTACTTATCTGAACATTTTAACATGTACTGTGCATTTCTTTGGAGTTAGTTTTTTTGTAAAATCCCATATTAAGGCCCATATTTTTTTCTGCGTGGTAAGCAAGCAGCCTGAGTCCGGCACATTCTAGATTATGGCCCTTCCAGAGACCACTTTGTTGGTCTTTACAGAGCACATGCACTGCTTCTAATTCTTAAAAAAAATAAAAATAAATAAAAAATAAAAAAAAAGCTTGGAGCATCTAAGTGCATAGTAGAAAAGACATTAAAAAGATATAGCTAGGCAACTAAGGACAGAATTAAGGATGCATGTAACCATATACTTGTAAGCCAGATTTTCCTTTGTGTAATATGGGTAGTATTAATATATTGCTACTCCTATGAGCGGCATTATAGAAAAGTATGCTACCTTAAAGTAAACAACAATGTAAGTCGCATTAAGACTTCTTTTAAATGGGAGTGATGGACAAGAATCTGTCTTACTACTGTTCTAATCACCAAAAATCAGGGGTTCACCCAGTGCAGAAAGTGGTAAATCTGTTTTTAAACAAAGGTTGAGATTCAAGTAGAAAACATATATTTGCAGGCTTATTTTCACAAACTATGTTTATGTTTATTTTCCAGGGTTGATTCCGGGAGGAAAAGTGAAACTAGTACACAGTTCATCTATAAATCTTAATGACAAGTAAGTATCAGTGTTAATTTTGGCAGCAAATTTCAATTTAGTTTTGGTCTTAGTCTTTTGACTAAAATGCCATTTTAGTTTTAGTCTCATTTTAGGCCTCTTCAGTTGTTTTAGTTTTAATCGTATTTAGTCAACTAAATCTGCAGTACTTTTTAGGCATTTTAGTCGACTAAAATGATCTACATTTTAGTCGACTACAATCGAATGGGTTTAGTTAAATTGTAATGTATTATTTAAGCATCGTTCTAGAATTTCCAAACTTATTATATACTCCTGAAGTAAAAAATTCTAATATGTTATTATGTTTGATATTAACCACTTCACACCCAAGGACGTCATATGACGTCCTGGACTTTGAGTGACTGCAGGCATCATTCAGATATCCTTTTTTTTTAGCCAGTGATTCCCTGCACCGTAAGAACAATCATAGCAGCAGTTCAGACGCTTAATCGTTCTTACAGGCGGCGGGAGAGGACGTGCCACCCTCGTGTGATTCTACCGACTCGCCTGTGCAATCGGCGAGCTGGAGAAGGAATCCACTGGTGCCGGAAGTTGAGCATAGAGATTTTCGGTGACCGGATGGTCTCCGGAAGTATCTATGACCTTTAGAGGCCCAGGCGTGACGTTGTGAGGCCCGGGCCATGAACTCTGCTGGAAAGGGGGTTCTGAGTGATTTTCTAGCAAAGAAATTATGATTTTTACATGTAGGAGAGGAGTGCCAGAATAGGCCCGGTATGGAGGTGGTTAAGGTTTGAACAAGCTCACAGATACAAATTTAGCCTCTCTGGATGGTCTGAGGAGGCCTGTAATGCTGCACAGGGCTTTCAATGGTCGTCTGAGGAGGCCTATAATGCACACAGTGCTCTGGACTGTTGTCTGTGAGGGCTGTAATGCTGCACAGTGCTCTGGACAGTGGTCTCAGGAGGCCTGTAATGCACAGTGCTCTGGACGGTGGTATGAGAGCCCTGTAATGCTGCACAGTGCTCTGGATAGTGGTCTGAGGGAATGCTGCACAGTGCTGGTTGGTAGTCTAAAGGGGAGGCCTGTAATGCACAGTGCTCTGGATGCCTGTAGTAAGAGGAGGCCTGTAGTGCATACAGTGCTCTGCATGGTGGTCTGAGGGGAGGCTTGCAATGTACACACTCGCGTTGCTCTGCTCTAGACAGTTGTGAGTCAGGACTCTCATCTGGAGGCCTGTAATGCATAGTGCTGCTCTGGACGGTCGTTTGAGGAGGCCTGTGATGCTGCACAGTACTAACTGCTAAGCATGGAACTCCGTGGAAACAGGAAGTTCACAAGGATAAACGTGAACTGACACGTTTCACAAGTGCAACTGAATTGATTTTCCGCAAAGTCAGTGGACGAAAACGTGGTGTACCTTTCGTTTAGTTTTCGTCACTGTGAAAAGGCCGCTGGCGAAAATTTCTCCAAAAATGTTTTCCTTGAAGAAATTAACATTGGTAAATATACGTTTCTTATGGGATCCTTAACTAGATTAGCCAGTGAGACTGTGTGTTTACAGCAGACACTGGACATTTTCACAGTCCTCTTGAGTTAACTCTTAAATTTACCTCATGCCAACAACAACCAATCACACCTGGTGCCTGTATAGTAGTTATATGTTTTGTAAAATGCGCCATGTATGTTAAATCTCAACACGAGGCTAAATTATTTTTATTGGTTTTTTTTAATAAAAAAGGTCCCTCAGGCATTGGAAAAAAAAGGCACATGCTGCAGTACTCACTTTCACTCCAGACGTATCCCTTGCAGTACCTCTTCTCTGCTACAAGAAGTCCTCATTCTCCAGGGATTAGTGATGCCTAGCATCTAATCAACCCAGAAGATTGAGGACCTATTGTGTGTGCAGGACTTTATGGACCCACCTTTCACAGTGTCGCCACCGCACCACTCTGTACACATGGGAAGGAGGAAAAGGCGGGGGTTTTGGGGGTCTGGGGCGAGGGATTAGAATGCTTGTCAGTTTTTATTGCCATTTGTGCCCCAGTTTAAGGAGATTTACCCTTGAGCTGAAGTTAAGCCAATAAAGTTATATTTAAAATGCTGATACCCCATCATGCTTTAAAATGTGTGATTACCTGTGAATTTCATGGATTTGTATTTTAAATTCTATTTTAAATCAGTTGAAGTTTCATTATTTGATAGCCTATAGTGTATAGGGCAATGTCCGAGACCACTATGTACAGAAGCACCTGTGTGTTAGTACATTGCAGCCACCAGTATGAACATGTCTCATCTACAGCATCTTTACATTTACACATGTAATTACTGCTGTACAATGACAACGTGTATGGAGCTTTTCTTTGCATTGCATTAACACGCACATCACCACAATGCATAGTTGGGAATGGGCCCTAAAAAGATAAAGGTAGTTCTGGGCATTATTAAAATAAAAAAAAGATTTTAGGCAAGTAAATAAAGTATATAACGCTTCACTTAATATACTTGTAATCTTTCAAAATTTTAAAATAAAATTGCCAAAAAGCCAGTTTGAGGGTTTTCATTTACCGTTGGCTATTTTCTGTTTTCGCCAGTGATTGTTTTTATTTTGTAGATTTTTTCACAAAGATGTCCTGACTCTGGGATCCCCTGAAACTATGAATATTAAGTTCCTTCCGCAAGACTCCAACCATTTTGTCATTGGAACAGATATTGTAAGTTAAGCTTGTTTTTTATGCTGTAGTACAGAACCTTACGTTTATAACAGACCCTCTGATGGCTATTACCTGAATTTATATGACGGAGTACAGAAAGATTTCCATGTTCTTTTTTATTTCAGGTTAAATATTTATATTTATAACCTATAAAGTTTTTGTATTGTGCTTTTGCACTTCTTTTGTGTCTTCTGTATTTGTATATGTAGCTGATTTTCCTATTTTCCACAATTGTTGATGTAGCACCCTGATGTTTAGGCAGGATTGCTATTACATTTATCTGTCAAGTGATAGTTGCATTGGCCAATTATTAGGAGGTCAATTGATTTTGCCTTAGTTCTGGAGTTGCTGCACTTCTCTCTTCTGTCACTAGATGGCTAGGTGTTTGGTGACATTAGATAAGACAAGGGCATTGCAAGCACAGATTAGGAATGATTGGGGTGTCGCAGCCAATGGGCAGGGATTTTCTTGGGTCCCTTGGCCTGCTGGGAGAACCTATTTGGGTGGAGTTAGGTGACCGGGGTTCTATGCCACCTGAACAGCTATCTGGGTGGACGTGTGTCGTATTGCCCTGGGCTGCTAGGCCAGAAACCAAAGGCCCATCCCGGGGACATCATGGCTACTAGGCTATCTGATTGCCTATCCAGAAGTAGTACAGGGTTGGGACTGCGGGCTTGCAGTCCAAACAGAAGTAACAGTTCCGCCTGCTGGGGAACCAGTCGTGGTCAGAGGTAGGGGAAGGGGAGGGGAAGCTGTCGCCACAAAGGGACCATCCACCTTGCTACCGGAGACCATTGTGAGTAAGTAAGCTGAGGCCAGTACCAAAGCAGACTTCTTGTCAACTGGGGATGGTGAAAAAGTGGGAAAGCATCAGCAAGTCAGG